>CM062820.1:1109257831-1109766542 GCA_031772625.1 Pinus tabuliformis | reverse complement strand
ACCTCGCACCTCATGAAACCCAAGCACAACACCATGGCAGGGTTAAACAATTGGAGCCGCAAAAGTGGTTGCATGGAGTGGAAAAGGCCGGGTTACTTAACTTGCTCTAGGTGCCGCATTTCCACCATGCCCAAATAACAATTTTTGTCATCAAGCAACTGCTTTGCCTAGTGCATGATGGGTGTTTGTGGCTGGAGGAGCCCATCCCCATCATGGCAGACTTGATTCACCGCATTACCTGGCTTCCATGCAAAGGAGAGGACCCTGTAGACATCTCGGAGGGGAAGAGAAGTGACTTGGCCATCGCGGAGGCCATGAAGAAGAAATACAAGCTGGTGAAGGAGAAAAGGGGCTACACCATATCTAGCATCAATGATAAAGCCGTGAAAGTGGTGGCCCAAATACTAGATGGTAAGGTTATGCGCAAGTGCCGCACGAAAAAGGTACCCACGTTGGTGAGAGCACTTGCTAAAACGTGTGTGGAGGGGGTCTAGTTTAGCTGGTCTGAGTTCCTCTGCAAGGAATTCTTGGAGAATTGCCGTGAAGCTCAGGACTAGGGAAAAAAGTTCCACTATGCATGGCTTTTGCTGTCCATAGTGCTCATGGCAGGGGAATTACCAGAAGATAGTCAATTCCCCACAATTGACAGGGATCCGCTAGAGGCCGCGAAGTACGCTTTGCTCTGGGCCGCAAAGGATGCAAATAGGATCTGCGATAGTAATATATTCTAGGTGTTCATGGAGATGAACCTCAGGATGGTGTTCAACCGCAAGCCATGGTTGTCACCCACTATCTACAACAGCCTACAAATTTTTGTGGAATTTAAAGTAGACATCCACAACATATACGTCAGAGCATGCAAGGACTCGGCCAAGCAATGGAAAGTGCTACCCTTTGTAGCCACAACCAATGTCATCTTTAACGTATTGGAGACATGGCCGCTGGAGTGGCGCGCTCCAGACATCGCGGAGATAGAGAAGTCAGCGGCACAGAGGAAGAAAGAGGAGGCCAAACTGTGCATGGCACAGCTGGTAGAAACTGTATATATTCGTACGCGAGGGCCAAATATCACCTTTGCATGGGCAGGAAGTAGAGGAATAAGAGGAAGGTGTGGATCCAAAAATCGCGTCAACACAGTTGAAGCGCCAACACCCAACCGAGCAGATAGGGCTGCGCAAGAAGGTCAAGGCATTGAAGTTATCTATTGACACGATCACCCTAACCAAGGGTGATCTGCACGACATCAGTGAGACAATGTGCAATGTCACCTGCGAGGCCCTCAAAAATTTTTTGCAGGAGAATCAGATTGTGTTGGGGGCCCTCAGAGTGCAACTGCAGGAGTTGCAGGTGTGCACTCCTTAGGCTGGTACCCTTTCGACCAGCCTCGTAGTCGGAACAACAACAGTAGAACAGATGTTGCGTGCTCAGGTTACAAATACCATAGTGCTGCCAGAAGGAGCACTAATGACAACAAATGAGACCGATGAGCCTATGGTTTGCACATTGAAGGGTCTCGAAATCAATATGGCTACACTCCTGCATAAGACATTATACATTCTACAGGATTGGCTAACTACAGATCTGCAGGCTAGGGAGAGTCGTGCATTGCAAGTCCTCAGTGGGCAGAAAATCAACATGGAACAATTGAGCTTGCAACATGATGAAGTGGTGTTGCAGAATCGAAAACTGGTACATGTACTGGATGAAGCTTTTCAAAGCATCCCTGAGCTGGCCATCCCAGAAGACACACCGGCAGAGGTGCACATCCACAGGCTAGCAGCAGGGGTGTGCGAGGCGCGGGAGGAATGAAAAAGGTTCAGCTGGAGCTGAACCTTTAGATCACCAAACTGCGATTAAAGGCGCAACCTTCCACCTCTTTGGAAGTTAGAGAATAGCATGCCAACATTATTACAGTGGGATTGGACGAGATCGGCAGTGTAGTGCGAGGCTGCACCAGCATGTTGAAAGAGTCATTTGAGGTCTTCATGAATCTGCAAGAGGATACCAACATCTAGTGCTTAGAGATAGAGGCACGAGAACTCCAACAGAAGCATGACAACATCAAAGGAACTCCACAAACCATGGCCCTCACAGAGGCTCGCGCAGATGAAATAGGCCAAAGCGCTGAAAGAACAGGTGGACGCGGCATGACAGAAGGAAGTAGTCCTAAAGGAGCGCGTTCAGCCTTGGATCAAAAAGGCCTTCACCATCACAGTAGAAATTGAAGGCAAGCTCACACAAATTCAGGGGATACAAGCATAGATGCAGAGAAGCACTTCCGACACCGCGGTCTCAGAACAACACGTACAACAGATCTAGCGGACAACAGCTTAGTGCGTTGTCGACCTTGCAGTAGTTCGAGCAGAGTTGGAAGGACTCTGCGCGAAGATCTCCGTGTCGATAGAGTGACTTGAGGGTGAGTCACAATGTTTGTGTTGGGTGCCTGTTGAGCATGGAATCCCCCTAAGGCATGTTTTGGGGCTTAAAGCCCAAGTTTTGACCAAATCCTTTTGTAAAATCTCTACAAATTGTGGGTGGGAGCGCGAAATCATAATAGAGTCACAAGATTGTCCACCCTAGTTTTTGTAATGTAATGTCGGCTAGATAGACCTACCCATGGTCCATGGACCATGGGATTGTATAAATAGAGTGAAGCTCTAAGTGTAGAAGAGAGGATAACATAAGAGGATGATAAGTCTAAGTGATTGAGTCGAAGTGTAAAGTGTGCCTTTGGGTCGTAGAATAGGAGAAGGCTCTGCAGCTAAGTGCACATAGGCCTAGTAGTCCGCAGCCGAGTGCACGGACCACTGCAGCTGAGTGCACAGGGCAGGTCAAGTTTGTAACCATTGGAAGAATCAATAAAGAGAAGTTTACCATATTTATGTGTATCTTTTCCTGTTTTAATGTATGATTGGGTATAATTTGCAAGTATACTGTTCATTTGTTGCGCGAACTCATATGAATGCTTTGTATAAATAAATATAACATATGATATCCAAGTACGTGAAGGTAAGTAATTGGCATAGGAAGATAAGTAAGATCTCAGGTAATAGCGCAGAGCACTGCTCTAGCAGTGCGGAAGCTCCGCAGCCCCTGGTTAGGGCTACGTGAAGGCAGTGTATCAAGGCGTGAGGAATAGGGAAGTGAGCGAAGTGACCTGTGCACAGGGACGCACAGTTGACCGGTTGAACCTCTTAGACATCTCAAGGGTGTGAAAACCTGGTTCCAGCACCCTCCCATACTACTTCGGGTGAGACATCAATCCACACTTCACATATTATTTCCGAAAGGGCTAGTAGTATAGGGATTTGTTTGGCTAATTAACTTCAAACTTGGGTCAGGCCACAACAAGCCAACAATATGTAAGATTCTCTAGTTCTCTTCCTTCACTCTTTTGATTATTATGGTTGAGTGGGTGTGTCCACTCAACCTCCTGTCTGCCCCTCCACTTGTGGTTTCTCCACAACATCTCGAATATTTGCATGAGGCTCCTCCTTAGGAAATATAAGCTCCTCCTCAAGTGGGATACTCAACCCTCACTCTAGAGAGCATCTCATAGCCTTCTCCTAATAAAATTTGACATCTCTCCTCACTACTATCACCTGGAGTGAGGGAAAATACACCCTATAGATATGAGGAGTTGTTGTTTATTCTACAAATATCCCCATCTCATATATAGGCTAAAATTTCTTCTTGGTATCCTTGGAGACATGATAATACATACTAGCTCCAAAAATTATGAAATGAGATATATCTAGCTTCCTCCTAGAGAAATATTCTTCGAGTGTGATCATGCCAAGTATTATATGATGATTCTTGTTCTGTAAATAAACTACGATGTTACATGCAACAAGGCTCTTGTTTCTCCCACTATGTTTATGATTTTCCTTTCAGCCACCCCATTTTGTTGTGGGTGATGGGATGTTATAAGTTCTCTTCTAATGCCATATTTGGCACAAAAGTCCTTGAAGGTGCTAGAAACAAATTCTCCTCCATTATCACTTCTCAGGGCTTTTAGTTTCTTACCAATATCCTTTTCAACCAATACTTTGAATTCAACAAATTTTGAGAAATCTTCATCCTTCTTCCGCATGAAGAAGATCCAACATTTTCTTGAAACATCATCAACACAAATTACATAATACCGATGTTTTGGTGTAGAGGTTGTAGAAAATGGTCCACATACATCAAAGTGGACTCACTATGCTAGTCAAGGGTGCATTTTGGGAGACCTTTGGTAATATGCTAAATGATTTTTAAGGCTCCATGGTGTTAGTTCCCCATGCGCATGTGACGGAGTTCTCCAACATCTAAATTCTACACATGTTTTTTCTTGCTACTCAGTGCAACACAAGCTTCCACCTCAAGTTTATATAGGTTCTTCACTAGAACTCTAATATGTTTCACTTACCCAGTAGCTACATGTCTCAGAAAGGGTTTCCCATTACTAAAAACAACATTATAGCATATATCCTCCAATAAAGCTATAAATATTAAGTTATTCTCCAGCCTAGGTACATACATGACATCTTTTAGATGAATATGGGATCTCAAATCCCTCTTAAAGGTTATGGTACTAATTACTTTGGTACTATACCACCCGACATCCCCAAGTTCTATGTGAATTTGGATATCCTTATCCTCTAGGCTACTAAGAATTCTTTGGATCTTTTCATATGGAATGAGGCACCTCAATCTAGATACCACACACTCCCCATTACAGTGCTCACCATGCATGCAATCAGGGTGAAGTGTAATTTGAAGCATGAGGCAAGTGATTCACCCCTTGCTCCTCCTAAAGACTTCTTGTTAGATTTATTTTTGCAGACACTTTGTTGCATAGCGCCAATATTCATGGCAGTGAAAAATGTTATCTTGTTTAAGTCCTTCTTCTTGCAACTGTTCTAACTGGTATCTAGTTTTGTTTGGGACTTCTTGTCCTTACCCTTATTTCCCTTCCCAAACAAGGAAAACTTCTCTTCCTCCTCATATTTGGATGTTACTCCATCTCTAGTGTTCCTTTGGATTTCTTCCTGCACCCGATCAAACCAAAGTCTCTCCCAATTTGGAAAATTTTCCCTTCCATTTACAAAGCCCTCATAGTTGTGCTAGGATTTTGAAAGGCCTAGGAGAGCTAGGCTCACTAGTTCTGAAGAGGGAATATTTTCTCTAACTCCTCCAAGCTCATCTCGACACTGTGTGAACCTAGAGAGGTAATGTGGAATGGTTTCACCTTTTTTCATGCGTACATATTTGAGCTTTTCCCATAATGCCAATTTCCTAGAATCACTACCATTTTCAAATAGTTCAATGAGGGTCTTACACATAAAAATTGGAGTTTCTTTTCCATGTAAATTCAATACTATGTGGTCTCTCACATCCTCTAGGATGATCCTCTTACATTTTGTGGTATCCTTCTTCCACTAGGTGAACTGTTGCACATCTGATATTTTAGGCTTTGGAATTTTAGTTTTGGTGTACTCTAGCACACCATTATGATCGAGTACAACTTCCATCATGTTCTTCCAAGATATGAAATTTGAGGTCCCTCAAGGGCATACTCCAATCCCAATCCATTGAAAGACATTTTTCGCACGGAAGAAAAAGTTGCTTCACTGAATCTACAAATCAAAATATCTGAAGGAGAGTCTCAATAGACTACTTTCTAGTGTGAGTTATGCTCTGGTACCATATAGAAATTAATAGGAATTTTCTACTACTGATGAAATCGAACTGAAATCAATAAATTACAAATTTCCTCTACTATTATGTGGAATGGAAATCACAATTTAGAAACACATGAAATTAAATACAACCATTAAAAAACCACAAGAACATAATGATTTACAAGGGAACCCAAATGGGAAAAACCCCTCCACTGATTTTCATTAATAAGATGAGAATGGGAAACTATTACAATGTCGTGCTTTGAATCTGAAGCACACCTTGCACTATAAACCTGTTCTCCTGCTGATTATCCTTCTCTAGAAAGAACTTGGCAAATTCAAGGCTTCAACTTACTCCTATTTAATTACGTAATCATGGAGGAAATTAGCTTCTAAAATATATGATTTTTCTCCTATTTTCTTGCTCAATTCACAAGGAATGATTCACATGCTCAATGCCAAGCTCTATACACTCAACTAGTATACAATTGACAATTACAATTTTCCTTTTTCTCCACTCCAACTAAGCGATATGAATGCCATGAATTTATGGTATATTTTTGGCTATTTGACTAGTTTAACTGAGATATCACTGAGTTAACAATAGTTATACTACTCAACTGACCTTCAATTGACTCAACTAGGTACTTGAGGTTAGTTAATTGAGTCAAACTGAAAATAACTGGACTAGATTACTAAATTTTGTCAATCGTCACATGCACAACTCGACTTCTATAATATAACTTGAATTTACTAAGTAAACTAGTAGACAAAGCCATTTCATACAAGTTAAATTCCATCCAAGACATCTCGCTAATATGGAAAATCAAATTACTAAATTTGACTAAGGCACAAGTCATATTTAGCCTTTCTTGCTACACTTTCTAACAATATATACCATTTTCAAAGCCATTCCTCTCAAATATAATATTAAAGTTTGGCATTATAACTCATGAGTGCAAAATAGTTAAATTTCAAGATTTCGAGTCAATTATAAAATAGCATTAAAAAATGTTTAACATGCACCATTTCTAGGATGATAAAACCTGTAAACTAATGACATTTAAAATAACAATAAGTATATTTTTCTAATTCATATATCAAATACATATCTTAAGTTCATTAAATAGAGTCAAATTAACAATTGCATGGAATATATTGATTATATGGCTTATTCACCTCAAACATGATCTAGAACTATTGTAAAATTTAAAACACTATCTATAGTAGATCTATAGAAATTGTTAGATTTGTAGAAACTTCTATAGGTGATTTGTAGTAATCACTATATGAAATATGTAACAACTACTACATATCTAATAAACCACACATATCTCCAAAATTACAACTTGAGTATTTGAAATTTTTTGAGTATGTCCATATCAATGTAATGTTTATGTCTACCAAAAATCACATTAACCCAAACAATGGATTTTCATATAAACAAATCAATAGCTACAAATATTTTGTTGAAACACTCTAATTTATTAGTAGTATATTCTACAAGTTTGAAAAATAACTTATATCGCTTAAAATATAATATGGTTATTTAAATTTTTGGTGGATATGTCTACTTTAATGTCAGGTTCGTGTCTACCAAAAATCACATTAATCTGAACCATATATTTTAAGATATCCTTGATATTTGTCTCTTTAGCTAATATTGTATTAGGATGTAAGCCATGTGGTTTTTCTAAATTGATAATGAGTGAGAAGAATCTCACTCAGTTGGGATGAATTTGGGGATATAGACAAAGGAACTTCTTTGACTTGATTTGATAGGATGTTTGGTTGTTGGTAATTAATTGGAAGACCATGGATGCCTTTACAAGTTTTTGATATTTTTTTATTATTAAAAGTCATCAAGGAAAGTATATAACCCTTTTGGAATTGGATTCAATAAATGGAGGAAGAAAAAGTCTTACATCAAAAGTTTCGGTAAAACTGTCAAATTTGGGGATTTGATCTTTGGGGATTTGGCCATAACTAAGGACTAGCAGAGAAAAGGGACTAAACGGGTGTGTTTGATTAGTTAGTAGTGGATGTTTTGAATTTATAAATCTCTAGATATATGGACATCCAAGACATTTGATAGTGTGGATAATCCAACAATCAATGGATGTCCTGAATATTTGGATATCTAGATATTTGGGCATCTAGAAGTTTTTCATGTGTGGAAGTGTAGAGGCCTCTGGTATTTTGTTAAGTGTAAAAGTTTGGAAGAGACTAAATGTTCCAAATATCCAAATATAGGGATATTCAAACATCCAACCCTTTGAAAACCCTATATCTAAATGCCAGTTGGATAGATCATGTGGCGATTATGTAGCATCTACATGGAAGAACACCAAGCCATGAAATGCACCAAGAGGAAGAGGCATGAATGTTGAGATGGCAATGTGACATGTCAAGGTGATGTGGTTATTGTTGTTTCACTACTAACATGGTCATTAGTGTGACATTGGTGATATGACAATGTAGATAGGTTAGGGTAACATGTTGCTAATGTGTCATTATTGATGTGGCAATATGGTTGACTATTAATAAGGTGGCATATTATAAGAGATTTCCAATGGGGCATGATGACATCAAATGATGAACTAAAACGGTCATTGATGTGGGATATGTTGTGGTGTGAGAGGTGGATTTTAGAAGTCCAAAAACCTAAATTTTCAGAAATATAGCTTTATTAGTTTTTTCTAGATATTAGATGTTCTAGATATTTGTGAATCCAGATATCTAGAAGTGTATAGGTTTTACCATACTAAAAATGGCCACATGGCATAATGACACATCATTAATGACGTGACTACAAGGGTGTGATAGTGCTAAGTTGAAGGACAAAATTGCAGTCAAGGTAGCTGATGACATGGATCTATAGAAGTAGATGATTTCTGAATTTAGTTATCTCACCTTTTTAATAAAGTTATTTTATGAAGAGAAGTTCATTTTGAATATCTTAGGAACTGAATATCTAGGTATAACACTTATAGTTAATTGATTTTATGGAATGTTTATATTAGTGGATTCTATATATAGGGACCTAAATATCTAGATCCAAAATTTGTATTTATATTATTTTATAGGATTATACAAAAAGAATATTTTTCCAAAATCCATATATTTGGATATACATCCATTTTATAAAGTGGGGTATTTGAAATCACCCATAATTGAATATGTGTCACCAAGTGTTGCCACTGTGACAAACACCCTCCAAACGTTTCCCTACACTTGAATTTTGGAGCCTATTGATGATCTTACAATTTGTCATCACATAATAACCCCATGATCAGTTGGTGTTCTCCAAGTGCAAAAGAATTCTTTAGATATTCTAAAGTGTTGAAATCACTTTCTTTGACATACTTAGCTTCTGATGTACCCACAAGTGCACCTCTTTCTTGCAAGCTCAGTAGTCAATGACTAGCCTTAAGGATACACATTGTGCAATTCTTGAGATTTAGGCTTGCGTAATCTCTTGGAATAGTGCTTGTGCAATGTTTAGTTACAATGCTTGTGAAGTCACTGTTGATAGTGACTACACAACCCATATGGATAGTGCACTGCACAATCCATATTGATGGTCACTGTGAAACATTATTTGAAAATATCTCACTCTTAGTGGAAATTGTATCATCATTCCAGTAACTTTTCTCAAGTGTCACTTTCACTTTCAAGACTGTCATTTTTTCTTTCTTTTTCTTTGCATTAGCATGTGTTGCTTTCACTTTCTTTAGATTTTTCAAGTTGTTTTCACTTTTTCTTATTTCCACAAGTGTTTATTTTGATTGTTCTCCCTCCTGTATGTGTCACACTTCGTAGAAATTTGATAGAAGTCGCAACTAATCAAGAAATTGAACTGAAATGAGGAGACACAAATTCTACTCTATTAATCTGTGGAATGAGAATCACAATTTAAAACAACATGCATATACACACAACAAGAAAAACCACAAATACACAGTGATTTTGAGGGGAAACCAACTAGTAAAAAGCCCTCAACCCTCTTTTCATTAATCATTTTAATAGAGAAGCTATTACAATTCCTGCTCCAGCTCTCAGCACCACCTGCAAAAGAAAATTTATTCTCTCTGCTGAATGAGAACCTCTAGCCAACAATTAGCTGATTTCTACCTCCTATAACCTCCTATTTCCTTACAAAATTCTGAGCTAATTCAATCTCCTAAACAATAGGGAAACCCCCATTTCTTTGCGCAATTCCCAAGGAATTGATCTCCTGATTGCATGCAAAAACTGTACACTCAACTAGTATACAATTAATGTTAAACTAGCCTTTGCCTCCTCCACACCAACTGGGCAATTTGAATTACATGCATGTATTGTCTATTTTGGGTGGTTTGGTTAGTTAACTGATAGATCTCTTAGTTAGACTGTTATCTCACTACACAATTGACCTTCAAATGACTTTATTAATTGTTAGACGTCAATTAACTAAGTACAACTGAAAATAACTGAACTAGATTATTAAAATTTAGCAATCAACACATGCATGACTAAACACCAAGCCCACTAACTCAATTTTTTTATTATCTAATTGAGTGAAAAAATCCATTTCACACTATTTATTTTCCTCCAAGTAGTCCTACTGATGTGGAAATTTGATTTACTCAATTTGACTAAGGTTAAAGTCAAATTGAGTCTTTCTTGCTACATTTTCTGACACTCCCCCTTAGCAAGAAATGGATTTTTTACCACCCTTATCCTGCACCTGTGGAAGTTAAATTTACCTCTTGACAATGCCTTTGTCAAGATGTCAGCATCTTGCTCCTCAAGTAGAATGCACTGTAGCAACATAATTCTCCTTTGTACACAATCATGCAAATGATGATACTAGATATCAATGTACTTGGTCCTGTCATGAAATACAAGATTCTTAGAGAGATCAATGCAAATTTGAATATCACAATATATCATTATTGGATCCATCTCCTGAGTGGAAATACCCACAAGTATTTTCCTCATCCATATGGCCTCACATGTTTCTTAAATTGCAACCATGTATTCAACCTCTATTGGGTTGAGTGCCATGGACCTATGCTTCTTGCTATACCAGGAAATAATTGCGGACCCCACACTGAAGATAACACTTGAAGTAGATTTCCTATTTGATGGACTCCCTACCTAAACTTCATCGGTGATGCCTTGGAGATTCACTCCCTCTGTCCTCCTATACCATAATCCATACTTGGTAGTTCCTTTGAGGTACTGTAACACATGCTTAGTTTCCTTCCAATACAACTTGGTATGCCTCACCATAGTTTGACTAAACTGGTTTACTACATAGCACATGTCAGGTCTTGTGTTCACAAGATATATTAAATACCTCACAAGCTTCCTGTAAATGGTAGCATCAACCTCTTCACCTGAAACCGTATTCTCCTTTCTCCATTTTGTAGCTAGAGGTGTGTCCATAGGCTTACAATTATCCATGTGAAATATCTAAAGAATTTTAGAGGCATACTCTCCATGATACACAAAAAATTCACCAACACCTTTCCATACTTCTAGCCCAAATAAGTAATTCATTAATCCCATGTATTTCATCTCATATTCCCTTGCAAGATCCTCTTTGAAAATGTTTCCTCATAGTCAACTCCCTCTACATGAGAAATATTTTTCTCCACAAATATGGCCTTGTACTTCTCTATGCTCCCATCATCTTCATTCTTCACTTTGTAGATCCTTCTAGAACCAACCACTAATTTCCATTCTGGTCTCAACACAAATTCCCATACACTATTCTTCATGATGGATTCATATTCTTCAACCATGCATCAATACAAATAGGTTGAAAAACGCTTTCCTCAAATGAAGAAGGCTCTGACTCAATGAGTTCTGTCATGAGAGCCATGTAACCAATTTAACTCTCAGGTGACCTCCTCTTCCTACCTACTTAAGTAGGAGCTCCCACATTCTCCCTAGCATCCTACAACAATCTATCAGCTTCTCTGGTTCTCTTTCTCCCTTCTCTGGATGTTTCTAGTTAAGTGGGTGTCTCCACTTGGCCTCCTCTTTGCTCCTCCAATTGTGGCTCCTCCACAACTTCCTGCAGCTCATATTGAGGCTCCTCCTTTGGAACTAGAAGATTCCACTCTGGTGGAATACTCATATCTCATTCCATAGATCATATCATAGACTTCTCCTCATAAAAATTGTCATCTCTTCTCACCGCTATTATCCTCAGTGAAAGTAAATACACCTGGTAATTGTGTGGAGTTTCGGTGTATCCTAAAAAAACTCCCAACTCTGTTGTAGGCTCAAGTTTCTTCCTCAAATCTTGGGAGACATGAAAATAAATTGAACCTCCAAAAATTATGAAGTGAGACACATTAGGCTTTCTCCCAGAGAAATGTTCCTTTAGTGTGATCATACCAATTATTTTATGTTGACTCCGGTTCTACAAGTAAAGTGTTATGTTACATGCCTATGCCCATAGATGCAATGACATCCCCTGATCATGTAGCATAGCTCTTGCAACTCCAACTATGCTCTTGATCTTCCTCTCAACTACCCCATTCTAATGTGGAGACACTAGAGACAAATTGCAACTATAAAGGGTTTGGACAATAACAGTGTCTAAATAAATCCTGAGAGATTAACAAAATTATCTATAGAAAACCTTTGAAAGGCTAGTTCATAATTTAAATGAACAAAAAGTAAATGTAGTTAACCTTTATATTTATGATAAAGGATAAATAATCCTAATAGTGGGTATAGTTAACCTATAACTATTAACCCAAATTTTCATTAAGTACACACGAAAATAATTGTAAACATGTAAAAAAATTCTAAGAATGGCAATTAAAGAAGGAAAGCACAAATTTCTATAACAATCTTTTAAAACAACAATATACAAGAATAAAATTGATTATGATTTCATAAAAAATATACAATTGATATCTAGAACTAGTCAAGAGGACCCAAGTAATAAAAATAGTACCCTCTGACCGAAGGCTTTCAGTCATGGTCATTCTTTTCTCAGTTACATGTAAGGCATGAATGCCTTAGAAATAAAAATTTCCTCTTAGGAAATGTTCTGCAATGAATTCATGGTAACTAATTTAAAATAAATATAACCCTAGTGTCTCGTCTTCATTGAAAGAGTTAATCACAATCATAAGAAGCAACCACAAGTTCAGGGACACCCGACCTGAAGAGAAAGAGATGAAAATTCATTAGGTATTGGAAATCTCTGCAATAAGAGATTGAAGTAAAAGCTTTTAGGATTCACCAAAGTTCCATTATACCCATGAATATTTAGGAAGACAAAATATAAGTAAGGTCTAGTAAGAAAATAAATAAATAACTCTAAATGAAGAAACAAGTAAATGTCTAATTCTCAAATTACTTGAGGGAAAATTTATGCTCGAGAACCCATGTTGCGACTCTGTAACAAATTACAAATTATGATTAAAATGGTTGGAAATAAATATGCCATAACAACATAATTCAATTAAGGACTCAAATCGTACAAATATATATAGTTTCTATGAAAATAAATTAGCTAAATACAACTTTTATAATCATGAACAATCTAAAGATTTAAACCAAGGGTTACCAATGTCTAAACAATACATGATAAGTTAGGGTTTAGGGTTTTGGAAACCCAAAAATTAATAAATAACAGAGAAAAAGATGACAATATAACACAAGATAAATAAAAAGAGATATCCAAAGTAAATGTATTCCTGTAGGATTGAAAACTAACTAATAAATAATCTTTCCATAGGAAAATTTTTCCATGGCATGCCCAACCATATATTTCCATGGAAAAATAAATAAGCTAGAGCTTTAACCAAGGTAGAGTATGACATGCTGAGAGATATTTGTTGCAGAGCAAAGTGGAACTCTATCGGAGCACCAAGGAAAAATAACTTAATCAACTGGTAGAGGAAAGTTATATAAGGCCAAAACCCAAACCCTAACGATAATCATTGTTGTATTGAAAATATCAAGCCATAGTCATCGATTAGAATACATGGTGTTAACAAGTGTATTCATGTGAAGCCACATGGGTCGTTGCATGTTGGACTAATGGAATGGCTCCACATAATCAAAACTAGTCCATGTATTAGTCTCTAATGATGGCTTATGTATTAAATATAAACAATGCTAATGGAAATCAAATTTCTTATGGTATGTTGGCACTACATAACAATATAAGATTTGATAAAGCGTCAGTTCGAATCACCATGTTATGATAATACTATTACATCCCATATTTTCAATGTTGGAATACAAGACATATCAAATATGTATCAATAAGAGGAACAAATTATGGGGTGCATTAAGTAAATACTTATACATACATATGAAGTTAAATTAAAAAGGATTAAAACCCTATTTTACATACATTGAATATATATGTGTATGGTGAATTAAAAGTGGGTTATTAAATAACAAAAGGAGATGAGTAAATTCCATGGTGTACCACTATAGTAATTGTGCAACACAAACATTGGATCAAACATTGTATAAGATATTTAAGAGAAGTATAAGATTGATGATAGGTACAAAAGGAAATAGTTAAACTATGAAATATTGATGGTTAAGTGATCCCATTTTTGGAACTTAAAATAAGTTGTATTATAATAAGGCATTAACATAAATTATAGATCAAAGAGTATCTTACAAAAGAATAAGCACGGCAAAAAATGTAAAAGTTTAAAAGGAGCCAACTTTCTGATAATACTTAGCGATCAATAAATGATCTAATCCATTACAAAGATAGATTTGATCAGTAAATAAGATAGTGACAGAGTATACAATTATAAATCCTTAAAGTATTAATTGAGTACTAAAGTTTTAGACAACCAAAATATTTTTATTTTTTGTGTTTGTGGGGTTCATTAGACGACTTTTATGTGTATTTCTTGGGTTACCAAGGTTCCCAAAGACTAGAACTTTCCTAAATCAATGTTGATCGAAAAATAGGCCATAAAAATATATTCATATTACAAAATATATTACAAAAGATCTTATTACTAGGTAGGAAAGAGAATCATTCAAACTTAGAAGATGAAATGGATCATGGGTCTCTGGAACTCCATCCTAGAGGTGCACCAATATCATAGTTTCATTGTAAGTGTCCCTCCACGTGGGAAATATTTTCATCCAAACTATCCACGGTGAAGCATCAATTCCTCAACATTCTTTTAATGTCTTCGAAGGAGGCACATGTTGAAAATGCAGCAAGAAAATCTAGTTTTGACTTTGACTTGGTCAAACTAGATTAAAATATGAATTTCAATTTCAACAGAATACTTGGAGGTAGTTAACTAAGGTGACATGGCTCTTGTCACTCAGTTAACTGAGTAAATTCTATTTGGAGACACTTGAGCTCAATTCTACATGATTGATTGCTAACTTGTAGCAATTTATTTCAGTTAATTTGAGTTATTGTTAGTTTAGCTAGTTCTAACTATCAGAAGAACTAGTGGAGGCCAAGTTGTGGGTGTGTAACTTTTTCCACGTTGAATGATCAACCAGTTAAATGATCAATCAGCAAAAAAAATTGTTGCAAGAAGAGAATTCAGGTTACCCAGTTGATATTGGTGTTGAACAGAAGTCTACTATCAATTGTAAACTATTCCAAGTTGTACAGGTGGTGCATGGAGTCAGAGGATTGGCCTATGGTACTAGCACAATTCCTTGGTGTGAAATTCATAAATAATATGGTCAATTTCCCAAGGTAAAAATGAAAGGAAATGTAACACCCTCATCCCACATCTACCCAAGTAACCAACCAACTAGGGTAAACATGTGACGAAAAGTTACTATGATATGATTTGACTCCCACAACCCTTGAGACTAGCCCTTGAGACCAACTGGAGTTTTAGTGCATCAAACCCCTGGATGCTCCCTTGATATGGACAAGGATTCTCCTGGGAGGCTCCAGATGCTCCCACAAGGGAAAGGGAGCTTCCAAGGTCTTTTTTCCCTAGTGTTGTGCTTGTGACTCCGAGTTTTGTGCCACGTTTTTAGGCCCAGAACCCAGGTCACTGCCCAAAACTCAATGTCAAGTCTACAAATGAAATTTCGCATTGAAAAAAAGATACATTTGAGAAAAAATCAACAAGGACTAAACTGGACCCCTACTTTCGATGACAAACATTTCTTGAAACATGTCACAAATATGAAATCTACAAGTCTTAAGAGTAGAGTTGAGCATATGGATCCCATACTTATTTGAGATTTGCTATGAGGCATTGTTTCCTTATCACATTAGTTGCATTATCATCTATTAGTCCATAGATATATTATTCATTCATTTACAAGTAAAAACATGATGAGAGCCGTACATCACCAATGTCTTAATACATATCCATAACCATCATAATAACAACATAAATAGCAAGGAAACAAAAACCATATAATCCACATATGAACCAGTATAATACTCATGAAATAACAAGGAGAAATAAACTCATATTAATGATGCAATGACCAAACAGGTTTGGGACTTCCATGATCCACCCGACCATATATTGGATGAACCAAATATTTCTTTTAGCCAATCAACCCCATTCCATATTCCAAGAATGAATGCTAGATCTCATGGAAAAATCCATCAAAACCAAACTAGGGATTTCAAAGGCCAGACCACCTCAACCCATCAAACAATAATTCCACCTCATGATTAGACATAAAAAACCATCACTAGATTGGTCTCTACCCAAGCCTTCCAAGGCTCCAGAGCATTTTTTCCAACCAAGGCTTCCAATACTAGTAACTCAACCCACAACTGTCATTGAGCTTCCAGATTGTTTGTCCAACCAAGGCTTCTAGGACTAGTAACTCAACCCACCAAGAGATTCCAGAGTGTTTTTCCAACTTAGTATTCTAGGACTAGTAACTCAACCTAAGATGTTACAGGGCTTCTAGAGCGTTTTTCCAACCAAGGCTTCTAAGAACTAATAACTCAACCCAAGCTAAAGGAAACATGAGGACCAACCAGAAAAATAAAGAAATGAACCCCCAACGCCATGGCTATCCTAGAAATTGAAAGGCTAGGAAAATCCACTGTCAATCTAGGAAGTCCTCTATGCCAATGACATATCATGATCAATAAACCACATGCATATTCCATGCATGCCAAAAATAGTGAGTAAAACATACATGCAACTCGGTACCTGCAAGAAAAACCCATTGTAGTTGTTGTTCCCAATGTCCTCTTATAATTTTCTACTCTTCATTTTCCTTCTTGCTCCAAGCATCCAAGTATTCCACACTCTCCATGAGTGCTCTAAGAAAACTCTAAGTGTCCAAGAGTATGAGAGAGAGAGAATAGAATAAGAGCTCCAAATCTGAACTGACAAAAGATTACACTGACCAAGCCTGCCCAGTGATCCTCAAAAGGATTTTTTTATCAATGAGGCCTCTATTTTCTTCAATTTCCATTATTTTTCTTCATTTTCATCCTCACATGCAACTTGTGACCTTTCACCTTCCTTTTCTCCTAATTTCCATTATTTTCATAAATAAATGTGCCAAAAATGCCATTTTCCTTTCCAAATCCTTTTAAATTTCCTTTGCCAATTTCCGTACCCATAATAAGCCAAATGAACAACCACTGGGATGTTTTTCCCCACCATTTAGCTTGGAATACATGTCCCATGACTGTGGTCTTATATATTTTTACATGGATTTTTAACTAGGGTTGTTACAGAACCATCTCCCTTGGGGGAACACCATCCTCGCTATTTAATGACACCTATAACTAGTAAGACTGTTGAAAACAAAACATACTTCGCATGGAGATTTATAACATAGCTCGTTGCAGTATTTACAATGACCATACGCTAAATCATGACAAGTATACCATTTACTAGAGCTTTATAACACAACTCAATACGATATTTACAATAATAACCACATATACACACATACACATTTTCTTCACCCAACAAATAATCATACTGTCTACGGAGCTTTATAAATCCAACTCAATACAATATTTACAATAATACACACATATAAACATATGCATATTTTCTCAACCAACAAATGAAATGATATGATTCCTACATCCACAATAAGGGAATCCAAAGGCTCACACCTCCACCCTTAAAGTAATAGCAGGATTCACCTCCTTCCTAGGAAGTCCAGAATCCACTGGAAGGTTAAATATGCATCTAATGTCCAATGCTATAATCTTGTGCCACTTGTCCTCTCAGTGAACATTTACCAACTCATTGTTCTAGGGCACACTCCCAATATGCATTTGATTCCATCTGGAAATGCTAATGACAAAAAAAAATATCCCTAACCTTCCCTTCTTTGCTATACAGTCCCTCGGGAAATCTGGGCACCCCCTTCCATGTAGTCACACACCTTCCAAGTTCTGTTAGGACCCCCATCTTAGCTAGTCCATCCATCGACAAGGTTTCCTCACATAAGAAGGTCCAAAAACCAAGGCCTATCCTTGCCTTAAAACCACCATACCGGTCATAGCATGCTCATGGAAATCAATGGACACTATTGGGTACCAGTGTCCCGCAATGGCCCCGCTCCTAAATGATTTACCAACATACTGTTGCCTGTTCCAATTCCTTTTATTGTTGCTACTAATTTTTTCCATCAATTTTAACCACCCAACCTGAGATTTCATGCTTTCCTGTACCAAGAACATAATTTCCATTAGATTCAAAATAAATTGAAATAACTTCTAATCATACCTCATTGGTGGCCCGTCAACAAGGTACACTTGCAATTTTGTTTGCTTCCTGTCACAACAATTCAAATTGTCATCTTTGACCAAATCATAATGTATAAACATATCACATAAGGTTAGCTAAAAACACAACCATCATAGATAAAAATCATAAATCACATGTAACCATCATAAACCAGAATCATAGATCACATATAATCATCATAGACTAGAATCATAAATCACACGCAAAATAAAACTAAAATGAAATACTAATACTTATCATTTAATCAATCCTTAGCTTCTACCTTTGTATTTATTTCATAAACACACCAAATCAGTTGCCGCACCCGCCAAACACCCAGTTCCTTCTCTTCAACCATGTATACATACACATAGTGTAAATCACACACATATAACCACACACAACATAAAATGCCATGTAATTCACGCACCTACACCTGACATACAACACATACACCTAAACCCAGTTTACAACACAACACAATACATACTCCTACATATGGTGTACAGCACAATGAAATACATACACCTACACCCAATGTACAACACAATACATATACATACACATAATACAACACAATGAATACACATGTCACAACACCACGACTACACAATGCACATACATAGTACCACATGCCAGCAACATGGCATGTATGACATGTACACAATACCACATGTACACGAGTACCATATGTGTACCACACCACCTACACAGTATGTGCACAACATCACATGTATACGACACCAACTGCAAAATGTGTACACAGTGCCATATGTATGTAACAACCTTGGTGAAAATTCCATATAGTAAAGTTAAAAACAATAGCCACGGATGACGAGGACACTTATTCCAATATGTATGTTGGGAAAGACATCCTAGGGGGTGTTCATTTGGTTGTTTATGGCTAAGGAACTTGGCAAAGGAAATTGCTAAGGCATTAAAAGGCATTTTGGCACATTTATTTATAAAAATAATGGAAATTAGGAGAAAATGGAGGTGAAGGGTCACAGGTTGCATGTAAGGTGGAAAATGAAAGAAAATGATGGAAAATGAAGAAAATAGAGGCCTCATTCATAAAAAGGCTTATGACAATCAGTTGGTAACCTTTTGTCAGTTTAGTTTTGGAGATCTTTCATTATTCTCTCTCTCATACTCTTGGATGCTTAGAGTTTTCTTCGAGCACTCTTGGGGGGTGTGGTATACTTAGATTTTTGGGGCAAGAAGGTAAAGGAAGAGCAATAAAGTGCAAGAAGGCATCGACATCAATAGCTATATCATATTTTCTTGTAGGTACTAAGTCACATGTATGATTTCTTCACTATTTTTGGCATTCATGGCATATGCATGTGGTTCTTGGTTGTGATATGTCATTGGCATGGAGGATTTTCTAGATCGATAGTGGATTACTTAGCCTTGCCATTTCCTAGATAGCCATGGTGATTGTGGGTTTACTTTCATTGCTTCTTTTGGTTGGTTCTCATGTTTCCTTAGCTTGGGTTGAGTTACTAGTCTTGGAGCCTTGGTTGGACAAACGCTTTGGAGCCCTTGGTTGGTTGAGTTACTAGTCCTCGAGCCTTGGTTGGACAAATTCTTTGGAGTCTAGTAAAAGCTGTGGGTTGAGTTACTAGTCCTAGAGCCTTGGTTGGACAAACTCCCTGGAACCCTGGAAGGCTTGGATAAAGACTGATCTGATGATGGTTTTGCGATGTCTGACCATGAAGTGGTATCACTCTTTGATGGGTTGAGGTGGATGGCCTTGGGAAATCCTGAATCGGTTTTGATTGATGTGTATTATGAGATCCCACATTCATGTTTGGAATATGTCACGAGGGTGAATGTCTAAACAAATATTTGGCTCAACCATTCTATGGCCAGGTGGAACGTGGTAGTCCCATCTATGATTGGTTCATTGCATTCATTAATGAGAAATCCATTCCCTTGATTTTCATCTGTCAAGGTACTAATGTATTTATGGACTTGATGGCTCATATGTTTATTATATTTATGTTCCTATTATGCTAGTTATATACACATTTTATGACAACCAGGGAAAATTTTAAGAACTACCCTAAATTTATATGTATAATAAATGGGTTAATACCCATGATACATAGGAAAAATGGGAGGCGATTTTATCAATAATATAATATGTATATATATAATTTTTTTGGCGAATCTCTGACCAGATTATATTATCTTGTACAGTGATGGAGAATCTTTCACTGAATTATAAAATCTTGTAAGATCTTGGAAAATCTTTTATTGAATAATAAAACTGTGTGAAGTCTTGGCGAATGTTTTGTTAAAGTATGAAACCATATGTGATAATAAGAAAACATGTTCATTAAACTGTAATTTACTAACATACATGTTTGGAAAAAAGAAACATAATTTTCTCTTCCTACAAACAATGTTCCAAGTTTCAGTGGCCGTGTTTGTCAAGGTTCTTACAATACACTCTTTCATATGCTTCTATTAGTTTTGATAATATTCCACAACAAAGTTCTTGTAGGTGTTGATATTGACAACATACATGTTTGGAAAAAAGAAACATAATTTTCTCTTCCTACAAACAATGTTCCAAGTTTCAGTGGCCATGTTTGTCAAGGTTCTTACAATACACTCTTTCATATGCTTCTATTAGTTTTGATAATATTCCACAACAAAGTTCTTGTAGGTGTTGATATTGACAACGAGTTCTGTCAAGGTAGGAGAGATTAATCTTTTCTCTACAACTTTTGTCAAGCTACCACTTTTTTCAAGTTATCAAATTTCTTTCTTATTCCATAGACTCCAACTGCGAGATAAAAAAAAACACATCAAGTTTGTTTACCCCAACACGCCAACAAGTAGCAAGCCCCAACTATATTATATAAGAAAGTATTAGGTATCCCAAAGGATTGAAGGGGATCTAACTGAAAGAAGTGACCATTGTGAGAATCCTTCCAATCAATATATGAATATATAAATGTAGATCTATTATTATTTTAATTGGAAATATTCAATTAAATAATAAAATTTAATTACATCTCTCCCAATCTAAATTTCTTATTAGCATAATTCACTACCCTCATAGGTCTCGCATTTTTTAACAGCATTGTAACATATAGATTAATTTCCTTTCTGGTGAACAATCTCCACCTTTTAGGAAAATATGGTGTAGTGGCTCCAACCCCTACAGATCATTAGGACAAACTAAGAATAGAACAGAAGATGAAAGGTTGTACAAACTAGCTTATTTTTCAAACAACTTATCCAACATCAGTACCTAAACTTTCTCATGAAGATATCATATTGAGAATGTTTGAAAAATGGTGATAAATATTCTACGAGGGTGATGCAGAAAGAGTGATAAGGTTTCAATTTTTTGACTTTTTTTGTTAAATTGGAAAAAGTTAAAAACCAATATTAATGGAGTATTGGTATTTTTTACTAAATTTTGTGAAGTGTCTAAATGTAGCTTTAACAATTCACCTTATGTTTTTACAATATAATTTCCTAAGTCTATTTAATATCTTCATTATCATAAAAACCAACCTATATCCATCTTAACTCCACATCTACCACTCTTAGGGGGATGAAATCTATTTATCCCTCTGAGCACTTGGTAGACCCATAATTAAGATGGATCTAAGATGATAGAATTTCCCCTTTAAATAGTCTATGCTCACATGAATTCACATGAATACCATGGTATTACCATGGGTCAATACCATGGGTTATCATAAACTTGGAGCTTAAAAATTACTATTAGTAATTTATAAAAATTAATAAAAATAATAATTTATTTTTATTTTATTTTTTATTTTAACCAAGTTAAAATGTTTAACATACATTAAATTACAACATCCATTTTTACTCTTGATCCACCAAGGCCCAAGAGGGATCAAATAATTTTTCACTCTATGCTAGTTTGCATATCACGATATTTGATCCCTCTTGGGGCTTAGTAGATCCAGAGTAAATATGGATCTATGTTGGTTTAATTCCCCCATTTAAATAGTCTACATTCCATGTGAATACCATGGGTCAATACCATGTGCCACTTTTATTTTTATTAATACTAATATTAGGGTTAATAATGTTTTTTTGCATGGTATTAATAATAATCTAGCCCATGGTATTTGGCCCATAGGATTCACTTAAATAAAACCTCTTTTTTGACCCTTCATAAATAGAAAGACGGTTATGGACTAAATATAAAAAGAGGTTTTATTTATTTACCATACGTCTAGCTTATTTATATTTTTATTTATTTACCATACCTTATGAGTAAGTTATAAAAGAGGTTTTATTTATTTACCATACCTCCACTTTATTTATATTTTTATTTATTTACACCCTTGCATGTATATAAGGTGATTTATGGAGTAAATATAAAAAATGTTTTATTATTTACCATACCTCTCATTTATTTATATTTTTATTAATTTACCATACCTCTTTTATAAATATGGTATTTGGCCCATAGGATTCACTTAAAAAAAACCTATTCTTGAAAATTAGGGAGAATGGAAGGTTGTAACTCCTAATTTCAAGGGCTAAATTTACCTTTTTTTACCCTCTCCCTTAAAATAAGGTGGGCTATTTTAGGTGATTTGTAAAAATGTACTATGATACAAAATATTCACCCACTAAAAATTTAAAACCCCTTAATTTCCCCTAAGGGAACATTCACCCCTAAAATTTTCCATGACAACAACTGTGTATGTCTCTCAACATGTTTTTACTTGTATGTGAATGGATAATGTGCTTATGACCTAATAGATGATAATGTTGAGGGAACAATGGTTCATAGCTATTCTCAGATAAGTATGAGATCCCTACACTTAACTCTGTTATTTACACATATAGGTTACATGTCGATGATATGTTTGACGAAATGCCTGTCATGGCTAGTAGGGATTTGTGAAGCCTCAAAAATTGTTGCGAAAACATGGGGATAACCACCTAGTCCAGACCTTGAAAGAAGCTCCTTTTCCATTTGGTATAGTGGCTCCAACTCGGGATAATAGGACCAGTTTCACAGAGAGGGTTGATTTGATAATGTTGATGGGATAATATAGGATGTAAAGAGAAATGATTCAACTAAGTGTAATCTAATCTAACTACTAAACACATGCATATATCTTAATCTAACATTATCTAACTATAAATATACCCAGGAATAAAATAAGATATGTGATCTACAATGATGTCTTACAACAATTGGTAATAAAGATCATTCAACTGCCAAAAGAAATGAAATCGTTTAACGATAATTGTTTTAGATAAATAGTTAGACAAAACAATTAAGAGAAATATATCGCATATAAAAATCGTTCATGTATTCAAAACAGAATCATAGCTAACATCATATAGAAGTGCAATAATGCAAAACTATAATCCTGACTTTCATACATAAAATAATCAAGAGAAAGAGTATTGCTTAATACATAAATAAAACATAATCATACGATAAAAGTACCATATATGATAAGTCCTTCTTATGTGGTTCAACAATATTGACCAAATTTCATTCAATCCAACACATTCTAAGAGTACAGAAGTGCCTTTTAGTAGAGAATGATAGATATTCAAAGAAAAATAGATCATGTTCCATTCATTTCATCAAAACCTCCTCAAAAATACAGAAGCGTAATGGTTTGAAAAATGTTTTTGATAAAATTTGTGGACCCCTCTCTAAATGCATGAGAGGGTTTTAAATACTAAAATACTTGCCTCAAAATAGATTATTACAAAAATAGTTGAGGAGCTTTCAAACAACCTTCCTCAGAACGGGAAAAAATAAAACTAAAACTAAAATAAATTAATGACTAGATCCTTTCAACTTGATCTATGAGATCACAAATATCAATCATTGGCTTGAGATGAGGTGGTTGGTTGATTGTAGATTTTAACTGCCTAGAAAATATGGCATCTGTTAATGTTGGCACCGTATTTTTTGTAGAGGTTGTTAAACACCTCAGAATCATCCACTGACTGTGTGGTTTTACTAGAAACTACTAGTATGTCTCCCAATTCAGCTTGTTTAGATATTTAATTGCCTCTTCTTTTTCCTGCACTGTCTGTTTCCACTGCTACTCTAGTTGTTTGACATTTGGTAGAAACCCTGGTACACACTCCTTAACAAGGTTGGAACCATGAAGGTTTTCATTTACAGCTTCTATTATGCTTCTTTCTACTCCTACTGCTATCGTTGTTACCCTTTCTGCCTGTTTCAACTGAGAATCCCAATCTGTGAACATAATATCTTTGTGGGACTCTTCCACTTTTGGTAGGTCAACCCTCCTTCCATCCTCTAATTCTTTCTAGGTGATAAATTCAGAAACCTTTTTGTGGATTTCTTCGTACTCAAACCTCATATCAATTACTTGGTTCATTAATTTATCACTAGTCTAGTAGTAAGGATTTATTTGCGAGATTTTCTGGCATAATATTTCCTCTTGCTGCATTAATAAGGAATTGAGGTTGAATGCTTATTTGATGAATTCATTAATTTGTGGGTTGTCTTTGAGTTTATCTACTATAGCATGCATTTGACAAATTTTCTCATCCTTTTCTGATATGCTGGCCTGGTTTTGTACTCTCATATGCTCGAATTCCCTTTGAAGTTGGGCTACCTGTAATTTTGCTTGCTAATTATTTTTTTCTTGGGCTAATTGTTGTTCTAGCAACATAATTTTCTATTCCTTTTCCTTCAGCAACATTCAGACTTCTGTTGCCTTGTCGATGGTGGCTGTGGCATAAGCTCCTGCAAACTATGACAACTTTGTGAGATTCTTTGATGGGTCGATAGGCGTGTCCTTCCACACAATATCCATTGGTTCATTTTCCGAAGTTGTAACAGCCATGGCATCCAGTTTTCTTTTCTTCCTTTGTCTTTTGACTATAGCCTTATGAGTAGGAATGTAGAATATATCTAATGGAGGTATTTCCTCAATTCTTAAGACAATTTCGAAAGTAGGAATAACAGGAATAATCTCAATATCCTAAGTACCTATAGCTCCTTCCTTTGTTGTTCTTGGATTTTCTTTATGCTGGGTTTGCTTGGGGGTTTGTAGTTTAGATGTTTGCTCAAGATTTGTGTTTGTATGGAGCTTCTTATTGAATTTTTCCCATTCTTGTTCTAGGTCAATGACTGGAGCTTTACCTGTTTGAGTTGAATTAGAAGCAACCTCAGCCTGCTTCTTTTCCAAGGCCTGTTCACCCATATCCTTTGTAGTTCTAGTTGTGTCTTTCTCAGACACTTTATTTGTGTTTCCTCCATTTTGATATTTTCATTTTGAGTTCTCTGACTCATGAGTTCACTTCTCTTGGGTTTCTTCTTCAAAATTTTCTTTGGAACTTCCCTCCAATCTTATGCTAGGAGTTGGCTCTCTTATTGGTTCAATCTGCAATAGGTCTAATGGGAGCTTTAACAACCTCTTATTCCTATATACATGGAAAGCATTAATATCTTTTGGGGTCAACAATAATGATGCCATATGTAGAACTTGTAAAAAAAAATCTGCTTGTAGGAAGAGGTCATCAAAGGCATCCTCTTCATGGGTGAATTGTTTGACTTTTACCATAGTAGTAAATTCCTTAGCAATTTGATTTGGGTCGTATTTCCTTCCTAGAACTGTAGCCAATCTCAGAGACATAATAATCACTTCTTCGTTTACTGCATGTCCATAATTGTGTAGTGAAAAAGCACCACATTGTAAGGGGAAAGTTGGCCAAATGGCTTTCTTCTGTTGTTTCAAACCTCTGGTTAAATTGCCTTCCCCTGTTGTTTCATAGGCTATTTCTCTGGCCAAAAAAATTTCGGGGACATAATATTGGAGGACATGTCGAGAAGTATTGCTCATAAAAAATATAATGTAGGTGAATGTCTCTTCCCCAAACCATCTTTCTATTGGAAAGATATCTACTTCAGCCTCTTTAGAAAACCTAGGGATTGTTCTATAAAAAACTATTTTATGAATAAGCAGCATAACACCTTGACATATTTTATAAAAATACGGGTGGAATTGAGATTCCCACAAAATTTTATGGTATATATGGATGGGGAGTGGGTTTTGTACAGTCCACTTCCATCCCATATTCGGAAACTGAGAACTAAAACAAATTGCGTCCATAACAAAAGCACTCATAAAGAAAAGGGGAAAAATCCTTGAAGAAACACTTCTCTTCTTTCTATATTCCATAATGGCCTTTGCTAAATTGTCTGATAAAATCTAACCCCAGTTCATAATTGTTGCATTAACTGCTGCATCTATTAACAGGAGCCTTCCATGGAAATTTTGGTGCTATCAGGTCTACCAAATAACCTACATGTCATTGTTGTGAAACTATGAGGGGGAGAGATGGATGCTATTGAGTATATACCAGTTTTATCTCGTTTGAGTTTTCCTCTGCTTGACCTCTAGGTCTATGTAACATCTAAAAGGTCCTCATTCTCTTTGGCTAATTTCTCAAGGAATTCTTTGTTCTAGAGCTTTTGAGGCTCTTGTAGCTGGTACATTAGTCGTAGGTTGTCTGGTGAGAAAGACCCCATGACCTGTTGCCTTTTCTTATTTCAATTTCTATCTGATATGTCTACCTCAACAATTACCCATTTTACCATATCCATGTATGGTATTATATTTCACCTCGCAGCTATTCAATGTAATAATGAACATGCAGTCTCAAAATAGGAGGCATCCAATGACTCCTGAGCATTAGTCGTGGCCTTTGTTACCAGTGACCTGGGTTTCTCTTCTTCTAACAGGTTATACATGGATTTCCATGTCGTGGTTCCTCCGTCCTTGCTGCATGTGGTATCGTAGAAAAGTAGTACCATTTCTGATTTCTCAGATGCAGTCGCCTTTCCCTTCTTCGCCATTCTTTCTAATGATGTTTTCTGCAGAGGTTTCCTGAAATGGAGCAAATGGAAGTTATCGGATAAACACAAAGAAAGAATGACAGTGAGAATTAAATGATACAGTTAACCTCGAAAGGTGACAAGAAAGTAGCTTTTATTCAAAACGCAGATGAAAATATATCAAATCATGTCAAGCTGCTCTTAACATAAATGCCATTAAACTTATTAAATATGCATTAAGATCTTTTATCATTGTCTTTATTACTCATTTAAGCTACTGCATCACAAACGAGCAAGAGAAAATTTTAAGGTGGCAAGTTTAAAGTGTGAAATTCCAATTATGCGATTGTGATAAGATTATCACAATATCGCAAATCACACTATCACATTTTCGGTTGTGCATTTTTCGAGAGTTGTCTAGAATTTTGCAGGATGCAAGGTGAGCGCATACTTTTCATTGTTTAGAGTGTACTTTTCCTAAATGAATAATTACTTCATAAAGTTCCTTTTTACTAAGTTCCAGACTTAACTTATAGTTTATAACATTTTTTTTTATTGGGTCCAAGTTCTATCACACTTCGCAAACTTTTGTAGTTCACAATATTGGCTTTTAAGTAAAGTGTCACGATGCGATAAGTATTGGCTCATTTTACCACAATATCGCAGTTCCCATATTATGACAGGCTTTGTAAGTTGCATATTTTATAAAAGACTATATGTGATTGCGATAGGCACTTTAGTTTACAACAAATTCATTCAATCTTAGCTTTTAAATGGAAACTCTAATGATATCCTAAGTTAAATGCGGTGATCCTTCCCATCGCAATTTGTGGATCCTGGTTGTTAATTAACCTTTGAAACACTTGGTCCAACGATATGCAATGAAAGCAAGATTTGCTAGCCTTAAAGGGATTTGACTTGATATCTTAATTTATTTTTAAAAATTTAAAAAGAAACTACCTAAGTGCTAAATTTTTCTTTGAGGATTTTTAATAAAGGGTCCCCATTTATTAATAGAATATTAACTATTAAATCAATGAATGGGGGGGTTGTTGAACAGCACAACAAGTTTCAGTCAAGGTCTTGACAAAGTATTTGCTTTAGTACTTTCATTTCCATGTTACTTTACTAGTCTGAAGAGATGAATCAATTATGGGCAGTGTCCAGGGCTCTGAGCCTGAAAAAGTGGCTTAAATCCCAGGGTCATTGGCACAACACTGACAATTTTGGTCCACAATCACTGGAAGGTAGGCTTGTGAGAGAAACTTTAGGTTGTTGGTTGCTCCCTTTCCCATAGCATGAGAGTGACTATGGCCCAAGGGACCTAAAACAACAGTGGGAGCTAGGGACATGTTGTCTGAGTGGTTGACTTGTCCTTTGAGGGTTCTATTGATGATGGTGGGATGTATGTATGGTGTGTTTCCATCTTTTCCACTTCCTTAATGTAACTGAGGAGGTTGAATCATAACATAGTGGCCTCTTGTCACATGTTTACCCTGAATGGCTCGTTGCTTGTGTATATGTGGGAGGAGGGCGCTACATAGTGGTATTAGAGCATGGTTCACCCCTCGGACTGGATGGGCTATGTGTTGGTCATGCATGCATGTCAGTTGCATGTGTTTCTCTTACACTTATATACTTGTTACATTCGATTGATGATTGATTAGGGTTGTAGTATTGTTATCATGGAGAATTTGGTATTAATTTCACGAAATGCATTGTCATAAGTAGGTGACTGATTGCGTATGGATTGTATGTCATTTACTTGTTGATTTTATGGTGCCTACTTACATCCTTGTATGTTAGGTTACATTCTTGAATATTTGGACTACCTGTATCAGTCTTGTAGTTTGATTATAAGATTTTATCATTTATGTTTGACTACATGAGTTTATGTGTAGGTGTAGTTGATTTGGCATTCCCTATGCATACTATTGGTTGCATGTGGCAATGGGTATAATGGAGTAATGGTTGTTGTCATGCATGATGCCAGAGCATGCATTGTTGATATCGCCTTGAATTGATGATTGGATCCTAGTTAGAGTGACATTTATTGGTGTATGTCTATATGTTGTATGATTATGTTATACATGTATCATGCTGATTTGGCAATTTTGCAGACAAGGTATCCTCTGCAAGCTATACTAAGGTAAGTTGGTTTGTTTTGATTTAGTTTATCTTACATATTATGCCTTGTAGGAAGAAATATAAAATGGCTAGCAAGATGGTTGACTACAAAGATTCTTCCTACATATCCAAAGAGCAATGTGTTGGGAACTCTTCCAACTTGACAATGACATTGAGAAGCCCAAAGGAAGAGATAAGGAGTTGTAAGCCAGATAATGAAAGAATCCTACAATCACAGGAAAAGTTAGTAGAGGTGAATGCAGTAATACTTCAGAGCTTATCAAATTTGCAGTGACAAGTACCACTACGGATGAATCATGAGCAGGAAGATAAAACTAATGGGGCATATGGTAGTAGATCACATGGCAGTCATTGACGAGATAGAAAAAATACAATTAGAGATGGAAGATTGTTGGACACTCCAGAGAGAAGAAGGGGTAGACACATGTATGATTCTAGTTTTGATTCAGATAGGCACTATGATCGTCATTGTTATCATCCTTACAACAGGAATGATAGGGGATACTTTCCAGATGAGTTTAATAAGGAAAATCCACCTACTTTTGATGGAGAGATAAAGAGATCACAAGATGCAGAGGCATGGTTGCTTAGTATGAAGAAGTTCTTTAGGTTGCATCACTACTCAGAGAACATGAAAGCTAGAGTGGCTACTTTGAGTCTTAAAGGTAAAGCAGACATCTAGTGGAAATACATGAAGAATCTCAGGCACATAAAGGAGGAAGATTTCACTTGGAGTGAATTTGAGTGGGTATTCAGAAGAAGTATTTTTCAAAGACACTTCAATGACAAGGAAAAAGAATTTTATGAACTAAATATGGGATCCATGAAAGATGATGAGTACACAAGTAAGTTCTTCGAACTCTTGAGGTATGTGCCCTCCCTCAAGGAGGAGAAGGATAAGATTCAAAGATTTTTTAGTGGGTTACCTTTTGCATTCAAAGATAGGATTGAGTTTGATGAACCTAGATCATTGGAGGAGGCTATTTGAAAGCTAAAGCATTGCTATGAACAATCAAAGCGTAGAACTGAGACTGAGCCAAAATGGACAGGTAATGTAAAGAACAAAGGAAAATGGGATAAAAAGTGAGCAAGTCCATAGGGTACAGATAACAAGGAGAATGTTGCACTACCTAAGAAGTTCAATACATTAGGTAGAGGACAGGGACATCGGCCTCAGGAGCAGAGGAAGGAGCCTGTGCATTGTTGGAATTGTGGTAAAGATCAACTTAGGAGAGTCTATCCACATCATTAGAATGGTGGAACTCAGGCATATAGTGCACAAGAGGCATAGACTGTTGGGGATGTAGACCAGAGTATTCCTTGTATCTATGCAGCCATGGACAACAAGCATGAAGAGCATTAGACATCTATCATTGAGATGGGCAATACTATTTGTGATCAAGTTATTTCTAGTTTGATTGACCCTAGATCTAATTATAGCTATGTTAGTCATGACTTGGTGGATAAGTGTGGTTTGAGTAAGGAATTTCACGCAGAGTCTTGGTTAGTGCAGTTGGATATAGGTACGAAGAAGCGAGTTCATCACTGGGTAAGAGCTTGTGCATTTGACTTAAATGGCATGCCTAAAACATCACATTGAATGTATTACCATTTTTTTCATACAATATGTTACTGGGCATGGATTAGTTGTATCTACATAGAACCAAGGTTGACTACTATGACAAATCTATTGAGTGTGTTGATGAAAATGGGGAACCAAGGGTATTGCAAGGTTAGTAGAAAGCCACATCATTTAAGATGGTAACAGTTATGCAAGTGTTGGCTTGAGGGGGCCTGACCCAAGTTTAGCGTTAGTTATCCAAACAAATCCCTACACTACTGGCCCTTTCGACATCAGCTCGTGGAGCGTAGACTGAAGTCTCACCCGAAGCAGTATGGGGGGATGTTGGAACCAAGTTTCTACACCCTTGAGATCATTGTGATGTCAGTTTATTCCAATTATGACTGCCTTCATGAATGTTTCTTATCCATCTGCTCTATCCTTCAATACCTTCTCGAAATGTTATAATTGGTTACCACGCATCCCTAACCAGGGGCTGAAGTCCTTTCGCGCTGTTAGGGCAACGAACTGTGATATCTCCTAAACTGGGCTAAGTATCTTATTTATATTATTAATACATCTTAGCTAGCTTTGCGTAAATAGATGTTATTACTTGCATTTACTTAACCAATACAATTATACACATTTGCGTATCATATAAGCATTAGAATTGAAATTCTTACCCAATATATCAGATGCATAAACAGGAAATAAAGATGAAAAAATGATAGAATACTCTTCTTTATTGATACTTCCAAATAATTACAGACTCGAATCACCCTGTGCACTCAGTTGCAGGGGTCCGCACACTCAACTGCGGACTTCTAGGCCTCTATGCACTCAACATCAGAGCCTCTACCTCCGAGCTATCTCTCAATTCTTTATTACTTCCATTGCTTAGTTTATCCTTTTTACTACTTAAAACTTAGGTCTATTTATACAATCCCATGGTCTGAGGACCATAGACAGATCTTCTACATCCAACATTACATTATCAAAATAAGGGTAGACAACCCTATGACTCTTTTAACATCTACGTGCTCCGTGCCCACAAAAATGTGGAGTCTTTACATTTATATTACAAAATTAGACAAAATATGGGCTTTAAGCCCAAAAACTTCCCTTGGGGGGTCCTTCGCCCAACAGGCCCCCAAAACAAACATCGTTACTCACCCTCGAGTCACTCTGCAGGTCCGGAGATCTTAGCATGAAGACCTCCCAGCTCTGTTTGAATCGCTGCAACTTCGGTAGTGCACTAAGTGTCCGCCTGTTGAACTTCTTCCATGCGTCGTTCAGTGACTGCTACTGCTGAACTGTTGCCCTGAATTCTCTGTTGAGTTTCTTGCAGTTGCATGGGCTTTACTTCAATGGATGTTGTAATTGTATAAGCCTCATCGATCCATGGCTATAGGTGTGCTTTTAAGACCGCTTTTTTGTGCCGAGCGACATCCACCTATTTTTTGAGCACCTTTTCCTGCTGTATTCTTGTAGGCCTTTGTGTAAGGGAAACCGTCTACATGGTGCCTTTTACCTCATCATACCTCTGTTGGAGCTCGCGCGCCTCTGTCTCTAGGTTCTCTACATTCGGGTCCTCCTGTAGGGTGGTTAGGATCTTGAATGACTATTCGAAGAGCTGCATGCAGTCTGCCACTGCACTGTCAACCACCGCTATTATTTTTGTGACCGTGGTGGTATGTTGTTCTCTAACCTTTGGTGGAGTTGAAGTCTGAGCCCTCAACTGTAATTCTATGATTTGAAGGTTTAGCTCCAGTTGAACCCTGGCTATCTCTTCTCTTATGTCGTGCATCCCTGTGGCTAACTTACAGACGCACGCTTCCACCAGTTCCTCTGCCTAAATGGCAAAATCCAGGACCATCCACCAAGCTTCCTCCACAACTTGCATTATCTGTTTGTTCTGCTCCACTACCACATTGTGCTACAGGCCTAACTGTTCAATGTTGATGCGCTGCTCACTCATTACCTACAGAGCACGACTCTCCCTAGCATGAAGTTCTGCAGTGACTCCATCCTATAAGAGGTAGAGCATCTCTCGAGGGAGCGCAACCATGTTCAACCCTACCCCTTTCAAACTACTCACCATGGGTCTGTCGGCCTCCTCCTTTGTAGTAAGTGCCCCATCTGGTAGCATTATTGTGTTGGTCACCCTTGTGTGCAACATCTCTTCGATAGCTGAAGTGCCAACTGCGAGGATGGTGGACACTGCGCCAGTCTGTGGAGTGTGAACCTGCAACTCATGTATTTCTATCTAGAGAGCCCCCAATACTAGCTGTTGTTGTTTACCAAATTGTTGGAGGGCCTTTGCAATGACATCCTCACCATTTCACCGATATCACGTAAATCCCCCTCATTGAGGGTGATTTGGTTGAAAGAAGTCTTTGATGCCTTTGTTTTATTTCATGATACTGTCTGCTCTCATGGTCATGGATGCTTGAGCTGGGTCGACGTCATCTGTGGGTCTGTGCCACCTTGTTTTGTGTATGTCTCTGGTTCGATTGAAGGTGACTTCTGTCCTTCGCGCTCTTCCATTCCTATTTTCTATTGTTTTGCCAACTTCGCAGTGTCGCGTGCTACCTAGACCTTAGCAACTACTTCCTCTTTCCTGTGCTTCTCAGCTAGCTGCACCATTTAAAGCTTTGTCTCCTCCTTTTCTTGTTGCACAGCGAACTTGTCTGTGTCCACCATGGAGCCAATGGAGCGCGCCACTCTGGTGGCCAAGACTCAATGACTGCGAATATCACATCGTCAGTCGCCAGGTATGGTAAATTATGCCACGTCTTCATAGGGTCCTCTCGCACCCTAATGAAGACATGGTGGAAATCTACTTTGAAGTCTACAAAGCTCTGCAAACTATTTTATATTGTGGGCGACAATCACGGCTTGCGATTGATCCCCATCCAGAGATTCCATTCCATTAAGACCCATAAGATCTTGCTTTATCTAATACATTATGTATTATTGGCTGCCCACAATGAAGTGTACTTCGCTACCTCTGGAAGGTCCAATGTGACCGAAGGGAATTGGCTATCTTCGAGTAGCTCCTATGCCACTAGTACTATTGACAATAGGAGCCATGTGTAATGAAATGTTTTTCCCTACTCCTATACCTTGTGATAGTTCACAAGGAACTCGCTGCACAGATAGTTCACCCAATTGAACTGGACTCCTTTTGCACATTGGGCTGCTAGTGCAACCACTGGTGCGGGAACCTCATCCATGCGACACTTCTGCATCACCTTTCCTACCAATATTTGTGTCACAACCTTGACTGTAGGATTGTTGATGCTAGAGATGGCATACACTTGCTTCTTCTTCTCCAACTTAAACATTTTCTTCATTACTTCTGCAAGGGCCAATTCGCCACCTTTCCCTCCAAAATGTTTGTTGGATCCTCTCCTGAGTAAGGCAGCCATGTAATTTGATGAATCAGATGGTCTGTGATGGGGATGGGCTCCTCCAGCCACAAACACCCATCATGCACCTAGCAGAGCAGCAACCTAATGATGAAGAAGGTCACTAGGGCATGGTGGTAATGCGAGACCCAAAGTAGGTTTAGCAACTTGACCTTCTCTACACCTCTAAGCCATTTGCATGGCTCCAATTCAATCATTCCAACCATCGCATCCATCATTTGGCACATTAGCTTCTCAGTCACTAAATGCAGGAACTTCTCGTGGTCTGTGAGGTCCCAATATTCAAATTTCAACACAGGAACCCATCCCAAGTGTGGTCCCTCAAAAATAATATCATCTGGGAGTAGCGGAGTTTGCAGAGATCTCTTTCTCTCATCTATGTCCTTTAGCACTTTATCTTTACCCTTTCGTGGAGGAACATCTTCGAGTAACCGGGTAATAGGGTCTGCACCTTGGGTTTCAACTTCCATCTCTATGTCCTCCTCTTCAACCAGGATTTCTTAGAATTATTCCTCTTTTTCCTCTAGATTAATGGCCTTCCCCTTTTCCTGCAAGGTGATCTTGGTCCTTTGTGGATTTCTGCGTGAGATGCGCACCGGGATCATAGCCTACTTCTCCTTCATAGGTCACAGTGTATGGGGTGATTTAGGAACCTCAACTATGCGGCTTCCATGGGTGTCGACATAGCTCTATTCCACAATTATTTCAATGTCTCTAGTAGATGCTCAAACAATGAATTCGCTTTTAGAGTCTCAAATAATTCTCGGTTCATGTATACTTGAGCGCGCAACAACTCAGTTCTCAAAATGCCAAGTGTTGTTCACTGGACAGCCACTTGTAATTTATAGGGCCTTTTGAATTCGAATTCGACTGTTTCCCCCACATTCGATCCATTAATGCTAGATTCACGATAGATTGATAAGAATCTAACCCATAAAGTTCACCTTCTAGCAAACCTGCGCTATCACAGACCCTGTGGCACTTCGCTACTGCACGTATTCCTCATGTCGCGCAACTTCCGAGCAGTGTAGTTTATAGTCCCGCACCTCCTTTCAGCTAGCTAGAGTGCTAAGACTGTGTCACTTTCATATAGTCACATCATCAGATCGTCGGTGTATGGCTTCAAGAAACTACCATTCCCCTTTCCTGGGAAAGGTTCTCCATTTAACTTGACCAGCTGTACTGCACCTCCATCGGTAATCTCTTTAATAACATACGGCTCTAACTAGTGCATCCTAAACTTTCCAGGGAATTTATCAAAATTACTACCATACAACAGAACTTAATCATTTACCTTGAATGTGTGCAGCTTGATGTGTCGGTCGTGCCATGCTTTTTCACATTAATTTTGGACCTGCTGATGAAATCTAGCCAAAAATTATTCTTCTTCGAGCTCATCCAGTTGCACGAGCCTCTCTTCCAAGGCTCTGTGATCCGTCATACCTGTGAGCATTGCTATGTATAGACTAGGCACAATGTATTCCATAGGCATTACAGCTTCCACTCCATAGACAAGCCTAAAAGGTGTCTATCCCATTAGCTTCTTGCATGTTGTCTGATAAGCCCATAACACTACAGGTATGCATAGGTCCCAATCACTTCATTGAGCATTGCATACTTTGGTCAGTGCGTTTTCAAGCACTTTTTTGAACGCCTCCACTATCCCATTAACCTATGGGTGATAAGGTGTTACAAAGTAATTTGTCAATATCCTCATCTTAGTCCCTCTGCTGTGTCATACATCAAATACACATGTTCATATCTTCCCACTTATGCAAAAAGATTAAACAATGCTCTCTGATGTTGAATATCTGACCCTCTTTCATAAGTTTTTGCATCGTCACTAGTAAGACATTAAAAGGAGTGACAATCCCTTGTCATGAATTTTCTCGTTGCGACACCATCACCGGAGTACATGTGTTTCTCGTGACGGTGCTATTTTAGGGCTCGGCGCGAGGCCTCTAGCTATTTGTTGTGACGATTGGTCTGAATGCATTGCCTCCTTTCGATGCCTTCACTGAGACTTAGTTCACGACTTGCAATGATCCAAGATTGGCGAATTTGTTCAAATAGTCGGCCTTCTGGGTGTTTCTAGAGCTAGTTGTTGGGTCAGTTTGGGTCACTTTTCCTCCTCTGAGATGGTGGTTCCACCTCTTGTGCAACCTCCCTTGAGGATTAGCTCTGTCTCCCTCATTTCATGGAGACTCCTTCTCCTATAAAATCACTCACCATTGCTATGATCTGCTAGTTCTTTTAGTTGGACAGTGCTGCTAGTTCTTTTGAGTTTAGTAGATAGCTTTGGTGTGAGTGTGACAAGTGTGGGATTGCTAATAGTTTGGTAAGAGGTTGTGGAGTGCCTTAACCTTGTATTAAAGCTTGTGAGTGAGAGAGAGATATTGTCTATTTGGGAGACCCATTCTTGAGAGTGAATGCTTGAAGAAACATACTGGCTGGACCCTCCGAGAAGGCTTGCGACGTTAATACTTGGTTGGAAGCTTTGCTCTGGATTCATTTTAATACAATCAATGATGATTTCCTATATCTTGTGTACAATTTACTTGATAGCTTATGATTTCTTGACTTTATAAGTAAATATATCATTGTTGTTCTTAGTTACGTGCTCTGTTGTTTTCTTGTGGTGTTTTAGGTTAATTTCTCATTGAGGAGAAAGAAACGGAAGCTGGAGTAGCACAACGGAACTTCATCAACCACCGGTTTGAGGTAGGCCTCCAATGATGACTATTTAAAGGAAACAATTGTTGTTTTGTCTTTGCTGTGACTAGACCTATTCTAGGGCTAGAGGGGTTGCCTTTGTCCATAGAGGGAACACTTTCCTACTTCACAAGTTGGTGACTCTACTGGGGAGTCCTTTGTATGTTTCCTTCTTGTTTTTCTTTTGATTTAGTGTCTCTTGAATTTTGGGGTTGCACCTTCATTTCTTGGATTACCTGGGTCAATCTGGGAGTCCTTCTGACTGTTTGGAAGATTAATCTGGTGTCACTTAGGTGATTTTACTTTGTCTTTTTCTTAAGTAAGATTGTCGATGAAGATAGCTGAACAATCGCGATGATGTCGTTGATGTTATAGCTTTGTACTCTTGACTATTTGGCTTTCGTCTTGGGTTGCTAGTTTAATTCCTGCGACGACTCGTGAAATCGGACCGTCTTTGAAAACAGGTGTACTTTAGCAACTAGTATCTAGTTTTCAGTGTAACACCTGTGACGACGTCTCTAGTTGTCAGTGTAACACCTGCGACGATGTCTCTAGTTGTCAGTGTAACACCTGCGACGATTCATGTAAAGTTGTTTTTACAAATTTACCTCCTAAATCCACCAGTTTTTTTTATCCCCTGTTGTTTCCTCTCTCCCATCAGATTGTTTTGGTTGCTTTTGGTTAAGGTACTGTCTCTTTGGTTTCATTGAGTGAGTCTTGTGTTTTTATACCGTGTGACCTAGCTCTTTAGAGGTCTCATCGAGAAACCATTTGCTTGGGTTACTTATCTGTCCAAGGTTCATCCGCAACCATATTATTGATTTGCTTGAGGCTTTTTCATTGCTTGTTTTCTTGCTGGTTGATTTTTAGTGTCGATTATAGAACCAATTTTCGATATTGATTCGATTTCTTCACTATCAAGCATAGATCACAATTATTTGGATCGATCAGTTCACACTTGCTTGTTTGTCTCTTTAAATTGAAAACAAAAAAAAAAAACAGTGATTGCATTCATTTGATATACGAAAGTGAAAGTATATGTGCATTTCAAATTTTCATGTTTGAGAAATTGAAAAGCGAAATCTAAATCTTTCACTAGTAGTGTTGATGCATCGTGAGATTAGTGTATTGATGTATTGTGTTTCTTAGTGTTTGCATTCACTTGTGTTTGTAGAAATTTTGAATAATAAACACATATTCAACAGAGATTATCCCGATTATACACTATTGCGGAATACATGCATAATACATAACCTCCTCTACATTGATCATCAATTTAGCAGCATCAAAAACAATGAAACATCAATCGCATGCACACATTAACATAGTATGTAACCTGAGGAAAGCTTACAGTTGAAAACCCCACACTATCTGTGTATTAATGATTAATAACATGTAACAATACATAGTACAATACTCCTCACAAGTACTCAGTACTATCTCCACCTGTTACACACAATACAGCTCAGATCTGATCTCCAAATCTCCTCTGCTGCTTGCCTGCCTCCACTGCACAATCCTGCAAGAGAATGAATGAATCGAAACTCGTTCCAAGTTCTATTTACCTTGGAGAATCACTCACTTTGGAAATCACGTGAGCACAGGCTATATCACTGGGCATATGCAATTCTCATGGGCATACTCAATCCTTTGATTGTGCAAAATCTCATGCACAACTATAGTCACAACTTATAGCATTCTCAACCTCTAACACCTGTCCCTGTTGAACTGTACATGCACTGAGTTAACTGATGTATTATTCTGTTGCATTATGAGTTAATAATTAGTGAATTAATTAATAACTAATTCACACAAATCATCACTTAGTATATTGGCCATATAGACTAAATACAACTAGTTCAACTAAGTCAAACTGAACACAACTCCATCAACTCCACATCCAACTCCACAGAACTCAACCACATGAGTTCTAACTGATGTCCTGCATGCAATAGCTCAATAGACCCACAAAGAAATCGTATTTCCTTCCGCGAGTTGCATGTGCCACATTTTTAGCTCAAACTGAAGTGCTCCAAGAGGATAAGATAAAGTTTATAGTCTAAATATTATTATGAGACAATAATACTTGACTTTTCTATTTTTGACCAGCAGTCTAAAAATAGACTTTGATCACTCCTACTGTGATCCAAAAATAGAATTCCATCTATTTTTCCCAACATGACCAATCATCCATAAACAACAAACTGCAACTCATATACCATGATCCATATGTCTAAAAATAGACATAGTCTAAAAATAGACTTTGCGCCAAAACTTGCCTGCGGGACCACTTAGTGAAGGCAACTCCTTTCCACTAAGCTCCATCATCTTGTTGCATTCTCAAAAAGAATTTCTTGTTGCACACTTTTCAACACTCCCTCTCAGCAAGAAAGGCTTCCTCTCAAACCCGATCCTGTAACTCTGGAATGTTCTGCATGCAACACATCTGCCCGGTCCACTTTGCTCCAACAACACTTGGAACAAAAACACTCCCAACTAACCACTCTATTGGGCTAGGAACATACTCTGATGCTGAAGCTCTACCTGCTACTGAAAAGTACTCCCTCTCTGACATCTGCGCTACTGCAACATCTCCATGCATCTCGCACCATTGCACACTTCTCTGTGCCACCTAGCACCATGCAAAACACTTGTGCCTCTCGCATTGCTGTAGCCTGCATGCTATGCACTGTCCTAGGATTCTCTACACTTTCACTCTCTCTTCCACTCCATCTGCTTTTGTCTCTACCTACAATTAGTTCCTGCTACTACACATTGGGGCTCCCGTAGCAAGGTCTCATCCAAGAGGTTGGGTACCTCAAGGATCCTGCCCCTCCTCCTTGGGACGATCAATCCACATCACCCCACCTGCTACCTGGAGGTATGGCTGCATGTGATCCCTCAGCCCACCTGGCTCGAAGTTTCCCCATACTGGAGGTCTTTGCATGAGTAGATGTCTCTACTCGATCTCCTCTCAGCTTCCCTTGTTGTGGCTGCTCCACAACCTCCTAAAGTTGCTGCACCAATCGTGGCTCCTCCACAATCGTCTGAGACTTCTTCTAGATCTGCATGTTAAGAGGTAATATACGCTCCCTCTCAACCAGCAAGTCTCCATCAGTTTTCTTGCTACTCAAGGCTTTGCATGCATCTTGAACCTCAAGAGCATACAGGTTCTTGACCCGTGAACCAATCTGCTTCACCTATCTAGTGATGATGTGTCTAAGGAAAACCTTTCCCTTACTGAAGACTACATCATAGCCTCTGTCTTCCAACATCACGATTGACACCAAGCTTCTCTTCAGTCCTAGTACATACTTGACATCGGTCAAGGTAAGGCGAGCTCCTTGTCCCCTCTGAAAAATAACCGTGCCTACACCTGAGACACTATACTTCTCATGATTACCCATCCCTATGAGTATCTGGAGATCTTTCTCCTCCAAAGTACTAAACAAACTTTTGTCACCGGTCATGTGGAAAGAAGCTCCACCGTCAAGAAACTAACCACTTCGCACCATGGATGAAACCATGCATGCGAAGAGTGTGAAGTCCAACTCAAATTGTGAAGCAAGTGAGGCTGCCTCACCTTCAGATCCTTCCCCGGATCCCTTCTTGGACTTCTTCTTTGGGCAATTAGTAGCATAATGACCCAACTCATGATAACGAAAGCATCTCACCTTCGACTTGTCAACCTTCTTCCCATCATTGGAAGAACTGGATTCAGAAAGAGAACCCTTCTCCTTCCCCTTCTTCGCCTTACTCGCTAAGGCACAGTTCTCCTCATCATGCATAGATGAAGAACTGTCTCTGGTGCGCCGTCTAATCTCCTCTTGCAGAAGATCTGACCAAAGTCTCTCCCATCATGGAAATTTATCCCTTCCATTCACCGATTCCTGGTAGCTATGCCAACTCTTAGGAAGGCCAAGGAGTGCTAGACTCACCATATCCTCATCCTCAACAGTTACCCCCACACTTCCCAGCTCATCCCGGCATTGGGTGAACTTCGTGAGACACTGGGGCATACTGTCTCCATTCTCATACCTAATTTTTCTGAGTCTATCTTTGAGCGCCATTCCACCAGCTCAAAACTCAACCGCTTCTGATCTAAACTTCATGAGAACAAAGTATTTCACGTACAGAGATCGACTATATGGGCATTCACCGAATATCTCACCTTCCAAAAGAAGGATGAATCCAAAGGCTACCTAGCCCGATTACAGACTCTGCCTAAAGAAATAAAATGTAAATACTTTCTGAATAATAGATCTGATGATCAATCCTTGCTTTGATATCCTGTAGAACTTTTTCTACAAATCAACCAGCTCCGATACCATGTATAAATTTTGAATAATAAACACATATTCAATAGAGATTATCCCGATTATACACTATTGCGGAATACATACATAATATATAACCTCCTCTACGTTGATCATCAATTGAGCAGCATCAAAAACAATGAAACATCAATCGCATGCACACATTAACACAGTATGTAACCCGGGGAAAGCTTACAGCTGAAAACCCCACACTATCTGTATATTAATGATTGAGAACATGTACAATACATAGTACAACACTCCTCACAAGTACTCAGTACTATCTCCACCTGTTACACACAATGCAGCTCAGATCTGATCTCCAAATCTCCTTCGCTGCTTGCCTGCCTCCACTGCACAATCCTGCAAGAGAATGAATGAATCCAAACTCGTTCCAAGTTCTATTTACCTTGGAGAATCACTCACACTGGAAATAATGTGAGCACAAGCTATATCACTGGGCATATGCAATTCTCATGGGCATACTCAATCCTCTGATTGTGCAAAATCTCATACACAACTATAGTCACAACTGATAGCATTCTCAACCTCTAACACCTGTCCCTGTTGAACTGTACATGCACTGAGTTAACTGATGTATTCTTCTGTTGCATATGAGTTAATAATTAGTGAATTAATTAATAACTAATTCACACAACTCATCACTTAGTCTACTGGCCAGTTAGACTAAATACAACTAGTTCAACTAAGTCAAACTCAACACAACTCCATCAACTCCACATCCAACTCCATAGAAATCAACCACATGAGTTCTAACTGATGTCCTACATGCAATAGCTCAACTGACCCACAAAGAAATCATATTTCCTTCTGACAGCTGCATGTGCCACATCTGTAGCTCAAATTGAAGTGCTCCAAGAGGATAAGATAAAGTTTATAGTCTAAATATTATTATGAGACAATAATATTTGACTTTTCTATTTTTGACTAGCAGTCTAAAAATAAACTCTGATCACTCCTACTGTGATCCAAAAATAGAAGTCCATCTATTTTTCCCAACATGACCAATCATCCATAAATATCAAACTGCAACTCATAGACCATGATCCATATGTCTAAAAATAGACTTTGCGCCAAAACTTGCCTACGGGACCACTTAGTGAAGGCGACTCCTTTCCACTAAGCTCCATCATCTTGTTGCATTCTCAACAAGCATTTCTTGTTGCACACTTTTCAACAGTGTTTGGTTGGGAATGAACTTTCTACCCTCCTTTAAGTAGGTGTTCATCGAAATGAAAGATGCTTTACTCATTCTAGTTGCATCATAGGGTTTTTGATATACATACGGTAGGGCCTGAAATCTGAAACCTAATTCAAGATCAACTCTAAAATTAACTGAATGAACTTAACAACGCATTGGAATGTAATGCACATTATTTAGACATTTAGGCTAGAGACATGCTCCAGTGGCATTAAACCTATTTACTATTGTTTTCGCTTAAGGTTGGGTGATTCCTTCTTCTGTGACTCAATAGTTGCTAGTACAGACTTGTGCTCCCAGTACCATCAAGTATATATCAGGAGACCTGTTACACAGTAATTTATCACTGCCTTCCTGTCAGTCACCCTGCTGTGTCCAAGAAGTCACAATCACTAAATGTTTGCTCCCTGAACTGGCTAAAAACCCATTTTTCCAAAGTTTTGTGCATCAGCGCGTCTGTTCCTAAAATAACCGCGATGACCAGCGCCCCACAGTCTATTTCGTGCGCTGCCATCGCGGAAGAACATCACTTTTCCGCGATGACGCACAGCGCGGCTTTCACGTGTCCTTCTGCGCTGACATGGCTTGTTCAGTTGTTGTCATGTGCTGACAGCGCGGCAGTCTCCATATAATCCGCGCTGATCCAGTTTGGGCGAATTTGTTCAAACAACCAGCCTTCCAGATCTCTCCAGGCTTGGTTGTTAGCTTTGTGAATGTCGACTCCCTTCTATGGCATGTCTGTTCGACCTTTTGCAACTACTCCCCTTGAAGATAAGCTCATCCTTCCACCTTTTTAGGAGACTCCTTCTCCTATATAAACTTCCACCATTACCATGAGCAGCTGGTTAGAAAATAGCTAGACTTAGCTTGGATTATACAAGAGCTTGTAGTGCTCAGATTGCTGCTATAGGTGTGGTGTGTTAGGAGTGGAAGTGATTGATTGCTTTGGGAAGTTTGTTTGTGACATTTGTGTGAGAGAGAGAGACTAGTTTGTCTTGGGAGAACCATCCTCAAAGGTGAATGCTTGAGATACATGCTGACTGATCCCTCCTGAGAAGTTTATCGACGTCAGAACATTTGGTTGTACTCTTCTCTATTCTGATTAATAATAGATGACTGCTATTATTGTTCCATTCTCGTTTGTTTATGCAATGGATAAATGTGAATTATGTCTTTTCTGACTGGCATATAGTTACTTTTACTAGATTTCACGCTTGCGTTTGCTTTCCCTTCGTGTGTGCAGGTGTCCGTTCGCGGGGATCGCGGAAGACTATGACCAGCTGAAGCGAAGGAGCAAGGGAAACATCCCCTCGACAAACGACAGCGCAGGAATCCAAGTAGGTGCTCTTTACTTCTTGTCTAATTGTAACTAGGAACATGCGTGGCAGCATTGTGTGATTGTTGCTAGACCCCTGTTGGGCTAGTAGGGATCGCCTCTATCCGTAGAGGGGATTTACCTTCTCAACAATTTGGCGACTCCGCTGGGGATCAGCCTTTTTGTTTTTGAGTCCACTTTTGTGTTTGGCTTTGATTGATCTCTTTGTGGGTTTTTGGGATTGTCTTTTGTGGCTTATGAACTTTCTGGGTGTTTCTGGAAAGCGTCTTTATTATTAAAAAGCTCCTGCCTTTGGTTTGGGAAGTTTTTGTTTTGGCTTTCCTTGTTTTTTACTCCCAGCGCGTTTATATTTCGGAACAGTCGCGCTGACATCGCGGCCCTGTTCTTTTGGTTTTCTCTTCATCGCGCCTGTACGTCTAACAGTCGCGCTGACCTCGTTTTCAAGGGCAGCGCGCTTTATTCGTGTTCTTCCGCGCTGACATCGCGCCCCCTCTTCTTTGCGATTTCGGTCATCGCGTCTGTGTGTCTTATATCCGCGCTGACCTCGTTTGTCCTAGGGCAGCGCGCTTTTTCCCTGACTTTCCGCGCTGACGTCGCAAAGTTGCTGAAGGCCTCCCCCTGTCAGCGCAAAGTTGCTGAAGGCTACCCGCGCTGAGCCTGAAAAACTTTTTTTTTTGTCCAATTTGACCTCCTGAACCTCTTGCTGTGACTTTCCCTGCTTCTCCCCACTTGTCTGATGACTTGTTTTTCACTCTCTGAACTTTGAACTGTTTGATTACGAAGCTCAACTCCATAGGGTTTCGTTTTGCTTGGTTTTAAGTTTGCAAACAACTTCCCTTCTAGCTGCTTGGTTCACGTTTTCGTCCTGACTTTCGCGATTACTGGATTGTGTTTGAGTCTCTAATTGACTGGTTGCAACTCTGGTCCATCGGATGTTTGCTTTTCTCTATTTGATTTCACGCTCTGAACCCTAGGACATCTAGCGGCCGTGTGTGTGTCAAGCCTCCCGCAAGGATCCCTGTTTGCTTGATTGACCAGCTCATTCTAGACTCGCTCTTCGCATTTTTTCAGTGATTGTTAGAGTGTATTGGTTTGTGCTTCCAAGTGATCTTTTGCGCTTCCTCCTTGCTTGCAATCCTTGCTTGTTTTGCAGAGCTTAGATCACATAGCTCGTGCATTACCTTGTTTCCCTTTGATTTCGAGACTTTGGTTGAGTGTTTTGGGAACTTCGTGTGCTCTCATTAAGTAGTTTACTTGGTGTTCAAGTTCCTCCAAATTCCTTTAGGTGTGTTATGTCAATAAAAGGAAACGAATTAGTAGCTTGTTTTAAAATTCGAGAAGGAAAAGAACATTTCATTGATTTCCATTTTCAAAAGAAAAGTTTCCTTTCCTCGCTTTAGTTGCATTTAGCTACTTGTTTGTTTGTTTTCGTTTTGTTTCAAAAATTCTCTGCCCTCTCGTAGCTAGAATTCATCGAACGAAACGAAATTCTTTTGCATATAGATTGCATCTAAGTAATTGTGAGCGAACATACGATAGAGCTTGAAATCGAAACTTAATCTCAAGATCAACTATAAAATGAACCAAATGAATCTAAAAACGCATTGGAACTAAACGCAAATATTTAGAGGTCTAGGTTAGAGACGTGTTCCGGCGTCTTAAAACATAGTCACTGTTGTTTCACATTGGGTTGGGTGATTCCTCCTTCTGTGACTCGATAGTGGTCTAATACGGACTGCGCTCCCACGTACCGTCGAGTATATAGGGAGACCCCACTAGGCTTTTATCCTTTATCCATAGGAAGCCGAGTCGGCCGCCCTACAATTCGCAATGCAGTGAACATAGCATTCACGAAGATTGACCACCCGTACCCTAAAAAGTATTCTGTGGTTTTGCGAAGAGTTTGGCACACCCTCTACCTAGAAGTTCCAGAGCAGTCACTTTTGATCCTTTTCGGACTCCCTAAACGAAAAGGTGCCTGTGAGCGTCTTGTCACTTCGTGCTCATTAAACATTCGAAGGAGACTGGAGTCATCTTTGTCCTTTTCTCGACTCCTGAAATATGAAAAGGTCAAGTTTGGTCCTTGCGTCTTAAAAAATTAATTTGGCCACGATAACATCTCCTTTTTAGGTCTTGTGTGCGATAAGTTTTGAGTAGGCTTTTATCGATAGTTTCCTTTAAGAGTTCTCAGGGGTCTGGTCATCCTGGCTGACCCATCAACTCCCGGTATAAGTGACCAAGGTTCTCAATCCTTTGTTGCTCCCGAGGTACCAGTTGAAGGCGGTACTCTTCCCATTGTTCCGAGTATCCAGCCTATTAACGTACGGTCCCCAGGCAACCCAGATTACTTGGAGGATTGGAATCCCGTCTGGGAAGAAGATTGGGATACCCCCCAAACCCCCCGTACCCCTTTAGGTATGTCATCTCCAATGGAGGGGGCAGCTTCCAGCACGGGTGAGACACCCGCAGTCACAGACATCGAGACACCCGCGGTCACAGACATTGAGACCCCGATCCCGTCTTCATCTCCCCTCCCTCCACGATATCAATCGCTAAGGGATAGGTATGATGCTAGAACAACTTCTACCACTATATGGGATCCTACTCTCGCTGCCTCGATCGGCCCTTTTGTTTCGCAGCCTCTTTTCCCACCCCTCACGTCAGAACTCAACCCGCCCGTCACCTCAGTTCCCGCTCAACCTACTGTTTGTGTAGCACGTTCGACTCCGGTCGTCAGTGCTGTACCGATTCCCTCGTCTGAAGTTCCTCAAGCTGGTTCTTTTCTTGGAGGCATTCCAGGATCAGGACCGTATGATGCTTATGGGGAACCTATAACAGACCCAGATTACGATGGTCCTGTTTTCTTCTTCGATGCAAATGGTGAGTTCCTTGAGGAAATCTCAGGTCTCCCTCGTCACCCCTTCGAAGAGAACGAGGAATCTTTGAATGTCAGGTATGACCACACTACTAAGTACTTTGGAAACCGAGACCCTCCTCGGCAGCCCATAGGACCACCCAATCAGGACCCGTCATTCTACGTGCAGCCCCCTCAAGGGCAACCATTATATGGCCTGCCTGACCCAGGACAATCTGGGCACCCACAAGGTCAACCTTACCAGGAACAACCTATGGACATGGGAGGTCCGCCATACCCATATCAGAATCAACCTACTGGGCAGCCAGAGCAACCGTCTTTTCAAGACCAGCTTGGTTTCCAGCCAGGGTACCCCTCTGGACCAACTGGCTCAGTTTACAATCCCTCAAATCAACCAGCCGTCCAGCAAGGGTATCCTTATGGCCAGGGTAGACAACCCTATGTTCAACAGGGCCCACCTACCCCTCGAAACACAAATCCTTCTGGGCAAGGGGCGCAACCCTCTGCCCAGCCTATATACCCAAGAGGGCAGCCTGCCGTACAGCAAGCCCAACCCTCTTCCCAACCCGGTTACAGTGGGGGACAAACGAGCCAACCGTCTATACAGCCAAATCAACCCGGGGTCTACCCTCACCGTCAACCTGGACAAGCTGGCCAGCCTCAGCGTCAACCAGCTATCCAACCAATTCGACCACCCGTTCCGCGAAGACAGCCCTTGGCGGCACATGGACAACCTGGCGTTCAGCAAGGCTATCCTGCTGGCCAACCAGGTCCATCTCGAATCCGACCAAGTCAACCTTCGGGACGTGTAGTCCAACCTCAACCGGTTCAAGGACAATACTCTGGGCCTCAGACTCAAACAGGTTATCAACCTCCATATCAAACGCAGCCTGCCTACCAAGCTCCGTATGCGACCCAGCAGTCACATGGCTACCAGCAACCCCAGGGGCAAAATCAGTATACTCCTTACCAAAATTATCAGCGACCACAGGTCACTCCCTATCAAAATTATCAATATGGTCAACCTGGCGGGCAAGCTGCTAATTCATGGGAAGCTGGGGGGCAAACACAGGGACAGTCGTCCGCACACGGACAAAACTCCTACGGACAAACTCCCTATGTGCCAGGTCCTTTCGGACCAGGTCCATCGGGACAAAATTCCTATGCGGCCGGTCCTTTCGGGCCAGGTCCGTCTGGACAAAGTTCGTGGGGGCAACCCCAATCTGGGTGGAACCCTAATATCGCCTCGAACCCTCAGCCACAGATGTCCTTCAACCCGCAGCTACCATTTTTGGCTACGTTGGAACTACCCGATGTGTCCAAGTTAACAAATGATCCTATTTTGCATAACTCATGGTGGCCACCGGTTCCGACCAAAATACCAGGTGACTGTCCAAAGTTCGACGGCAAAGCCGGAGAGGATCCTCAAGCCCACGTAATGACCTATCACCTTTGGTGTTCATCTAACTCATGGCTTGATGATTCTATCCGACTGCGCCTCTTCCAGAGGACCCTCACTGGTTCAGCCGCAAAATGGTACATCGAACTTCATCGCGGTATGTTTTCAGACTTTAACTCGTTGGCTATGGCCTTTCTTACTCATTTTCAGTTACCCATTCGGTACGAGACTGGGACCCATTTGCTCACGTCTCTAAAACAGGATACGGCAACGCACATCTCTGATCATATACATGAATGGAGAAGGCGCCGTCGTTTGATTAAATTTTGGATTCCCGATCAACTCCTGACCGACTGGTTTACCACGTCCTTTGTTCCTAAAATTGCCAAAGATATTGCAATGGGGGCGTGTGTAACTGAAGAGCAAGCGATTGCGCGAGCTCAATACCTTGACTTAGTATATTCTCAGTCAGGTACTTTGTATGACTATTTGCCAGATGCCCCGAGGCACGGACAAACCAAAGCTCCACCGAAACCGTCTGTGGATGGAGTTATTGGCTCCGTGAATTCACCAAGTAAGAAATCAACCGCAAACTCTAGGAAGCAGAAACAAAACGCCTCTAACGAGAATGCTTCTCAGAGCCCATCTATTCCTGGGAATACCTCCGAGGTAAATGCCGTTCAGTCCACCGCGGCAGACAAATCCTCGAAAGGCAAAAAGAAAGGAAAGGCCAAAGAAAAATCCGGACAACCTAAGCAAAATTCTCCTAAACCTCCCACCGAGGACGGAGCCAAGCGGAAGCCTAAGTATCCCTGCCTCATTTGCGAGGAGGATCACTACACCAAGGACTGCCCTAGGCGGTCCGAGGTTAGTCGGCTTTTAAAAGGTGCTTCAGGGTCCCCCGCCGTCCTTAAAGAGCCTTTCCCATCCCAGCAGACGCATCAGGTGGCAGACCCTTCTCAATCCTCTTCCTCGTTCGGTTCTCAAGTATTCATGGCAGGAACCATCCCCGTCCACGTCACGACTCGAACGAAAGAATATCCATCTTCAGCCGGGAAGGAGCCGGAGGTCCCCTCCAGCGCTCCCGCGTCTAGTTCTGGCCCTCTTCACATTGAACGGCCCAGCACCGAGACGATCCCCCGACCCCCTCCCAAAGGTGTACTCAGGAAGTCATCTTATAACCCCAATGCTCGTGCCGCACAGCATTATAGCATTGTCGAGGACTTAGCTCAGGCTCCGTCTGCTATGTCCGCGTTAGAAGTCCTCCAGAGCTGCCCCTCCCAGAGGAAGTCCCTGCTATCAGCAATTGGTGGCATCGACCCGGCAGATTCGGATCTCATTTCTTTCGACCTCGAAGGTTTCACGCAGAGATTACCTCATCAGGTGGCCTTCCTTATACAAGTTCTCATCAAAGGCAAGACGATTCACCGTACTGTCATTGATGAGGGAGCCTCAACCTGCATCATGTCAGTTGCTTGTTGGAAGGCTCTTGGTTCGCCTGCTCTGAACCAGTCTCCCACCACCCTAGAGGCGTTCGATGGAAGAGAATCTCGTCCACTTGGTATCCTCCCGCGTTTACCTATCTCTTTAGAAGGCAAAACTGTAGAAGTCGAGGTTGAAGTCGTTGACGCTAACCTCACTTACAACCTCCTTCTAGGACGAAGCTGGACTTATGCCATGCAGGCCGTGGCTTCCTCCTTATTCCGTGTCGTTCGTTTTCCCCATCAAGGAAAAATCGTCACGGTGGACCAGCTGTCCTTTTTTGCTTCCTCTTCTGAAGGGAATGTACCATTCGTGGAGCATACCTTCAAATCGCTCGAGAGTGTGGGTGCCGGATTATTTAAAGATCCCTCCTTGATGGGAGTCTTTCCCCTCCCACCTCCAAATCTCGCCTCCGTTAACATGATCAGGACGCATTCTGATCCATGGGTTCTCCCTCCCGTGAATCAAGAAGACTCATGGGGCGAGATGATGCCGTTGAGCCCAGCCGAGCTCAACTACATCGAAATAGTTGCTGCATCGGCTTCAACCTCCGGACCTGCTTTTCCAAGCAGCGTTCCCGATTCACCTCAAACCTTCCCCTGGTTGGGAGAGAAGGCCACCTCGGACCCCCTGAAAGAATCATTCCCATCCGACGAGGCTATTATCGAGACTATGTCTCCCGAAGAGCTCCCTTGGTTTGATCACCACCATCGCTCTTCGTTCCTCCCTCCTTATTCGGAAATGGCCACGTGTCTCGGAAAGTTTGCTTCATGTCTCCCACATATCCCTCTCCAAACACCTATCCAGTTATATCAAGTGTCCTCGGAAGGGAACATGGGTAACATTACACAAACTTTGGCTATCGACATCTCTGTCAAAACAGGAGTTGTCGAAAATATTCATATTGGAGTCACATGTACTCCCGAGGAAATTCAAATCTACACAGATCTATTTCGTGAATTTCGTGATGTTTTCGCATGGTCTTACGAAGAAATGCCCGGCATTGACCCCAGTATCGTGGAGCACGAAATCCCTACCTATCCTGGGGCTAAGCCTGTTCGTCAGCGTTTACGCCCGGTGCACCCTCGAAAGGCTGCAGCCATCAAGGCCGAAGTTGAAAAGCTTTTTCGAGCTGGTTTCATTTATGCCATTCCCCTCACGGAATGGGTATCTAATATAGTTCCTGTCAATAAAAAACAGGGCACTATTCGGGTTTGTGTTGACTATCGCGATATCAATCGCGCCTGTCCAAAAGATAACTTTCCTACGCCCTTTATTGATCAGCTTATCGATGATTGCGCAGGAAGCGAAATTTATTCGTTCATGGACGGCTTTTCTGGTTACAACCAGATCAACATAGCCCCCGCAGACCAGCACAAGACCGCTTTCATTTGTCCTTGGGGCACCTTCGCTTACAAGAAGCTACCTTTCGGTCTTAAAAATGCCGGTGCCACTTTCCAGCGTGCGATGTCGTATGCTTTTCATGATATCCGAAACATCGTACAACCTTACCTGGATGATCTACCCGCTCATTCAGCTAAACGTCAAGACCATCCATCTCATTTACGCGAAATCTTCCTTCGCTGTCGACACTACCGTATTCGACTCAATCCGCATAAGTGTGTCTTCTGCGTGGAATCTGGCCGACTACTCGGGTTTATCGTCTCCCGAGAAGGCATCCGTTTGGATCCCCTTAAAGTCGAGGCCATTGTGAATCTTCCTCCCCCTGCCACTCTACAGCAATTACAAAGCTTGCAGGGAAAAGCCAATTTTCTCAGACGATTCATCCCAAATTATGCCGAGGTGGCCAAGGGTTTCACGCGATTACTAAAGCGAGACACGCCCTTTCATTGGGACGCTATCGCTCAGCAATCTTTTGAGCATCTTAAAGACCTTCTGGTCTCAGCTCCGCTCCTAAGACCTCCAAATTACCACCGTGACTACACCCTTTATCTGGCCGCCGCCGATACCACCATCGGCATGGTTTTAGTGCAAGATGATGACGATGGCTCAGAGCACGTTGTATACTATCTTAGTCGCAACCTCCTTGATACGGAGACTCGCTATGCATATGTCGAAAAGTTGGCATTGGCTGCTGTATGTGCCGTCCAACGTTTCCGTCATTACATCCTGTTGCGCACAACGACCGTGATCTCTGACTGCAACCCCATGACCTATATTTTATCACGTCAGTTGCTGGGGGGCAAATACTCGAAGTGGATCGTAATCCTCCAAGAGTTCGACTTGGAATTTACTGCCGCCAAGTCCAAGAAATCCCTGGTCTTTGCTGAACTGCTCTGTTCCTTACCATCTCAATCTGCACCATCTCATTTAGAGGAGCGAATTCCGGATGAAACACTCTTTCTCATCAGCACTCTCGACCCATGGTACGGAGACATCATTGTATATTTACAAACGTCTTCGTTTCGTCCTAATACATCAAAAGAAGCCCGACGACGGATCCGTCATCAGGCTCAACCGTATCGCATTTTGGGCGACACCCTGTACCGCCTCGGCGTCGATTCCCTTCTTCGCCGATGCTTAACTCTCGAGGAAGCTGAGCGAGTCATGAATGACTGCCACTCCGGCGCTTGTGGTGGCCACATGTCCGGATACGCTACCGCTCAAAAGATCCTCCGCGCTGGTTATTTCTGGCCCTCTATATTCAAGGATTGTATCCTTGCTGTACGCGCATGCCATGAATGCCAGGTTTACCACCGGAAGATGCGTGCACCTGTTGCACCACTGCACCCTGTGGTAACCGTAGGTCCATTTGCCAAATGGGGCATCGATTATACGTCCTGTAACCCTCGTTCGGCCGGGGGGCATGGGTACATTATCGTTGCCGTGGATTATTTCACCAAGTGGGCCGAAGCAATGCCTACATTAAACGAAGACGGTCACACAGCGGCGCAGTTTCTATTCAATCATATCATCACTCGCTTCGGAGTCCCTCAGGCTATCGTTACAGATCATGGAAAGCATTTCCGAAATCATATGATGACAGAGTTAACAAACCAGTTAGGCTTGCGTCAAGATAGTTCGTCACCCTACTATCCTCAATCTAACGGTCAAGTTGAAGCTGTGAACAAAGTTTTGATCACCATGCTTCAACGCACCGTCAATACGCACAAGTCAAACTGGCATCTAATGCTTTTCCCAGCCTTGTGGGCCTACCGGACTTCTGTGAAGGATGCCACCGGTTTCACCCCGTTTCAACTAGTCTATGGACTGGAGGCTACCCTTCCCGTCGAATGTGAAATTCCTTCATTAAAATTAGCTGTCGAGTTGCTTCCCAACACCACTTCGGTGGAGGAACGACTTCTTTACCTAGAACGGTTAGACGAGACTTGTCGTTTGGCCTCTCTGGCTATCGAAGCGCAGAAGAAGAGAGTCAAGGCTCACTTCGATCAAAATATTCATCCTCGTTCCTTTGTTGAGGGAGATTTAGTACTGCTCTACGATCAAGCTAAGGATAAGCTGGGGGCAGGAAAACTCGAATCCATGTGGTTAGGCCCCTACATCGTGAAACGTGTTTTACAAAAGGGCGCATATGAGTTGATTGATTATGAAGGGAATCCTCTTGACAAGCCCCGAAATGGGCTCTATCTGAAGAAGTACTATGCATAACTGCTCACAGTCACTTTGTATATACGTGTGTTTTTGAGTTTTTACTGCATGAGTTTCTTTTGCTTTGGTGTGAAGGCGTGTTTTTGCCCCTTATTATGCTTTCTCTTTCCTGCGCAGATGTCTCGTACTCCTTATGTTGGTTTCGCTGATGGTGCCTGCCGTAGTACTTGTAATTTGTCTTCGGCAGCGTGGGTGATCTACGATCCTCACGGGGAGTTGATAAACCTGCAGGGTGTGTGCCTAGGTCGTACCACTAACAACGTTGCCGAGTACAGTGCTGTAATAGAATTACTTGCCGAAGCAGTTGACCTCGGCATCCGAGAGCTAGTGGTGAACCTGGACTCCCAGTTGGTGGTCCATCAACTAAACAGGCGATATTCCGTCAGAGACCAGCGCATATTAAGGTTATACCTACGTGTGAGATTGTTAGAACGGAGTTTTGATTTCATTACTTATCAGCATATTCCAAGACGATTAAATACGTTGACTGATGCATTGGCAAATCGTGTATTAGACAGACATTTGCGAAACAGATAAACATCATGCAAGGAAGGAAAGAACAGCATAGTAAGACCATAAGCATATGTAAATAAATCATTCCAAGCATAGTTTGCACGTGTGTTTTTAAGCTTGCATTAAACATATAAAATCCATGAGTCAAGTGTCATGCAAATCCATACATAAGATCACAAATTGTACTGAACAAACGCATAACACAAGATAACACATCATCACATGTAACAACGACTCATCCAAAAACCGGTATGTATATATATATATATCGTGTGGCGCACTGAGGCGCTCAAAAATAGAAGTACGTGTCCCAAAATCTCAGTACATCCGAGTCATAATGTCTCAAAATAAACAGTGGAAATAAAACCTAGGTGACTAATCGGCTGGGTGGTGCTCTCTGTAGTACACGGCCGCTCGTGCTACCCGCCTCAGAAGGCGGTGCACTCTGGGTTCCACACCCACTGTGTGGATCTGATGCTCCACAGGGACCTCCTCAACCCCCTGGAAATCCGGTACCCCCTCCAGCAACCCCTCAAGGTTGCGAGCCACAACCTCTGGCGTGTTGGCCTCTGGAGGGGCTAAGGCCAAAGCTCCGGCTCCTGGGCCCTCTCTCCGTGCCGTGACAGCCAGGCCAATCGGTCTAGTAGGCCCTACATCTGCGTGACAAGACATTTATTAGGACATGTACATAATAAAAAAAAAAAAAAATATATATATACAAAACTCAAAAAGACAAAAAGTGTCATACCTGCATCATCCAACTGTTCACCCGGAGGCAGCACCAAGTCAGGATCATTGCGGAAATCCATCCCTGCATATGGCCAATCCTGTACGAAGATCTCCTGTTGGTCCAACCAGTCTCTGAAATATACCCCCCAGCTATGTGGTCGGCCGCCACCCCCACGTGGCATAATCCGAGCCCATCGAGTGGCCCTCGTCTCTCGAGGATCTCTGGGGGCATCCACAGCCATAGACTGCAGCCGCATGGCTGGTACTCGCTCCAGAATAAGCGGGACCAGGATCGATCCATACCCGAACTGCTTCGTCTCTCCGCGACGGCAGTTGCTCAACTGCCTTTTCATATTGTTGCACACTGCAGTGCACCAGTCGAACACGGTAGGCTCGAGACACTCGAGGGCTAGTAGGAGATGAGTCTTGGACGCCTCATGGTTCGCCATGCTGCCCGCTGCCCGGGTCACCATGAACAGGATGGTGCGCAACACTATGTCTCTCACTGTGGGGATCGAGCACTTCCCACTCCGCGTCTTTACTGCCCCTGGGCAAACCTCAGCCATTAAGTCATCCAGGGTACCACCGCTAGGTCGCTGCCCCTCTAAGATGGGCCTCCCACCTCGGCGCGACAGCCCAGTCAAGAAGAAGATGTCCATATGATCGAACTCGATGTCGTGACCGCGGATGGTGAATTTTTGGTCCACCGGGTTCCATGCCCTGATCAGCAGCTCCAGCAAATCATGTTGGGCCCTTAGACGCGGCGTCAGGAAGAATTTCATGAATCCACACGCCCGCATGGCGTTGCAACAATTTACGTCTCCCCAAGCAGCCACATCCTCCACATCGTGAACTCTCTCTTGCCATTGAAAAGCCATGATGTCCTGCATGAACAATAAAACCGATCAGAAGTGCTTCCAGGTAAAAATTCACGTTCATTTTCAAAAAAACAAAATTTTTCCGCGCCAGCGCGACTGTTTTAGAAACAGCCGCGCTGACAATAGCAGCTCTTTGTTAAAAATGCGAGGTCAGCGCGGAAGAACACGCCTTTTCCGCGCTGACCCGAAGTTGGTTATATTGCCTATTTTTCGATCAGCGCGACCCCGTGGGCAATTTCCGCGCTGACCGAGGGCGCACCCATGCAAATAAAAAATGCCCAATTGGGCCTATTCGACCGTTAAAAAACTCCTAAAATGAACCAGAATGCAGGGCAAAGGAATGGGAACCTACCTGGAAGAAGCAGATCTGAAAATGGTCTCCGGATGGGCTGGAAATCGCTCCGTCAACTTTTTGGCTTCTCCACGTTCTTCGCACTCCAAATAGTAAAATGGTAAAAATGACTTATTACCCCCCCCTATTTATAGTAAAAACTCCTAAATTACCATATTTTTTGGGTTTTTACCATTTTTTGCCATAAAACTAGCCTTGGTTCTGTTTTCAAGCATGTTTCAATATGTTTTTTACGTATATCGAATGGATTTATGCGGGTAGTGCCCTTGTGCAGGTACAGGTATCGCAGCTTGGTCATGACAGTCCACGATTCATGTGATTCCCAAAGTGTCGTCTCTAAGCTCTTCTCCGACGTTAAACAAGAGAAGATGGCCGAGCTCCCTTTCAGCTCGTTAAAGGGAACGAAAGGCGGTCGTTTTTAAGCTCTTTTTCCGACCGTTAAACCAAAAAGATCGCCGGGTGCTTGTCGTTTCGCACTCGATATTGGCTCTAAAACGACGTGTCTTCGACCACTTTTTTACTTTTTCCGGTCGGCGACACTATTTATGAAAAGTACTCCTCGGTTGTAATGACCGGGCGGTTCTTTCGAGCACAGTTTTATACTTTTTCGGGCTCGAGAGACACAACTGTACGAAAAAGGACCCCCCTGGAGCCTCCTTTTCCGCATTCTTTTCAGACTCTCGAAACAAGAAAAGAAGCCGAGTTTTTCCTTTGTCAGGCTCGTTAAACACTCAATGACATCGGATATTGTCAACATGACACACATCAAGCATATGTTACCCCCGTCAAGCTTGTCGTCCAAAAATAATCGGGGTACCTGCCTGCAAAGGTGGGGAAAAAGGAACTTTGATTACAGTCGTCTCGGCAGTACGTCGCTCTTGAACACGGCACTCCGCTGTTTCGTGTCTGGGTGGGGTCATCTCATCTCGTTTTCACTAACCTCCATGGGTTTGGGACATCCTATTTGACCTCTCATCTGTTTATTGCCATCATCATCCTACCCGCTGCTCATTTGATGTCAAGTACTGCCAAATCCGTTATAGTGCCGTTATGTGTTCAAGAGAAGTTGTCCTCTGCCACAAAGCAACCTCGTTCGCTATCTCATCACAAATTATTATACCTCTGTCTCGTGTCGCTGATGTGGGAATCATTATGGCCCACCTTCGATCAAGGCCACTTCTCGTCGACTTCAACTCATTATCCGAGAAAGTGACTTAGAGACTCCTTCCAGGTGCCTTGGAGCCTGCATGCCTCAATGGCAGGTTCCTCGTGTTCGATGCAAGGTTTACATCATTGACCTACGATCGAATGATTCCGTGGGTGTTCGACACCAACTCATTGATTCACACGCTACGGATTGTACCTATAGTACCTTGAGGGCCATTGTCATTATTGGTGGTACCTCTCGCGTCTGTTAACGGTTCTCATCATTGACCGGTAATCAGGCGATGTTCATACATGTTCGACTCCAACCCCTGTATTCACATGTGTGGACCTGTACTCTGTTCGGGTCGAGATGGAGCGCAAGACCCTAGATCCTTGCTCACTGTGGTCCAGGCTGCGATTTTGTGGATAATCATTACATGACTCATCGATGGATGGCTGCGCCCATACCTGAGTCTTCATGGATGGCTGCGACCATACCTTGTCTTTATTATGGTCTCTTTAGCTGGGTGGCTGCGTCCATACCATAGACCAGTCTTGCATGTCTTTTGGATGGCTGCGCCCATACCTAGACTGCGTGTACATGATTGTCAGAGATTTTTCGGTACTTCCTGGTGGTGTTCCAGTTCGGCGTGTGTTGTAAAGCATTTCACCCCTCCCACTCTCTCGGTCTTCATGCTTTAGGGGGCATCTGTTACACAGTAATTTATCACTGCCTTCCTGTCAGTCACCCTGCTGTGTCCAAGAAGTCACAATCACTAAATGTTTGCTCCCTGAACTGGCTAAAAACCCATTTTTCCAAAGTTTTGTGCATCAGCGCGTCTGTTCCTAAAATAACCGCGATGACCAGCGCCCCACAGTCTATTTCGTGCGCTGCCATCGCGGAAGAACATCACTTTTCCGCGATGACGCACAGCGCGGCTTTCACGTGTCCTTCCGCGCTGACATGGCTTGTTCAGTTGTTGTCATGTGCTGACAGCGCGGCAGTCTCCATATAATCCGCGCTGATCCAGTTTGGGCGAATTTGTTCAAACAACCAGCCTTCCAGATCTCTCCAGGCTTGGTTGTTAGCTTTGTGAATGTCGACTCCCTTCTATGGCATGTCTGTTCGACCTTTTGCAACTACTCCCCTTGAAGATAAGCTCATCCTTCCACCTTTTTAGGAGACTCCTTCTCCTATATAAACTTCCACCATTACCATGAGCAGCTGGTTAGAAAATAGCTAGACTTAGCTTGGATTATACAAGAGCTTGTAGTGCTCAGATTGCTGCTATAGGTGTGGTGTGTTAGGAGTGGAAGTGATTGATTGCTTTGGGAAGTTTGTTTGTGACATTTGTGTGAGAGAGAGAGACTAGTTTGTCTTGGGAGAACCATCCTCAAAGGTGAATGCTTGAGATACATGCTGACTGATCCCTCCTGAGAAGTTTATCGACGTCAGAACATTTGGTTGTACTCTTCTCTATTCTGATTAATAATAGATGACTGCTATTATTGTTCCATTCTCGTTTGTTTATGCAATGGATAAATGTGAATTATGTCTTTTCTGACTGGCATATAGTTACTTTTACTAGATTTCACGCTTGCGTTTGCTTTCCCTTCGTGTGTGCAGGTGTCCGTTCGCGGGGATCGCGGAAGACTATGACCAGCTGAAGCGAAGGAGCAAGGGAAACATCCCCTCGACAAACGACAGCGCAGGAATCCAAGTAGGTGCTCTTTACTTCTTGTCTAATTGTAACTAGGAACATGCGTGGCAGCATTGTGTGATTGTTGCTAGACCCCTGTTGGGCTAGTAGGGATCGCCTCTATCCGTAGAGGGGATTTACCTTCTCAACAAGACCTCAATAGGTTATCATCCTACATCCATAGGAAGCCATGTCTACCACCTTGCGAACCATAATGCACTGAACACAGCATTCGGGAAGATTGACTGTCGTACAGAAAGTCCTTGGTCATTTCTCTTTCATTTGATCACCAAGGTGTATATGCAGTTTTACGGTTTGTCTGGTTAATCTTTTTCCTAGTTCTCCAGAGTAGTCACTTTCATTCCTTTTCGACTCCTTAAAAGAAAAGGTCCATCTGATCACTTGTCCTTTCAGGCTCATTAAACCTCGAAAGAGATAGAGTCACCTTTTCGTCCTTTTCTCGACTCTTGAAACATGAAAAGGTCCAGTTTTGTTCATGTGTCATAAAATTTACTACCTACGAAATATTCCTGGTAACAATTCGAGTTCTTGGTTACAGTACGAGTGTTTTTTAGGCTCGTTCCCGATGGCAACTTTCCCCGTTTCTAGCGATGAAGGTCTTCCCCCAGATGGAACTCCTGGTCAATTTCCTCCTTTTGGAAATGCTGGTGCTCCATATATAGCAACATTGTCTTTGCTTGGGTTAACCATCGGTTTTCCCATGTGGTTGTTTTCAACCTCGGTGGTCCCAAGCATCATGACCCCTATTCCGCCCTCTCCTTCATCTAAATCATGACACGTTGATTCCAAGGTTGGCCCTACATCTTCTTCCCCTGTTTCTTCACCTTCATCTCCTCCTTTTCCTGGTGGAAGTTTCACATCTAGTAACCAGGAGACTAAGAAGGAGAAGAAGAAGAAGAAGGATAAATGTGAGGCCACCTGTGCAGCTATTGCTTCAAGTACATCTCAGGTCGGACCACCTTCTGCTCCTCCGCGGAAGGTTAAGTTTCCTTTTAAATTTTGCAAGGTTGACCATCTTCTTCGTGATTGTCCTGGCATTCCTAGGATCTTAGAAGTATGGTCTCATGATCTGGCTTGTCCCTCGTCATCCTCTGAAGCTCGTGACAATGCTACCCTATCAACTGGCAGTGGTAAGAAGAAAGGGAAGATTCGATTTCCTTGTAGACTGTGTGAAGGCAACCATCCCCTTCACCTTTGTCCGCTCATGGATAAAGCTTCCACCGTTTTGGAAAGTCTTACAGCCTCTTCACCTCCACTTCCCTTTCGTTATTAGAGGCTCTCTTCAGACCCTCTCTTGGTTGACAAAGAGATTAACTTAAATTATTCTCTTGTCTACCCTTCTCTTCCCAAACCTGGCTATGCTCAGCCTATTCCTGACCAACCGTTGGTCGGAGAGAGTGTTGAATTCGATTCACCACTAGTGGTCCACTCTATTCCCGGTGAGCATCATGATTATATTGCCCATGTTCTTCTCATCTCGTCAGATTCTCCTAAGTCTGAGAACGACCCTCCTATCCCTGGTGATCAAGAGTGTCCTTTTTCAATTCCTATAGAGCATGGGGGCAATCATATGATACCCCCACCAAGTAGTTCCATCATTTCCTCGACTGGAGTCACTTGACTGCTGTCCACCTTCCATCCTATGTGCCTTTCCAGATTATAGTACATGCCTATGATAAGGCAGTACCTGGCACTATCTTGGATGAGGCTGCATCGGTTAGCCTCATGCCTTTCACTACTTGGCAAGCTTTGGGCTCCCCACAACTTGTGCCGATCACTCAGAGTCTGTTGGCATTTGACGAAGGAACTAGTCAACCTTTAGGGATCCTTCCAAGTTCCTTGTTACTTTGGGAGTCAAATTCATCTATATCGATGTGATGGTTGTCTAAGGTGCTTTATATTTTAGTCTTCTCCTTGGTCGTGATTATATTTATGCCATGGGAGCTCTTGTTTCTTCACTTTTCTGTGTGGTTTGTTTTCCACATGATGGAAGAATGGTGACTATTGATCAATTGTCATTCTTTAGTCACCCAGTGCCTCCTATACCACCATCATCCCCCATCGGTTCTTATCCGCAAGTAGTACCTTCCTTGCCACAGGTCAATTATGTGGCTACCCATTCTGTCTCCACCTCTGCTAATGATTATGTAGATGGTCTCGTACATCATGTACTGGGGACATTGGAACTTGATCTGTCATTGGTGTCTAATGACATGTGTTCCTCCCAGAGCATGATTCTTCCATCCAGTGAAGATCTCTTGGGAATCATGTTTACGTATGACCCATGAATAAGATCTGAGCATAGTTTGATCTTGTGTCAACCTCGTTAAAAAATGAAACAAGGATCATGGAGCACAGTTCCTTGTCTTGTGTCAAGCTCGTTAAAAATGAAACAAGGAGTCTTGAGGAAAGTTCTTGATCTTATGTCAACCTCGTTAAAAAATGAAACAAGGGTTATGAGGATAGTTCTTTTACCATGTCAACCTCATTAAAAAATGAAACCACTTCCTTTCCAAATCGATTCTTTGCTTAAGATCTCGTAAAATCCAAGTCGACTCTTTCCAAGATCTTGAAATTGAACCTTCATTCCATCCACCTCGTTGAATGCAATGAAGCTTGGGGGGCATGTACCTTGATTTATGTCATTATGCTGGGGGCATGCGAACTTATAACAAGCATAGTTTCTTGTTTCAAGCTTGTGTAAACATGAAACCGAATCCAAGCAGAGTTCTCCATGGTTCAAGCTTGTGTAAAACATGATCCCATACCCGATTTACATCTCATGATCGCTATTTTTATGCGCTAAATTCTGCTAGATGAGCCTTGGTTGTTTCATTCCATCACCACCATCTCTTTGGCCGATTGTGTGCTTCCACTTGATTGTTTGTCCTTTCCTGAGGGACCATAGTGATGAGTGGTTTTATTAGCCAACCTCTTGACCACTACATGTTTTGAGCAGTTCCACCATTGTTGGAACCATTTTCTACCCTTTATACCACTTGTTCTTCCAGGACGAGTCTCCTTTTAAGCCCTTTTCTGACTTACAAAAGATGAAAAGATTGTCAAGTTTTCCCTTTTAACTCGTTAAACGCAATAAAAGGCAATCCACTTTCAACTCTTTTCTGACCGTATAAACATGAAAAGATTATTGGACTTTTGTCGTTTCAAGTTTGATACTGGTTATGAAACAACATGTCTTCGATCGCTTTTTTACTTTTTTAGATCGGGGCCACCAATTACGAAAAGTACTCCTTGGTCGTAATAGGTCAAGCGATTCTCTCGGGCATTGTTTTCTACTTTTTCGGGCTCGAGGGACACAAATTTATGAAAAAGTACCCCCCTAGAGTCTTCTTTTCCATGTCTTTTGCTTCTCGTTGGGTTGGGATATCCTCACATCATCATTGGCCTTCCGAGGTTTTGGGTTACCATTTTGCCTCATTCCATCTGATCCATGTTGTCTCCATTAGACCTTCGATCCCTTGGTACCAAAATGTTGCCACATTCCGGAGTCATGTTGCTGAGACGTTCAAGAGTATAATCCTTCTACATTTCACACCCTTACCTCCTCCTCTGATGCTCTGTTTCACCATCTACCATTTGCTCTTTATCTCACGTCGTTGATGGGGGAAACATTATGGCCCTCTTGTGACGGATCGTCTCCGTCGACATCAGCTCATTATCCAAGAGATTGATCTAGAGATCCCCTTCGATACCTTGGAGCTTGCATGCCTCAATGGCAAGTTCTTCGCACCTGAAAACAGACTTTCATCATTGGTCTTCGATTGGATGATTCCACGAGTGTTCGACTTCAGACCATTTTTCACACTTAGTGGATTGTACTGGCAGTACCTTGAGAGCCATTGGCATTATTGGTGGTTTCTCTCGCGCTTGTTAACGATTTTCATTATTAACCAGTAATCAAGTGACTTTCTATCATGCTCGACTTCAGCACATTTGTTCGCATGCTAGAATTTGTACTAAGATAGGCTAGGGTTTCAAGACCTCGAACTAATATTACATATGTTCAAGCTGTGTGGATTGGTTCGTGATTACATACATGACTCTTTGATTGGATGGCTGCAACCATACCTTTATCATTATCATGGTCTTATCAACTGGGTGGCTACATTCATACCACAAACCAAGTTTCATATGTCTTTTTGATGGTTGCGGCCATGCCTAGACTACATGCATTTCATTATCAGAGATATCAGTTGTACTTGCACTTGCAGGTTCTTCAAGGTGGTGTTCTAGTTCGGTCATGGTTTCGTAAAGCATTTCACCCCTCCCACTCTCTTGGGCTTCATGCTTTAAGGGGCATCTGTTACACAGTAATTTGTCATTGTCCTCATCTCAGTCCCTCTGTGTCATACATAAAATACAAATGTTCATATCTTCCCACTTATGCAAAAAGATTAAACAATGCTCTCAGATGCTGAAGAACTGACCCTTTTTCCTAATTTTTTGCATCGTCACTAGTAAGACATTAAAAGGCGCGATGATCCCTTGTCATGAACTGTCTCGTCGTGACACTATCGCCGGAGTACACATGTTTCCCATGATAGTGCAATTTTAGGGCTCAGCGTGAGTGCAATTCTACCTCTATCGCAAGAAACAAAGACAAGTCACACTCTCGATCTATGACTTTTCCACATGTGTCATCTCCTATATATCAAAAGTATATCCATTTTCCATTTCATTCTATCTTCAGCACTCGATGAGCGGACCTCTCCTTCAGATACAATTTGTGACCATGACCTCCTGGTAAGTAACACATACCCTTTATCATCATTGCTCTTACTTTACTTGTCAAGTGTTAGATTGATTCATTTCCCATATCCCTCAATATTTATACCTCCAATGTTCATGCCTCCTTAGCATCTCTGCATGCAACCATCAAGGATTTTTCTTTAATCTCTCCGATAAAATATCTAAACCATATGAATATATTTTATTCCTAATTTTCAAACTTGGTGTTTGTCGCCTTAGAACCCCCGCCCATCATTCTTATGCCAAGGGTTTCAACCTTAATTTTATGTTGAATTTCATTTACATGCCCTATAACTTATATATCAAATGACCTAACATCGAATAACCTTAACCAGTATTGCATAGTTTAATCATAAGCTTGTGACTTGGGACTATGTGAAGTTATTTGAGATAGATTGAATTTTTTCTGGGGTTTAATTATTATGATGCATTAATGGAAACAACATGGGGTCATGTAATTTCATTTTATTCACAATTTCCTCTCATCCAATCATGTGATTATCAAGCAATCACATACTCTTAACAATACATTTTGAGCCCTTTGTCTCCTTTACAATTTGTCAAATTAGAAACCCTTTTCCACCCATCAAAAATTGAGCCACTAGGGTTAATCTGAATTGGATCACTGCATTTTCTTTCATCCATGTTGATGCATTTGGAGTGGAAAAAGTGGAGGAATCGACTCACAAGACCCAGTTTGGCAAAACGAGGTATCAAAACCTTCTAAGAGCGCTTTGAGGCATCAAACGACATTTTTGGGGGTAAAAATTTTAACACTTAAGAGCGCACATTCTCATGCTATTCTACACACACACATCTTTCCAATGACACAAGAATCACGACAATCGGAGTCCTTATTCAAAAGTTATGCCACTCAGAATTTGACCTTCCTGTTTTCACACCTATAGTTCGGGAGGATGCCGTGTTAGCCCCATTATTCATGGAAAAAGGGCTAGCCACGTTTTTGTGATGTAAAAGACTCTTGAAAATTTTATTTTGTAACTATAGTTAAGAGTTGATGTAGTCAAAATTAACCACTAGTAGACTATCGGGCTATGTTATAACCAAACCACTAGGAGGTAGAGGCATTCCATTCTTTCGAGAGCATTTTGTTCGATAGTTGAGAAAAGATAGCCAGGAGAGATAGGAGGTAGAGCACACACAGAGCATCTGTGCACTGTAGCAGCCCATGGGACACATACATTACTTCTTTGTATCTGCAGCCATATTTCTAGACAGAGAAAAGAGATTGAAGCAGCCTCACCTTCCAGCTGGTTTTTCTCCCAAAAGGGTTTCCCAGAGACCATATCTTGTGTATTATGTGTGTGTGAGATTATTTTGTCATTCTCTAATTTTTGCTTGCTCTACTTTTACATGCATGCACTAGTTATAGTTAATTTTGCAGATCTATAAATTAAATAAAACTGTAATAGTGAATAATCTCATATTTTTAATATAATATTGTCAGATCTGTTGTGACGAACTCTCCAGTGGAATATCCATGGTAGTTTATGAATCGTTTGGTGGAAAAGCAATTTTCTTTGGGTATTTTGTGGATATTTCAGGGATCTAGATTGGCGAGGCCAAAAATTGTAAAACCCTAATCATGGGCAACGATCTGTAAATGAACATCGTGATCCTGTAGAGGTGAGATTTTTGCGGCTCGAAGAACAAGTTGCAGATATAAACCGCAATGTAAACCTCATGGCAGCCCTAAGAAATAAGCTAGGGATATTTTGATAAGGGGGCTTGAATGTAGAGGACAAATCAGAAGGGGGATCAAGAGATAGGGAAGACGCAGAAAACCAGTCGAAGAAAGAACCCAGAAAAGATCAACCCAGTTTGAGTGTCGTGAACCAATCCTTGTTTAAAGTGGAAGAAAAGGTCGATATCAAGCCATACCATGGAGAGTGTTAGAGCCTAGATTTACCTCAGGCTTAAAAGGTAAGATTCTAGGTCCACATCAAACCACACTCAGCCTCATAGCTAACCCTACGAGGACAGGAGAGGGCTCTCTCCGGGTCAATCTCGGCAAAAGTAATCGATGGGGCTCGAGATGACTGTAATAAAAGCTAATCTTAGGCTAGGTATGAAGTACAAGGATTTGTTTTGAGTTTTTGGGGGTTTTGTTGGAAAAAGGGACAGGCAAATTTTGGGTCTGGGGATGAGGCCAGATTTTTGCAGAGTTCTGATTGGGGCAAGGAAGGTAATTGATTTGATGCTTTGAATTGAATGAATGGGTGGATCAGACCGATGAGGAGCCAAGGAGGGCAAGAGGGTCTCAAGAGTCCTCCTCAGACAGATGAAAACATGAAGAATTAAACAAAATATCTAGGTAGAGCATAACAGTCCATGAATTCTACCTTAACCACTCATTTGTTTAATTTCAGAATACAAGAGAAGGGAAATGGCATACGTAAAACATCAATGAACTTACAAATACAGAGAGAAACACACCATCAAAACATAGAGCCACATGGATCCCAACAAGTGCTGCAAAACCCTGGTCTTTCCTTTGTCAAAATTGCAGAAATGAAATGTACAATAGAGTGCTAAGCAATCCCAAGTGTCCAACCTTCTACTAAAATCCAACCCATACACTATGAAATTCATAAAATATATACATTTTCTCATCCTTGTACTAAGGGATTGAGCTCAACCATTTTCTTCAAAATAGAATTAGTTACATTAAACTTGGGCCGAATTTCTGAAAATAGGTGTTGAAGATGAACTCGTATCTCCTAAACCATAGCACCTGTTACAAAACTGAAATATTTTTAGTAGATAAGTTTATGATGGAGAAAAACCTCTCTCAAATTTGGGAAATTCGTTTCCAGTAGCTTGCAATCTGTTCCACAAAATCCTCTCTAAAACAGAAAATCATTAAAAATTTAAATCTGTGAAAATGATCTGTAAAGATCTAGTCACATATCCCAATCCATGACACCTGTGAAAAAACTGAAAGAGGTTTTTGTTATATGGCTTGTGCTTAACAAAAATGTCCTTGGGTTTTTCAAAATTACTTTCCATATTTTGTAAAATGGCCCCGTACTAAAATGACTAAAACAATAAAAAATATGAAAAATTTGCTTTGTTTTAATGTAGGCTCCAAAGATCACTGTATATATCCCACATAGTAGCACATGTGCATAAACTGAAGGAGGTTTTTGTTATTTAGTATGTGATGAACAAAAACCTATTTAAATTTTTAAAAATTCCTTACCATTATTTAAGAAACTGATTTTGTACTAAACTTGTCATTGTGTGCAGCAACTGACCTCAAAACATGCATAACCAAGAATCACTCATTCATTTCTTCTAATCCAGGAACCAGTTATTGGAGTGTGATATACCATTGGAAATATTTTTCCGAGCTTCTTCTGATGGACACACTTGTGACATGTTTTTTTTTTTTTTTTTCTGAACATCATGTGCAAAACATCTAACAAAACCAGACATAGTAAGAGCTCATGTTGATCCCTGGTGACAGGCTACGAAGACTGGAACTAACATCGGCTCCAATGGGGATGGTAGCTCCTTGGAGGTGCCAAGAACTACAGATCTCTGGAAATCAGACAGTGCCTCTTCCATTGGGCATGGATGGTCAAACAACTGCAAACCCAAAACAACTCATACCAATCCAAAAGAATATACATACTGCAACTTGTACATAAACAAATACCGAAAACTGAAATGCTGCCTTGGGAAAATTCATAGATGAAGAGTGTGATTTGTCTTTGTTTCTTGCAATAGAGGTAGAATTGCACCATCAAAATCCGACGGTGAAATTTTAGGGCTAAGCGTGCGTGCAATTTTAGGCCACTGGTTTGAGGTAGGCCTCCAACGATGACTATTTAAGGGAATCAATTGTTGTTTTGTCTTTTTTGTGACTAGACCCACTCTAGGGCTAGAGGGGTTGCCTCTGTCCGTAGAGGGAACACTTTCCTACTTCACATAAGGTGTGTTCTTTTGATGATACACCTGAAATTCCTCTATTAGTGTGTTGATCGTCTCATTCAGGAAGTGCGTACCACGATTTCTCATCAAGATCTTTGGACGTCCAAATCGTGTCAATACATGTTCAAATAGAAACTTCGTGGCAGTCACGCCCATGCAATCCTTTATAGGTTGTGCTTCTTCCCAACAAGTCAAATATTCTGTGGCCATGATAATATACCTCGTGCCTATCTTTCCTTGAGGTTGAATAGGTCCTACAAAATCTATTGCCCACTTTTCGAAGGGTTGCAACGTTACTTGTGGATTCAAAGGAATTTCATCCCTCCATGACAACTTGCCTGTTCTTTGACATGCATCACATGCCTTGCAATATGCTTTTGAATCCTGATGAAGGGTTGGCCACCACAACCCTGAACGTAGAATCTTCCACGCAGTTTCTCTTCCTACATAATTTCTTCCTACAACGCCCCCATGAGCATCCGCGAGGATGCTGCTTCATTCAAACTCAAGTTCATACCTTTGTAGTACTTCATAATTCCCCATCTTGTATAGATTCCTAGCAATGACAGAGAAATCTATCGCGCACACCACTAATTCCTTCTTTTGATGGATAGAGTATCCTTCCAGCACAATTCCAGTTGATAGAAAGTGTATTATATCCTCGAAATATCCATCCACGATGCACACAGTAAAGAGCTATGCGTTAGGTAATCCTTCCTCTAAATTAGTAGGTTCCTCCCCTGTCTTGATGCACGACAGGTGATCTGGTCCTGTGTTCAATCGTCCAAGCTTTACAACAACCACAAAAGCGTACTCCTAGAGCAATAGGAGCCGTCTACAAATTCGCCCCCCCAACACAGGCTTATTGACCAGGTACTTTAGCGCAGAGTGATCTGTATACATCTTAAAGTGGCCTCCTAGCAAGTAGTGTCGATACTTCTGGAGTGCATAGATCATAGCTAGCCCCTCGCACTCAGTGGTGGAATAGTTCTTCTCTACTTTGGATAATCTGTGACTTGCGAACACGATAGGGTGATCCAAGCCTTCTCCACCATCCTATGTTAGTACTGCCCCCAACGCTATACACAACGTGTTGACATGTACATGAAACTCTTTCTTCCAGTTTGGGAAGACGATAATCAGCGCAGTAACCATCTTTTCCTTCAATATATCCAATCTCTTCTTATAGTCATCATTCCAGCAGAACGCGACATCCTTCTCCAACAATTTTTCCATCGGCGCAGTGATCTGGGCATAGCCCTTGATAAACTTTCGGTAATATCCCGTGTGTCCAAGAGTATTGTGTCGCTGTTTCACACTCCTCGGCGCCAACAAGTTCAGAATCACCGTGATCGTTGTGGGGTCTACCATCAGCCCTTTTCTTCAAACTACATGTCCCAATAAATTCCCAAAAGGAACGAGAAATAAACATTTCTTGAGGTTGAGCATGATTTGGTATCTTCGATAGATGTCCAACATCAAGCACAAACTCACTACATGGTGCTTAACCAGCCCAAATACAGTCCAGTCATCAAAACAGACTTCGAGGAACTTATGAATATATTCCTTGAACGTCACAACAACCACACGTGAAAACATAGGAGGCACATTCTTCAATCCAAACGGCATGATAGTATATTGAAAGAAACCCCACTCAGTCACAAAGGTTGTCTTACTTCTATCCTCTGGCGCGATTTTGATCTGGTGGTACCCCAAGAACCCATCTATGAAAGAATATGCTTCCTGAACACCTACATTATCCAACACTTCATCTGTGAATGGAGCTGGGAAGGGATCATGCACACAAGTGTCATTCAATTTTCTAAGATCCATGCATAACCTTATCTCACCCTTCTGCTTCTTCTCTTGCACCACCATTAGACTTACCCAATCGGATTCTTCCATAGGCTCAATGATGCCTGCTGCAAGAATTTTGTCTAGTTCTACACGGACCTTTTCTTTGTATTTCAGATTTAAGTGGTAAGGCCTCTACTTAACTTGCTTCACGTCGGGCTTTAACGTGATCTTCATTACTCCTAGATCTCTGATTATTCCCTTCAAATCCGTAAACATGGTCAGGAATAATTCATGATATTTGTAGAGTAATTCAACGACCTTATCCACCGTCGCATCATCCCAGTAGTCTTCGATCTTCACGAATTTGGGTTCTGCCTCTGTACTAATGTTCACTTGTTTAGTTTTCACCAGTGTGGTTAAATTAGGGTTCTCAACCTATGGTCCTTGAACCTCGTGGTGGCCTTATATTTCTAGAATGTTGATATTTTGTAGATCCTCACCCTCCTCTTCAGCATTTACATTATAACATTCCAGTGCACAACTCAGCTGAGTAGCCGATTCATTCTGAATCAGGTCTAAAGGCTCTTGTGGTATCCTAAAGATGGTTGCTTTCACCTCTTGTAGTGCTTCATCATACTATTAAACCCATCCTCAAAAGTAAAGGTCATCATGAACCCTTCGTGCAAGATATCCCATTCACCTGTCCCGTGGCAGAGCTCTGTTTCTATATACCAGTTCATTGGGATAACATCCAGGGTATGATAGAACAGGTGCACCCAGTCAAGTTGTGGCTTTTATCCATAGGCCTGTGTCCACTTGGCCAGATGCACGCGCGAATCATCCTGTCTAGCATACTTGTCTGTTAGTTGCATTTTAGGCTTCGTAAATCGTGCTCGCATCTTTCTCCTACATTTGCGCCAATCATCAAAACTTCCTTTGTGCATACCCCACCATCTTACAGGCATAGCGGGAAGTGTCCAGTCCAAGGCCTATAAGCATTTCTTTTTTGGCACCTCCCTTTCAAATGCATCAAAGAAGGTATCCACATAATTTATACCATCATAAGTAGGCAGATTTGTTTCTTCTGTCAACACACAGTGTAGCGACCGGGTCATCATATTGCAATTCAGCGTAGTTACCTCATGTAACCAATTCCTCCATTGTTCTACTTCTTCATCAGAATCTGAAGTGTAGGAACTCTCACTCTCCCTTGTAATCCTTTTATCCACGGTGGGATTCACCTAGTCTTGGTCTCGTGTTGTTATCTTATAGATGCATTCCATATCATTCTCACTCTCATAGTTGCGGACTGGTTCCGTATAGTGTGATCCTTCAGCAGGATCTAGGGGTATTATTACGTGCAATGATTTCTTCTCAAAGATCATCTTCCGCTTCTTTAGATTGATTACCCCATTCATATCGGTAGCCCAGTCAATTCCCAGGAGCGCAGGTTAGGGATTGTTGTCATCAACAATCTCTATTACTTCAAAATTTGGTAGTGCACTTGCTCCCTTAATATCCACGGTTACTCCTTGCAATCACACCATGGGTATGATTTTCTGCTGAGTCACCATCCTCAGCTGAATTGGAGACCATTGCAACACAGATCTCCCCATTCACTCCCATGTTTATTTCGGTAATACATTCGCATCTAATCCCAGATCCAGAATGACTTGATCCATCTCATATTCTCTGATCTGCTTGGTCAGTCTCATTTCATGCCTCGTCCTTGTTTTATGCTTTCCGATCTTGTGGACTACGCACGGTTCTCCTGGTGCGGTCCCAGCACATCTGTTGATGAGTTCCTATAACCCTTTCATAGCCTTACTTTCACGCAGTAACTTCATACAGGTTTCCAGGAAGGTAGTGAGCATATAGGGGTCTATCTCTGGCTCAAGCTTATCTTTGCTTCTTGAAGTGGAGGCCTCAGCAGAGCTCTTCTTAGTTTCCATGAAGGTTTCCCGAGCATGCTCCAAATCAAACTCAGCCTCTTTTTCCAGGGCCTTGTGAACCCAGGTGTTGTCTTCCAGTTGTTTCAATTTGTCATCCCCCATTGCAATTCCACTTCAGTGCACTATATATATGTTTGGATCTTCCTCGCGCAGCTCAGACCTCATCATTTGCAGGTTCTGAGTCGGGGAAAGTGGTAGTGCTCCTTTGTCATGTATCCTAGCTATCAGCATAGGACAATATTATGTTTCATGATCAAACAATGTGCAATACTTGCACGACAGATGCATTAGATTAGTGAAATCACGGGCATAATGTCCAGGCCCTCTGCAACTGTAGCAAATCAACTTTTCGCGACCTCTACTAGGTCCTCCACCGCCTCGCCTCATCCACCCCCCTGAAATCTTGTCCACACCATCCCTGCATTCTAGTTAAGGGGCTGTGTTTTGGCCTGAACTCTGTAGGCGGGAATTGTATCCATCATCAATTCATAGCTCCTACAAGTATGCTTGTCATGTCCCACCAACCTACAAAAGTTGCATAACAATTGTTGCAGAGTTTGCGTATACTTCTGTAACAAGTGGCAGTTATCTATGGCATGCTTTTCGGCTATTTGACAAATAGTGCACCATAAAGAAGACCCCGCGCTAGGTCCTGCTTGAGCTTCTAGTCTTAGAGGCATCAGTCCTCCTCCTATAAGGTAATTTGTAAAGACCGAGTAGTGGTCCTTGTCATGACCTTGACTCTTGCATTTCAAACACCATACTTCCTTGCACACTTATGGTTGAATCGTCCTGTCCTATTTCAGACTCTGCATCTCAAGGCACAGATCCCTCTATTTCACATGGATCTGTTGGACTCCTAGATTAGGATCCTGCATCGGAGTCTCATGTAGTCTCATGGAAATCTCTAAGCCTTCTACCTGAGTTGTTATCTTCTGTTGCGACAGCGCACTTCTTAGGTGTGGTAGTAACGAAGCCACAAACCACTCGCGATGCTATCCATCTGTCAAATTCATGTTGGCTTCACAGATCGTACATTTCAGCCTCTGATCTAGTTCCCAAGGCATCTCACCTAGTAGCATCGTGATCTCTTTGAATCCAACAATTGACTGCGCTTCAGATTTAGGCCTGCTAAATTCCCTCTTCAGTGCTTCTTGGATGTCTACTACTCTAGCATTTGGGTTATTGCTAGAGTACTTAATATACCAGGTTGCACGCGATCTTGCAAATCATTAACCAATGTTTCCTTCTTTATGTTATCATCTGTAACACCTTGAGCTTCCCATACAACCCTCACAACAAACTAGAATTGTTCTAGATCCTCATTTCGCAAGCCTTTGAACAAAGGAAACTTCACTGTGTTCGCCATACTAAATCACAGTGGTGGTGGAGGTTGTACGGGTGAAGTTAGAGGTGATGGAGGTGAAGCTAATGGTGGTGTGGGAAGAGGTGGTATTTGCAGAAATCCTTGTCTTATCAACTAAATAGCACTTCGCAGAGAGACCTTCACGATCCCTTCTTCGTCCCCTTGCAGAGGTGAAATCAAGTGACTATGCTCTGGACCCTTATTTCCTTCATTTCTGTAAATTCTTCTACTTCGCATAGACCTAAACATCAAGGTATCTGCATAACCCGCTTTTCACACAACAACATTTTAATCCAAGTATCCAAAGATTTTATGTACTTACCTCGCAATCCTTTGAAAAAGCGTTGCTCTACCTCGTTATAACTTACTAAGGTGTCAACTACGAACTCAGTAACAAATCCTCCTATAATGTGATTGAGCTAATGATCGATGAGACACTGATCTTATCCTCTGATACTTCCAACCTTCACACTAGCTCTAGGGTCCACACAATAGGATCGTCAAGTTTCCACCTTCCTTGACTATTTTCTAGCTTCACGATCCACTTGTATAACTCAATAGGGAAGGACGTGAAAAATATTTTGTGGATCTCTATATATAGGTAGCTTTCTAACCACTGCTCATTTGACAGTCACGGGTTACTATTTTCCTATGCCGCGAACTCGTGAATCCTTCTATCCAACCAGCCTTCGATTTCTTTCTTAGTTGGATTCCAATGATACGACATCACACATCTCTTATGTAGATTTCGGTCCCGGCAATGGAAACATTTGTTGGCTTGAGCGGGCATGACCCAGGTTCAGCGTTAGTTAGCCAAAAAAATCCCTACACTATTGGCCCTTTCGGCATCAGCCCATGGAGAGTGGGCTGAAGTCTCACCCGAAGTAGTATGGGGGGATGCTGGAACCAAGTTTCTGCACCATTGAGATGGTTGTGATTTTAGTTTATTCCAACTATACCTATCTTCTCGCAGGTTTCTTATCCATCTACTCTATCATTCAGTACCTTCGTAAAATGTTATAATAAGTTACTATGTAGCCCTAACTAGGGGTTGAAGTCCTTTCGCGCCACTATGGAAACGAACTGTGATATCTCCTAAACTGGCCTAAGTATCTTACTTATCTTGTTACAAATCTTAGTTAGCTTCACGTAAATAGAAGTTCATACTTGCGTTTACTTAACCAATACAATTATACACATTTGTGTATCATTTAAGCATTAGAAGTGAAATTCATACTGTTACATAGTAATTTGTCACTGCCTTCACCACAGTCCTTCCACTATGTCAAGTGTCCAGTAAAACATGCTCATATTAAACAAATGCTCTCTTATGTTGCCAATTGACCCACTTTTCCTAAGTTTTCTACCTCGTCACGAGATTCCACTTAAGATACACGACGGACCTCTGTCATAAACAGTCCAGTCGCGCCCCTGTTGCAAGAGTACATTTGTTTCCCACAATGGTAGGATTCCATGCCCTGACATGAGGCTATTTGCCATCTTTAGTGATAGTTTGACTGAATACATTGCCTACTAGCGATGTCAACGCTAAAGCTTAGTTATGAACTAGTGACAATCCAGATTGGGTGAATTCGTTCCAACAGTCGGCCTTCTGGATGTCTCTGGACCTAGTTCTTGGGTCAGATTGGGTCACCCTTCCCCCTCTGGCATGGTGGTTCCGTCTTTTGTGCTGCTTGCCCTAAGGATAAGCTCCCTCTCCCTTATTTCATGGAGGCTCCTTCTCCTATAAAATCACTCACCATTGCTATCATCTGCAAGTTTTTTTTGGTTTTATAGTGTCTTTGCTACTTTTGAGTTTGATAGATAGTTGGTGTGAGTGTGACAAGTGTGGTATTTCTTTGTAGTTTGCAAGAAGGTGTGGAGTGCCCTTAACCTTGTGTAAAGCTTGTGAATGAGAGAGAGATATATTTCTATTTGGGAGACCCATCTTTGAGAGTGAATGCTTGAAGAAACACACTAGTTGGACCCTCTCAAAAGGCTTGCGACGTCAAGATTTGGTTGTAAGCTTTGCTTTTGGTTTATTATTAATACAATCAATGATGATTTCCTATGTCTTGTATGTAATTTACTTGATAGCTCATGACTTCTTGACTTTGTGAGTAAATATATCATTGTCGTTTCTCGGTTACGTGCTCTGTTGTTTCTTTGTGGTGTTTCAGGTTGATCGCTCGTTAAGGAGAAGGAAACGAAAGTTGGAGCAGTGCAATGGAACTTCATCAACCACCGGCTTGAGGTAGGCCTCCAACGATGACTATTTAAGGGAATTAATTCTTGTTTTTTCCTTGTTGTGACTAGATACACTCTAGGGCTAGAGGGGTTGCCTCTATCCGCAGAGGGAACACTTTCCTGCATCACAAGTTGGCAACTCCACTGGGGAACCCTTTGTAGGTTTCTTCTTTTGTTTTCTCTTGTTTTGGTTTTGATTTGGTGTCTTTTGAATTTTGGGGATAAGCTATCAGTCTTTTAGGTTACCTAGGTTGATCTAGGAAATCCCTCTATTATCTGAAGGATTGACTCATTTCTGTTTGGGAGTTTCTTGTTTGTTTGTCATTGTTTTTAAGATAGTCGCTGAAAATAGTTTAACAGTCGCGCCGATGTCGCCTTGAATCTTCTGCAAATTCCTATGCACCGCTAGATCCCGTCGTACAGTTGCGACGACTCCTGAAATTTCCTGTCACGGAAAAGACATGGACTCTCATGATGACGTCACTCTGTTGATACAGCTAGTGGTTGATCATCCCTAGTTGCTTGTGTATTGCCTGTGACGATTCATGTAGAATTGTTTTTTCAATTCTACCTCCTAAATTCACCAGTCCTGTTGATCCCTTGCTTTCTTTCTCTTGCTCAGTAGCTTGTTTTTTACTATTTATGGTTAAGGCACTCTTTCTTTGGCTTTATTGAATGAATCTTGCATTTTTGGCTGTGTGACCTAGTTTGTTCTTTCAAGTTCTTGAATTAATTGGCTTGGTTGCTGGTTTGCCCAAGGTTCATTTGCAACTTTCTTGTTGGTTTGTTTGAGCCTTCTCCATTGCTTGTTTTTGGTTGATTTTTAGTGACGATTATTGAACCAATCTTTGGTATTGATTCGATTTATTTTCACTATCGAACATAGATCACAATTGTTTGGATCGACCGGTTTTTTCACGCTTGCTTGTTTGTTTCTTTTAAATTTAAAACAATAAAAATCAAAAGACTGCATTCATTTAGTATATGAAAGTGAAAGTGTATTTTCATTTCAAGTTTGCATATTGGAAAGCAAACGATAAAATCCATCATCAGTATATTCCTGCATTGTCGGGTTGATGTGTTTTTGCATCGTGTCTCTCGGCTTATCTTGGTTTTGTTGGTTTGAGAATGATCTCTCTACCCTCCTATAGGTAAGTGTTCATTGAAGTAAAAGGATGCTTCACTCATTCTAGCTGCATCCTAGGTTTTAATTGTATACATACGGTAAGGCCTAAAAACTGAAACATAATTCAAGATCAACTCTAAAATGAACTGAATGAACTTAACAATGCATTAGAACATAACGCACACTATTTAGAGGTCTAGGCTAGAGACGAGCTCTGGCGTCGTTAGACCTAGTCATTATTTTTTCACTCAAGGTTGGGTGATTCCTCCTTCTGTGACTCAATAGCAGTCTAATAAAGAATTGTGCTCCCAGTATCGTCGAGTATATGTTGGGAGACCTGTTGTGGTCACCAACAACCCCCATCTTTGTTTGATATTAGCAATAACACCAAGCAAAGGGGGACCCTTAACAAAAAATCCAAAAAATATTTTTATCAAAATTTTTGTATTTTAACTCCCTAAAGCTAGATCGCATCGCGAAGAGAGAGTGAAGCATTTCCTATGCGCGTAAATAAGCTGCGAAGAAGCGACGCGAAATTCATCGCATCGCATATATTGAAAGCGCTCTTAAATGAGAAACTTAAGGAATCGCCGACGGCCGATATGTGACGTCGCATATCGCAACATCGCATAAGCAGCACACAGTGATTGAATGATATAACACGATCTTGCGATCTGCGATCTCGCGATCTGCGATCTCGCGATCTGCGATCTGTGATGAATGAGACTATCAATTCCTGCGACGACACTTCTTGACATCGCAATCCTCGATACTGCAATGTGAATCGCAGAAACCACTCATCGCAAGATTTCCTCGACATAGTCTGTAAACCCAAAATTGAGTGTGCACCTTAAGGGAAATTAATGAATGTACGCCTGAGTATCCAAGAATGATTGTGTCACGTTTTTCGAAGAGTCAAGTCATTATGAGTGTCATGATTATGCATTCATTAAAACTTAAAGCTTTCATGTCAATCTTTTCGTCATTTCTCTTTTCCTTTACGTAAACTGTAAGGTAGCAACTAATATAAATCAATATGCAAGAAACATCTAAGGAAAAGGGGAAAGCACCAATACTCGGAGAACAGAGAGGAGATGCCTTCGCAAATGGATGCCGCATGCAGCAGGACCCCGGATTCCAGAGTATCACTCAATAGACATTGATGAAAATAGACTATCCAAGACTCAGAGTCAAAGACGCACAAAAGCAGCATGTTTACAAAAGAACCTAAAGCTCAAACTGGGTAAAGCAAAAAGAAAAACGCTAAAGATGGAGGACGCTCCAGAAAATCCTGGAACAAAGAACAGAAGCAATTTTCAATACAGAATATTGTTCAGGCAACAAAATCCCTAACTCATTGAGTCATTCGCACGGCCGGAAACCGAAATAGCAACAGCACAATCAGTTTGAAAGAAATCTGGGTTATACTAAGTATACACACAGCGAATACACCCAGCCAGAGGAAGATTTTCGAAAATATCTTCTAGTTTGTCAGAAAGAGGTGCCAGCTCTTGTTATTTCTACTTTTATCGCTCGAACGAAAGGAAAAGACAGCCAACCGACTCTTTCCAGGCGAAAGTTGCATTTCTTACAGCACTAAGGAGTAGATACAGAAACGGTTAGAAATTAGATTCAATTTTTAGAAATAAATTTGTTTTAGTAAAAGGGCGGTCATTTGAAGCCGTTTCCTTAATTTGTGTAATTAATATTAATTAGTTAGTAGTATTTAACCCTTCTCATGGCATTTGGAGAAGGGTCCGGAAATTTGTCAAAAAACTTGTCCTCAGAACATGCACTTTTGCACCCTCGGAGGGGGTTTTTGATGAATGGATGGATCGAGATTTATTTATGTTTGCATTTTAATGTCTGCTACTGATGTTGCACTTCTGTACTCTTAGTAGATATTAGAACAAGTAGAGATAAATCGTTATTGCTTGAAGTTTGTGAGTGAAATCAGTCATAAATGGTACTTTTATCTCTTGACCAATTTCTGCTTATATTCTTAGAGTGATATGCAGCTGAGTTGTTTATATGTTAATGTATGAATGTGTGGTTTACCATTTGGCACTTCTGTACGGTGGAGTCATTTATTTGTGCTTGACGTATGAATAACTTATTATGCGATATGTTGTTCACAACTGTTTTGCCTAACTTTTTATGCAGAATGGTTTATCTTAATTGATTTCTATTCTTATGATAGCTGAATGATCTTTATTACCAGTTATTGTTCGAAATCTTTTTAGATCGCATAATAGAGGAAATCTACCCTGGGTTAGCGTAGATTAGATGTGTTGTTTTTGTTAGATTACAATAGCATAGAGTCAGTTTAGAAGTTAGAATTAAATTAGCTTAAATTACTTCTAGATCAGCATCATCAAACTCTACACACACACACACACACCCTAGATTTGGAACTGGTCCCATTATCTCCAGCCGGACCCGCTATACCAAACGGACAAGGAGCTGGCAACCAAGTTCCAGACCAGGTGGGTATCCCCCTAGTTGTTGACCCGATTTCCGGGCCCTCAACATATTTGGCGCTAGAAGGAGGGCACGAACTATGAATGGCACCTAAATCAAAATCTAAATACCATTCTGAGAGTAAATCACCCTCATCAACTCCCCCGACTTCTCCAGTACGGTTAAACCCGGAGTTAGAAGTCGCTCGAGTATCCACCGCTGCTACATACCCTAATATATCAGACCAACTTATCATTGAACCCCCTGAAATTCAAACTTTGATTCGTAAACTCCAGGGATTCTCTATTTTTACTCAGAGGTCTGATAAATCTCAAAGCAGCGTGACTTCGCAGTACAATCCTGCTCATCCCCTGACCAGATTGAAGAGTGAAAAATTTGGCATCCAACCAAGTGAACTTCCTCTCCCCACTAGGAAAAGAGCAAGGAAAACACCACCAGAGTCTGACAGTGAGACTCTTTCATCTACTTCGTCCATTTCAACTCCCTCACCGCGAAGTCAACCACCCACATCTTCATCCCAGATCACTCATCCATCTTCCACAACCCTTCCTCTTCAATCATCAAAGATCATAATATCTTCATCTTCTCAGCATCAGGGACCATCCTCTGCACTTTCATTAACTAGCAGCTCAACGATGGCCTAGTCTCCATGGAACAATCCTGGGGCGGTTTTAATGCCTCCACCCCTGAGCCCAATACCGGCCCATCCTGAGAAATGGCTACCTAAATTCAATCCAGAAACAGGCATGCTAGCTGAAGAGCATATCAATAATTTCATGCTTCCTTTTAATCTCAATGGAGTTACCAACAAGGATGCTGTTGTCCGGCTTTTTCCCTATACAATGCAAGGAACAGCCGGGTCATGGTACTTTTCGTTACCTTCCGGGTCTATCACAAGTTGGGACATTTTTCAAAGTCAATTCCTTACCAAGTTCGGTGATGACAGATCAACAACGACATTGATCAATGACCTATCCAATCTTAAAGCTGAGGCTAGGGAACCCATTAAAGATTTCAATTTACGGTTCAATAAGATCCTCAACAAAATTCCCGCTGCTTCTCAACCCAGCGAGGAAGTAAGATGTGAATGGTATATCACGGCCTTACCATCAAACTTGGCTATCTTCGTAGATAGGGCAAACAAGACGACCTTAGTTGAAAACTTGACAGAGGCGTTAGCAGTAGAAAAGCGCGTAGTAGCCCTAGAAAAGAGATCTGCAATAGAGGAACGCAAATCTAAGAAAATCTCTTTCAAAGAAGACACCAAGAAGAAACAAACGAAAGACTCTTTCAATATGGAAGGATTACAAAAAGTGTTAAAGGCCATGTCCAATGAGATGATTGACATAAGAAAACAAGTAGCAGAAAATTCTTCAAAAAATCCCTACAGAGCTTTTAAAAGAAATCCTCCCATGGATGTGAAACCACCCAATGCTGTTTCAAACATCGAATCTGAAGAAGAAGAAGAAGAAGAGAATACCACTGAAGGGCAGACCGATGATGAAGAAGTTGTGGAACTACAAGGAATGTGGGATTTCATCCTCCCACAAGAAGAAGATCAAGAAGCATTTCCGGTTAGCACACGAAGCAAAAATCAACTTGATCCTCCCCAAACTACCCCTAAACAGAAGGGCGCAAGCCCTGCAACAAAAGATAAGGTCGCAACAAAGAAAACAACCGCTAGAGCGACCCAATTTAGCCCAGTCCAATCAGATCAAGCACCTCCATCAAGAACACTAATAATGTCGAATGAAATGGAGTATAACATTATTGATGACATGAAAAAGACTAGGGCTAATATCACTCTTTACGAGTTGAGAAAATTGAAACATCAACAGAAAATAATGATGAAAGAATTACATGCCGTGCCTACTACATCTTTACCTACAGCTGTAGCTTCCCACAACATGGGAAGACCTCCAACCAACACGATCAATAAGATTGATTCAAATGACATCGCCTTGATTGGAGGAAGATCAAGATCTCATACTCCTCCTTTTCTTCTCACTTATGAAATTTTCAATAAAAACGTGCACAATTGCTTGGTTGATTCTGGTGCTTCAACGAATATTTTACCCAGATCAATATGTGCCAAATTGAATGTTCAACCACAAAAATCCGCAGTGTGCATTGTTCAACTTGATCGATCTCAAGTCGAAGTGATTGGTGAACTTAATCAGGTGACCATAAGATTGTCGTCTAACCCGAAGGTATGCCAGGTTATCGACATTCTAGTAGCTGATATCCCTAAATTCTATGGTTTGATTCTTAGCAGGGATTGGTCCGAAAAACTCCATGGATATTTCTCAATCGACTGGTCGCACATGTGGTTACCCTATAATGGTAAACTGAATCAAATAAAGGTTGAACGAGAGTTGCACCAAAAGTACATAGTGACGGAATTGGAAGGAGAGAATGAAGCAATAGCATACAACAGCAGTATCATAGGCAATTACTCGGCAGATTCTTTCCTCGGCAATTTCAATGCTCATATTTCACCTTAGAAAATTTAGTTTTGTCCCAAGTTGAAAATTTTTCCCAAACTGATAATTCAAAGTGTGTTAATTTTTTAGATAACCCTGTAAATACATCTTTGTTTTGGAAATTATATTTTGATGGCTCTAAATCTAACGAGGGAGCAGGAGCAGGATGCATTCTGATTAGCCCAGACGGAAATAAGACCATGCTTACGTGCAAACTTGAGTTCAATTGCACAAACAATACAGCGGAATACGAGGCCTTGGTGCAAGGCCTATACAAAGCAATCGGGTTGAACGTTAAGTATCTTCAAGTTTTTGGAGATTCTGAGATTGTCGTCAAACAGGTACGTAACACCATACATTGCCTGTCAAGTCATTTGAAGCACTATCAATCTTTAGTACAAGATCTGATTGCACATTTCATAGCATTCAATATTTCGTCAATCCCAAGACTCCAAAATGTGAGTGCAAACCTGTTAGCTAACGTAACCTCTAGACTTATTCCCTCCGAAGATTTTAGTCCAGATAGATTCTCAATGGAATTAATCTTTACACCATCCATCCCTGACAACATCACCAACTGGAGAGTATTCAACGATGATCCTGAAATTGTAAATTTCCTCACTTCTGAAGGATCCTACTCAAACCAAATAATTGACGAAGACCATCATGATCACCAAATGCAACAAAATAGCACTGATAATGCTATACCTAAATCGGTGGTTAAGTTAGAAGACTTATATGATTTAAAAAGTCGGTTTAAAAGGTCTTCCAATTCTAAACTCTACAGTTTGACTCTAAACTATGAATTAGTGAACCTAGGAATCGATGAGAAGCCACAAAACGTTAATCTAGGCCACGGCCTAGCCCCTGAAGAAAAATCAACATATATCCGTCTTCTGAGACAATACAAAAACGTTTTTGCCTGGAATTACGATGAGCTGAAGACATACGACACTTCTATCATTCAACACACTATCCCTATGATTGACAATGAAAAACCTGTCTAGCAGAAACTCAGAAAAATCCACCCCAACTTAGAAAATCAGATAAAGACTGAGCTAAATAAGTTGTTGAGAGCCAAAATAATTTTCCCCGTCAGACATTCCAAATGGGTATCCAATATGGTGCCCGTTAGAAAGAAAAACGGAGATATTAGGATCTGTATCGATTTTCGGAATCTCAACAAAGCCTGTCAAAAAGACAATTTTCCCCTCCCACCTATGGAGCAAATATTACAGGCAGTAGCAGGCTCAGAATTAATGTCTTTTCTGGATGGATTTTCAGGATACAATCAAGTGCTGGTACATCCCGGTGATCAGTTAAAAACCACATTCCGAACTCAATGGGGCACATACGCATATCGGAATATGCCATTTGGTCTGATCAATGCCGGCGCTACCTTTCAGAGAGCCATGGACATCGCGTTTAAAGGTTTAGTCAATAAATCAGTAGTGATTTACCTGGATGATATAACAGTGTACTCCAAGAAACGAAGCAACCATCTCAAAGACTTGAAACAAATCTTTCAAAGATGTTTAAGGTATGGGATTTCCCTTAACCCAAAGAAATCTTTTTTCGCATTAAGTGAAGGGAAATCGCTAGGATTCATATTGTCAAAATCTGGTATTCACATTGAACCTGACAGAATCAAAGAAATTTCTGAAATATCCATACCCCATAACAAAAAGGCCATGCAATCTTTCCTTGGTCAAATCAATTTTGTAAAAAGGTTTGTCCCGGATTTTTCACGTATTATTTCTCCCTTACAAAATATGATAAAAAAGAATTCAAATTTTAAATGGGGTGAAGATGAGCATGAAGCATTCAGCTTGATCAAACAAGCTATCATCAACGCTCCATCTTTAGCGACCCCAAATTTTTCAGAATCTTTTATCTTATACACATTTGCCTCAGAGAAATCTTATGCCACGATTTTAACTCAAGCAAATCAAGAGAAGGTGGAAGCTCCAATCACATTTTTTAGCTTGAACTTACAAGGTGCTGAACTCAATTATTCAGACGTGGAGAAACAGGCATATGCTGTTTTCAAAGCAATCAAATATTTTAGACCTTTCTTACTTAAAGCCCATACCAAAGTCGTAGTACCGTTTCCAGCGGTAAGAAACCTTCTGATACAGAGGGATGTGGGCGAAAAGAGAGCAAATTGGATTACTGCCTTACAAGAATACGATCTTGAGATCAAGCCAGCAAACATTGTAAGAGGCCAGGGCTTCTGCAAGATGTTAGCTGGAGCATTGAAAATTCCTGAGAACTCATCTGAAGAGGTACATACATATGAGGTAAGCCTAAACGACGCAGAATCATTATATGCTGACACCATTTATTATCTTAAGAATGGGTATGATCCATCACACCTGGACCACACCAAGAAAAGAGCTCTGAGATTGAAAGCTAAGCAATACTAGCTCATAAATGATGTTCTGTTTAAAAGGAGTTACGATTCTGTACTTCTTAGGTGTCTTGAGAAAACTGAAGCCGAAAAGGTTTTGCAGGAACTCCACGATGGACCAGCAGGTGGACACTATGCTGGAGAAGCTACTGCACATAAAATCTTACGTGCAGGATATTATTGGCACACGTTGTTCAAAGAATCATACAATTACGTAAGGAAATGCCAAATCTGCCAAACTGCTGCAGGGAAACAAAAGAAATCGTCCATGCCACTACAGCCGGTTAACATCGAGCAACCATTCAGCCAATGGGGCTTGGACATAATAGGTGAGATCGTTCCTCACTCTTCTAAGCAGCATAGGTATATCCTCACGGCAACAGATTATTTTACTAAATGGGTAGAAGCAGTTCCTCTCAAGACAGCTAATTATGAAAACATTATTGAATTCATAGATCAATTTATCATCACTAGGTTTGGATTTCCAATGGCCTTAATGTTTGATAATGCATCATACTTTTATGGAAATACAATGACTGAGTTTGCACTTAAAAGAGGGTTCAAACTGAAGTATTCTGCCAACTACTATCCGCAAGGTAATGGGTTGGCTGAATCAACAAACAAAAACCTAATCAGGATTATTAAAAGAACAGTCGACCAAAACCAAAAGAATTGGCACAAAGCGCTGGTAAATGCTTTATGGGTAGATAGAATTACGAAGAAAGCTTCAATCGACACTTCTCCCTTTAATTTAGTTTATGGAAAAGAAGTGGTTCTTCCAACTCACTTAGTCATTCCCTCTTTGTCTTTAGTACAATACATCGATGAAGTATCTACTTCCTCCCTACAATTGAGACAAATGGAAATAATCAAGCTAGAAGAGCGACGAGAACAAGATAAGAAAACCCATGCTCACCACCAAGCGCTAATAAAATCCTCTTTTGACTCAAGCATAATGACCAGAAAAAGCTTTCAGATGGGAGATTTAGTTTTAAAATGGGATAAGGCTCATGAAGAAAAGGGCAAACATACGAAATTTCAGAAGCTATGGCTTGGTCTTTTTCAAATTGTAGAAGTCATAGGCCCATCGACGTTTGTGTTGCAGGATTTGGCAGGTAGAAGAGATTCTTTGCCTGTGAATGGACAGATTCTTAAAATGTATTTTCCATAGAAGATCATTGTTCTATTTTTGTAGGATAGTTTTAGTTTTTTATTTGTTTTTCTCTTTCTTATAAATAAAACAGGTTGTAGATGATCATCAAAAAGGATTCATGAAAGAGCACACCAATTCTCTATCAGATTTTGATTTCTCTTGTACAAGTAGTAAAACTTTTCGAAAAATCTGATTTTTATTATTGACAAATAGAGTTAACTTTAGCCTAAATATGATGTTAGTTTCAACCTCAAAAAACTTTGATGAAAGCAACCTTTGGTAAAAATTGTTTTATGTCAGCACAATGAAAGGTATCATCAATAATAAAATAAATATTCTCTGTAAAGCTGGTGTTTTCAAACTCTATTATTGTCGTCCAGAGCTTTCTTAAGGAAAAACAATGACTTCCTCCCTACTAAAGGAAACCGCAGCGTTCAGAGAAACAATCCGAGAAAACAATATATCTTAAAGAATAAGAGGTCTCATCACGAGCCGGCTTATCATGATCACAGATATTATAACTTGCTGACTTTGCCAATACTGTCTATCAAAACAAGGCAACGACTCAAGATTGTTGCAATCAAAAGACAAGGGGTCTCATCACGAGCCAGCTTGTTTAGCAAAAGTGTAAATCAAGTGAATGACAGTGTCATAATTTGGCCACCAAACCAAGACATTGTTCTTTAGAGAATAAAAAAGGAAAAAGTGTCAAAAAGGATTTTTCTCTAAAATGTTGTAAATAACCTCAAGCAGGAAAAAGGATCATTGCTGGATAACATGGTAACCCTGTCGAGGCTATGGACGCTTGCAGGTAGCAGAGGCTCTACCTACGACAAATGAGCATATTTTAAAAAACCAGTACACAGAGAAGACCTTATTTAATCTTTAAAAAGACCGAGTAATGTCTGGTATGAATGCAAGAACTAAGCCTGAGGAAGCAGACAATTGGAATATGAAAAGGTTGAGACAAAGTATCATTGACAGGATAAGGAGTAATGTACTCTATCTGTCCATAACAAAATTTAGGCATATGAAAATTTTTCTGTTTCGGAAGTGGAAATTCAATAGAAAAGCAGAGATAACTGGTTCTTCACAGTGAATCGCCATTGTTGTGGTCACCAACAACCCCCCTCTTTGTTTGATACTATCAATAACACCAAGCAAAGGGGGACCCTTAACAAAAAATCCAAAAAATATTTTTAATTTTTTTTTTGTATTTTAACTCCCTAAAGCTAGATCGCATCGCGAAGAGAGAGTGAAGCATTTCCTATGCGCATAAATAAGCTGCGAAGAAGCGACGTGAAATTCATCGCATCACATATATTGAAAGCGCTCTTAAATGAGAAACTTAAGGAATCACCGACGGCCGATATGCGACGTCGCATATCGCAACATCGCATAAGCAGCACACAATGATTGAATGATATAACGCGATCTTGTGATCTGCGATCTCGCGATCTGCGATCTTGCGATCTGCGATCTGCAATGAATGAGACTATCAATTCCTGCGACGACACTTCTTGACATCACAATCCTCGATACTGCGATGCGAATCGCAGAAACCACTCATCGTAAGATTTCCTCGACATAGTCTGTAAACCCAAAATTGAGCGCGCACCTTAAGGGAAATTGATGATTGTACGCCTGAGTATCCAAGAATGATTGTGTCACGTTTTTCGAAGAGTCAAGTCATTATGAGTGTCATGATTATGCATTCATTATAACTTAAAGCTTTCATGTCAATCTTTTCATCATTTCTCTTTTCCTTTGCGTAAACTGTAAGGCAGCAACTAATATAAATCAATATGCAGGAAACATCTAAGGAAAAGGGGAAAGCGCCAATACTCGGAGAACAGAGAGGAGATGCCTTCGCAAATGGATGCCGCATGCAGTAGGACCCCAGATTCCAGAGTATCACTCAAGAGACACTGATGAAAATAGACTATCCAAGACTCAGAGTCAAAGGCGCACAAAAGCAGCATGTTTACAAAAGATCCTGAAGCTCAAACTGGGTAAAGCAAAAAGAAAAACGCTAAAGAGGGAGGACGCTCCAGAAAAGCCTGGAACAAAGAACGGAAGAAATTTTAAATACAGAAGATTGTTCAGGCAACGAAATCCCTAACTCATTGAGTCATTCGCACGGCCGGAAACCGAAATAGCAACAGCACAATCAGTTTGAAAGAAATCTGGGTTATATTAAGTACACACACAGCGAATACACCCAGCCAGAGGAAGATTTTCGAAAATATCTTCTAGTTTGTCAGAAAGAGGTGCCAGCTCTTGTTATTTCTACTTTTATCGCTCGAACAAAAGGAAAATACAGCCAGCCGACTCTTTCCAGGCGAACGTTGCATTGCTTACAGCACTAAGGAGCAGATACAGAAACAGTTAGAAATTAGATTCAATTTTTAGAAATAAATTTGTTTTAGTAAAAGGGCAGTCATTTGAAGCCGTTTCCTAAATTTTTGTAATTAAGATTAATTAGTTAGTATTATTTAACCCTTCTCATGGCATTTGGAGAAGGGTCCAGAAATTTGTCAAAAAACTTGTCCTCAGAACATGCACTTTTGCACCCTCGGAGGGGGTTTTTGATGAATGGATGGATCGAGATTTATTTATGTTTGCATTTTAATGTCTGCTACTGATGTTTCACTTCTGTACTCTTAGTAGATATTAGAACAAGTAGAGATAAATCGCTATTGCTTGAAGTTTGTGAGTGAAATCGGTCATAAATGGTACTTTTATCTCTTGACCAATTTCTGCTTATATTCTTAGAGTGATATGCAGCTGAGTTGTTTATATGTTAATGTATGAATGTGTGGGTTACCATTTGGCACTTCTGTACGGTGGAGTCATTTATTTGTGCTTGACATATGAATAACTTATTATGCAATATGCTGTTCACAACTGTTTTGCCTAACTTTTTATGCAGAATGGTTTATCTTAATTGATTTCTATTCTTATGATAGTTGAATGATATTTATTACCAGTTATTGTTCGAAATCTTTTTAGATCGCATAATAGAGGAAATCTACCCCGGGTTAGCGTAGATTAGATGTGTTGTTTTTGTTAGATTACAATAGCATAGAGTCAGTTTAGAAGTTAGAATTAAATTAGCTTAAATTACTTCTAGATCAGCATCATCAAACTCTACACACACACCCCCTAGATTGGGAAACTGGTCCCATTATCCACAGTCGGACCCGCTATACCAAACGGACAAGGAGCTGCCAACCAAGTTCTAGACCGGGTGGGTATCCCCCTTGTTGTTGACCCGATTTTCGGGCCCTCAACAAGACCCCACTAGGTTACCATCCTATATCCCTAGGAAGCCCTGTTTGCCACCTTACAAATCGTAACACACCGAACAAATAATTCGAGAAGATTGACTACCGTACGGAAAGTCCTTAGTTTTCATATGATCGCCAAAGTGTATATGCAGTTTTACGGGATGTTTGGTAAACCTTTTTCCTAGTTTCTCCAGAGTAGTCACTTTCGTTCCTTTTCGGACTCCTTAAAAGAAAAGGTCCATCTAAGCACTTGTCACTTCAGGCTCATTAAATATCCGAAGGTGACTAGAGTCATATTTTCATCCTTTTCTCGACTCTTTAAAGATGAAAAGGTCAAGTTTTGTTCCTGTGTCTTAAAATTTATTCGGCCACGTTCACACTTACCCTGTTAGATCTTGTTGCGTTTTAGTTTGCGTAGGGTTATTTCTCCTTACTTGATTAGTTATCCCTAGGGATTTTGAGTTAAATCATCCTAGCGGAATCATCGATCCCATCTCCCGTTCCAAGCGACCAAGGATCCCCATCTTTTATCGCTCCTGAGGTACCGGTTGCTAATGATACTCTTCCTGTTATTCCAAGTATCCAACCGCTTAACTCTCACACTCCGAAAGACGAGTCTTACAATATTCATTGGAACCTCATTTGGGAACCTTCCGAAGAAGATTTTCCCCTTACTCCTCCTGGTGTTTCGGTCCCAATGCCTTCTTATGACATGGATGAGACAAACCCCGTCACGAGTAAAGAGTCCTTTATGGCAAGTGGTGAAATTCCTGTACCAATGGAAGCTTCACCCTTCCGTGTCACCTCCCTTGGTATCACGCTACCTTTACATTATAATTCTCTAGCTGATATCATAGGTTCTAGGTCTCCCCTTACAAGTTCCATGTGGTCTCATACCGTCACTCTGACTTCAGGATCTTTCACTCCCCAGATTCACAATGTGACATCTGTCCCAACTATTCCAACCATTTGTGTGGCTTCCTTAGCCCCCATTGTTAGTTTCGTCACTGCATATTCAGTTGTGAAAACTGTTTCCGAGCCTTCAGCAGGTCCCTCACACAGTGGCCCTTCGGCACCCATATCTGGGGTTGTTGAACCTAGCCTTAGTGCCCCACCTTCTTCTGGTTCCATTCCAACAGGGAGGGCATATGACCAATATCCTCAAATTCCTCAGAATCTGGATCCTCAAAATCCATTTAATTATTATGATTCTTGAGGAGCCCATATTTATCACCCTGGACCCATAGCATCTCAACCTCTTATTGAGGTCTTGGTTCCATTGTCTGTTGCTTGGGGTACCATAGCTTACCATGATGGCCAAGCATAGTCTTCAAATATTCAAGGACCACCCTATCAAGGTCAACCATCTTACGGACAGCCATACTATGGGCAACCTTATTCAGGGCAAACTGTCGACCCACAAGGACAACCCATTCCGGGACAACCTTCGGCCTTCAGTGGGTCTTCTTTCACATACTTCGGGCAACCTTCTGGTAACCTAGGACAACCTTACATTCAACAAGGCCAACCTGGTACCCAGCAAGGCCACCCTTCTGGACAAGTTGGTCATTCGCAAATTCAACAAGGATGGCCAATTGTCTAGCCTACTCAACCATTTGGTTAGTTTGGACAGCCTTCGGTTCCACAAGGTCAACCCAATTACCAGCAAGTCCAAACTTATGGGAAAATGGGCCAACCTCAACCTCAACCGGACCAACGTTCTAGCCAGATGGCTCAGCCTCTGTCTTCTCAAGGACATCCGTCTGGGCCTGCTCAACCGAGCACTCAAATGATTGTTTCTTATCAAGCTCCACCCGGTTTTCAGCTCCAGTCTGGGCCCCAGACCCAATCCAGTCTTCAAATTCAAGTTGGATCCCAATCCCAACCTACTTATCAAATGCAGTCTGGCCCCCGAGCTCAGTTTGGAGCCCAACCATATTGTGGTTTTCAGCAATCCCAAGGGTAAACCCAATTTACCCCATACCAAAATTATCAACAACTGCAGGTGAATCCTTACCAAATTTCTAGCAACCATATGTTGCTCCCGCGGGCCAAGTTGGTAATCAGTGGATTGTTGGGGATCAGATCCAGGGTCAACCGTCCAGTTACAGCTATAACCCCTATGGACAAAATCCCTACGGACAAAACCCTTATGGACCTAATCTGTCCGGACAAAATCAATGGGGGCAACAAGCAACTAGGTGGAACTCTGGTGCTACTTCCTACCTGTGGCCTCAGATGTCCTTTAACCCTCAATTACCCTTTTTAGCAACGTTGGAATTACCAGATGTGTCCAAACTGACAAATGATCCCATTCTTCATAATCCGTATTGGCCATCGGTTCCAACTAAAATTCCTGGTGATTGTCCCAAGTTTGACGGTAAAGCTGGAGAAGATCCCCAAGCCCATGTCATGACTTATCATCTATGGTGTTCGTCAAACTCATGGCTTGATGATTCAATCCGGCTCCACCTTTTTCAATGGACTCTCATTGGCTCTACTGCTAAATGGTATATTGAGCTAGCTCGCAGATCGTTTTAGGACATTAACTCGTTGGCCATGGCATTTTTAACTCATTTTCAGTTGCCAATTTGATATGAAACGGGCACACATCTCCTAACATCCTTAAAATAGACCACATCCATGCATATCTTCGATCATATCCATGAATGGAGATGACGTTGTCATTTGATTAAGTTTTGGATTCCCAATCAACTTCTAACTGACTGGTTCACAACCTCATTTGTCAGTCCGATAGCCCAGGACATTGCTATGGGGGCATGTGTAACTGAAGAACAAGCTATTGTGCGTGCTCAGTACCTTGAGTTGGTTTACTTCCAGTCCGGTACACTATATGATTATTTTCTAGATGCTCCAAGGCCCGAAACTTCCAAAGCCCCGCCAATGCCATCTGTTGACGACGTCATTGGTTCTGTCAATACGTCCTCTAAGAAATCTTCCGCAAACCCTGGGAAGAAAAAATCGAATGCTTCGAATGAAAACACTTCTCAGGTAGTATCCAATTCTGGTAACACTTCCAAGTTTAATGCCATTCAGTCCACCATGGTGGACAAAGCTTCGAAAGGGAAAAGGAAAGAATAAGGCTGATCAACCGAAGCAGGATTCCCCTAAACCTCCAGCCGAGGAAGGTGCCAAATGCAAGCCTAAGTATCCTTGCCTTATCTGTGATGAGGATCACTATACTAAAGACTGCCCCAGGCAGTCTGAAGTTAGTCATTTGTTAAAAAGTACCCCTGGGACTCGTGCCGTGCTCAAAGAGCCTTTTCCCTCCCAACAAACTCAAATGATGGCTGATCCGTCTCAATCCTCTTCTCCCTTTGGTTCTCAGGAATTATGGCTGGGATGATTCCCATCCACATTAGCACTCGATCAAAAGAGTATCCACCACCTGCCGGGAAGGAGACTGAGGTCCCCTCTAGTGCTCCTTCGTCTAGTTCTGGTCCCCTCCATATCGAGTGACCTAGCACTGAAGCGGTCATCCGACCTCCTCCTAAAGGGGTGCTCCAGAAGTCTTCTTACAACCCTAATGCTCATGTTGCTCAGCACTATAGCATCATTGAGGACTTAGCCCAGGCTCCATCAGCTATGTCTGCATTAGAAGTCCTTCAGAGCTACCCCTCTCAGAGGAATTCCTTGCTATCGGCTATCGGTGGCATTGACCCGACCGACTCAGATTTGATCACTTTTGACCTAGATAGCCATATACCAAGAATGCCTCACCAAATTTCCTTCCTTATTCAGATCATCATCAATTCTAAAACTATTCATTGCACCGTCATTGATGAATGCGCTTCTACTTGCATAATGTCTATTGCTTGTTGGAAGGCTATCGGTTCTCTGACTCTGAGCCAGTCTCCTATGACCTTGGAAGCCTTTGATGGGAGAGAGTCTCATCTTTATGGTATACTCCAATGTTTTCCTATTACTCTAGAAGGAAAGACGGTCAAAGTGGAGATCGAAGTTGTCGATGCCAATTTAACTTACAACCTCCTTTTAGGACGAAGCTGGACATATGCCATGTGAGCCATCGCTTCATCTCTATTTCGTGTTATTCATTTTCCTCATCAGGGGAAGATCATCACAGTAGACCAGTTGTCCTTCTTCGCCTCCTACTCCTCCAATGGCAACGTGCCTTTCATGGAGCATACCCTCGTTCCATGTGAGAGTGTGGGTGCTGGACTCTTTAAAGATCTTGCCCTTATGGGTGTTTTTTCACTCCCACCTCCCAACATCGCTCCCATTAATATGATTTATGTTCGCTCTGATGCTTGGATTCTTCCTCCTGTAGATCAGATAGAATCTTGGGGCGATGAGATGTCGTTGAGCCCTGCCAAGCTCAACTACGTTGAAATTGTTTCCGCATTGGCTGCATCCCCTGAACCTTCTCCTTCGAGCAGAGCTCTCGATTGGTAAACTCAATCCCCTTGGATTGGAGATGGCGTTTGGTCAGACCCTTTAAAGAAAATTTTTCCTACTTATGAAGCGATTATTGAGACCATGTCTTTCGAGGAACCCCCTTGGTCTGATCATCACCATCGTTCCGCGTTTCTCCCTACCCATCGGGAAATGCTTACTTGTCTCGAGAAGTTTTCTCCTTGTCTCCCCTCCAAACCCCTTTAGACACCCATCCAAATCCATCAAGTGTCTTCTCAAGGGAATATGGGGAACATTACAAAAACTCAACCAATCGACATCTCTGTTAAACCAGGGATTGTTGAGCACATCCATGTTGGAGTAACTTGTACTCTGAAGGAGATTCAGCTTTATACTGATCTTTTTTGCGAATTTCGTGATGTGTTCACTTGGTCTTACGAAGAGTTGCCCGGCATCGATCCTAGCATCGTGGTGCATGAGATACCTACCTATCCGAGTGCCAAACCTGTTTGACAACGTCTACACCCCGTGCACCCCCGAAAGGCTGCAGCTATTAAAGCGGAAGTTGAAAAGCTTATTAAGGCTAGCTTCATTTACCCTATCCCACTCACAGATTGGGTTTCTAATATTGTCCCTATGACTAAAAAATAGGGCACTATTAGGGTATGTGTTGATTATCGTGACATTAATCGTGCCTATCCCAAAGATAACTACCCTACACCCTTCATTGACCGTGTTATAGACATTTTTGTGCCTTGCAACTCCAAGCATGAAATGTCCATAAACCAAGGGCTCCTAAGTCCTCAAAAGTGTTGTTCCAACCCCTAAAGGAACAAGGTCAACAAATTACAGCTTCTCCCAGAATTTCTCCACCAGAAACTGCTCAGAATCAATCAAAACAGGATCATTTCAGCTGCTCCACTAGCTAGCTACGTTGCATAGCACCTAAACAAACTAGCTGGGTGCGTTGAAACGCACCTAAATGCACTATGAGGGTGTATTGAGCGGGAAATGACAAATGGCAGTGCCATTCCGCGAGGTGGAAAGACAATGGAAGCTTCCAGAATCTTCTGCTATGACACTTGCCTCACTGAATTCGACCAAGGATGAGTAAGAGGCTCTCAGTCTCCAAGTGGAAGCAAGAACTGACAGAGAGAAGACACTAATCAAATCATAAGCTGACTCATCCTCCTTGCATACATCTATATATGGATCCCTCATCCCAGAGATCCAGAGGCTGGAATTTTGCACATTGTAAGGAATTGTTGTTGGTTTTGAGATAGAGATCAGAGTATTGGGTGACTTATGCTTTGTTGGAGGTGAAGAGGGGCTTCTTTGTTGGGAGGTTGATGCTGGGTCAGGAATCATCGGTTGTAACGCCTCTTGGATCTTCTTGTTTTATCAATAAAAACTATTTGATTTCTTCCTACATTCTTGTGTATCATTGATGCTTGTTACATTTGTATGGTTAGCTTAAATCTGATCCTAAGCTGTTTATGAATATAGATCCATGTCTTTGTATAGTTTTCTTCTTCTGTGATCTTACAGGTACTTGGTGAAGCTGGGCAAGTAAGGGAGCAGGTAGCTGGAAGCTGTCAAAGAAGAGAGGGATTGGATCAAAGGATTAGCGCAAGACACAGGTCGGTTCTTTCTATCCCCCTCTATCTTTAATTCATAAAGGAAATACAAAAGTAGTTTTCTTTGTTTGTTTCTAAGGCAGCTGTCACACCTTAGTGGGATAGAGCAGTTCTAAATAGACACTTTTCCTGGTAACAAAATGGTGACTCCACTGGGGAAAATGTCTAATTAGTTTGTTTGTGTATCTTTTTGTTGTTTGTTTCATAAACTTATAAGTAGCGTTCGAACTGCATTTGCCATAACAAATGCAAAGTAGACATCTGCTGCTTCAATCCATTCACTGGATCTGTTTATGATTTGAACAGTTGATTCAAAAATGATCTGATTGCCCTTTGTGATAGCTCTTAGACCCTCCTTAAATCTACCCCCTGATTATGCATTACTGATTGCTTTTACTCGGCCAAAAACCAAATATTAAACTGCAAACCGTGACCCAGAACCCAGACAGATTCTCGTTTCTGGCCCAGCGCAGGTACTGTTAAGAGTTCCTGCATTTCAGCGCACTTCCCGAAAGGGAAACCTGCGCTACAATCCAGTTTCTCTGTCTTACAGGTGCGCTGATCAGACTAGCCCTGTGCAGCTGAGGTTCTTGTGCTTCATTCTTTCCAGTTTTGTCTCTGATTTTTGCAGCCTGTGATCAGTATATGTCTGTTTAAAAACCCCTTTTCCTTGCTGTTATTCCGCCTCCTTTGTACAAAAAAGTTGTAGATGTTTTTGTGTGTTTGTTGAGTCGTTTACAGTTTTCCATTGCAAAAGTAGAATAGTCGTACTGTCGTCCTTTGATTTAGATCTGTCGCAAGTGTCGATTTCGATCATAGGAGTAAGTTTGATTGCTGTTGATGGTCGACTATACTTTTACTTTTGCCTTTGGTCTGAATTTGTGATTTTCTAGTGTCAAAAACGAGTGTTCATTTCAAAATCGTGAAGTGTCGTAATCGACTTTATCTTTTGATTTCGAAAAGAAGCTTGTTTGTGTTTATCGCTTGAAAGCAAATTCAGATTTTTACATCAACTTTCTTTTTAGCATCAATACTAAGAAAGTCGAAAACAAATACATGCACATGTGCATTTGCATATTGACAGTCTGTTTAGCTTGATTTAGGAAAGTGCATTTACAGTGTGCTCTTTGCTCTTTGTGAAAAGATTGTGTCTTTCTTTTCCCCTAGTAGCTAGGATTTCATTGCAGAAAAGAGATAAAAGTTTGTTTATCATCTTTAGATTGCATTTTAGGAGTTACATCTACATCTCGTGGTGAACCCAAAAGGAAAACTTCATAAGAAAGATCAACTTAAAATAAATTCAATGAATCTAACAACGCTTTGGAACTTAACGCACAACATTTAGAGGTCTAGGCTAGAGACGTATTCCGGCGTCATAAAGCCTGGTAACTGTTGTCCTCATTGATGGTTGGGTGATTCCTCCACTTTGAGACGATAAGTGCCAGTACGGACTTGTGCTCCCACATACCGTCGCGTATATTTTGGGAGACCCCTATAGGCTTAAATCCTTTATCCATAGGAAGTCGTGTCTGCTGCCCTATCGATCGCAATGCACTGAACACAGCATTCGGGAAGATTGACTGTCGTACCATAAAAAGTATTCTGCAGTTTTGCGATTGGTTTGGTACTCCCTCTACCTAGATCTCCAGAGCAGTCCCTTTCGTTCCTTTTCAGACTCCTTAACGGAAAAGGTCCATCTGAGCACTTGTCACTTCAGGCTCATTAAAAATTGAAGGAGACTAGAGTCATCTTTTGTTTTTTCTCGACTCTTAAAAACTGAAAAAACAAGTTGTGTCAAACCGTCTAAAAATTTATTTTAAATGGAATATTCATTACCCCTTTCCTACGTTGATCTTGGGTTGAGAAAATGGAGTCTACCAACCAAGGAATTCCCCTTGGAGGAAATCCTAGTCCCTTCTCCTCTTGGGGAGATGTTGGTGCACCCCATATGGCTACATTGTCACTTCCAGGACTGACAATTGGTTTGCCTGTATGGCTCTTCTCAACCTCTGTCGTTCAGAACACCACTATTCCTGAACAATCGAATCAACAATTAGACGAGTCTAGAGTTGCACACCACCCTTCTACTTCCTCTAATTCTTCTTCTCCTCCTTCCTCTTCGCTTGATGGGGCTGGTAAAGCCAAAATTCAAGTTCCTAAGGAGAAGAAGGAAAAGAAGAAGAAAGAGAAGAAGAAGAAGGATCCAAAGGCGAATGGGGGAAAACGAGTGTCGTCTAATGAAAATCCACACGCTGCACCGACCAGACCTAAATTGCCATGTGTCATTTGCAAAGGAGACCACTTTCATAGAGATTGTCCTTGCATCCCTCCGATATTAAGAGACTGGTCTCCTAGATTGCACAACCCGGTGTCGTCAACCTCTGATGATCATGTTGAAAGCACACCGTCGACTAGTGAAAGTGAAGTCCCAGGACAAAAAGGAAAATATAGATTTCCTTGTAAATTGTGTGAAGGTGATCATGCTGTCCATCGTTGTCCCTTCTTAGACGAAGCTAAAAGAGTTTTGGATGATCGTCCGGTTTCACCGTTACGACTTCCTCCTGGATATAAAAAACTCTTGCCGAGTCCGTCACTAGTTGAAAATCCGGCTGGCCCGCTCAGGTGGTCGGCTGAAGCACCTATCATTGAAGATAAACCATCTGGATCCATACCAGACGAAAGTCAAAAGGTCGAGGTGGTAGTTGACCCGGTCTTGCCTTCAGAGGTTTCATCTTCAGATGATACAATCACTGAAGAGAACAAGGATGACACCGTCCAAGTTCTTTTCATAAGCACAGACTCCAATGAACATGGGGGAAATTTACCGGTTCCTTTACCGCAGGAAGGAAGTTCGTCAGAGTCATACCCGGCCGTCTATTCGGTCCCACCTCCAAGCAACCTAGTTGTCTCCTTCGACTGGAATCAACTAGGCAGACCCCGTTTACCAACAAGCATACCATTCTGAATTATCGTTCAAATATATAGAATGGTTATGGCTGGTACCATCATAAATGAGGGGGCTTTTGTGAGTATCCTTCCCTCAACTGCTTGGAAAGCACTTGGTTCACCATCGCTTTTGCCTGAGATGAGAAATCTGACAGGCTTTGATAAAGGAACCAGTCGACCTTTAGGGATCCTTCCCGATGTGCCCATAACATTGAGAGGGAAAACCGTTCACCTGAATGTAATGGTAGTTCAAGGACCCCTATATTACAATCTACTCCTTGGACGAGACTATATTTATTGCATGGGAGCCATTGTCTCCTCACTCTTTAGAGTAATGTGTTTTCCGCATGAAGGAAGAGTGGTCAAGCTCGTGGACCAGCTTTCATTCCCCGGATCATACAGAGCAAATAGTCACATACCATCCCTGAATGGTCTTTTCACGCAAGAAATGTCTCAATCTCCAGTCCGTCCTTTCGATGAGCGCGAGTAATTCGGAGGGATATGACTGAAACCCAGGGGGCATGCATCCTAATCTTCTTCGGTAGGAAAACTTCGGGTATAGAGTAGGTTTCCGTGGGAGAATATGCCTAGTCTGTACCCCCGTCCGTGATTGGAAGAGGGGGTTATTCTAGTACAGGATTCTCTTGTCAAAGTTATGTGGGTTGGCGAGCGCCGCCACCTACCTTTGTTTATCTCGGTAGACATTGCCAAAGAAGTGTTTTGTTTGCAGTGTGAATAGAACAATCTTTGGGTAACCTGTACGAGGTAGGCCTCTCTCGTTAAAACAAATGTTTTGGCAGAGAGAAGTAGAGGTAACCTTGAAACTCTATTTTATACCTGGGGCATGCAAACCTTTTGGAGTGCAAGCAAAGAGCGATTATTTATCTGCTTTTTGGATTAGTCGTTTCCTAACTTGCATAAAGAAAGGATGTGGGGCAAAACTCTAAAAGTTGCCGTTTTATATGAGACATTCTTATCATACGACTGGATTAATCGAGCAGTGTTACCGCGAGGTTCAAGCTTGTTAAAAAATAAACCCGGATCGAGCAGTGTTACCGCGAGGTTCAAGCTCGTTAAAAAATAAACCCGGACCGAGCAAATGTTTCCACCCGTGTTTAAGCTCGTTAAAAAATAAATTATTCCCCGGTAAATAACCACCGTGAATGTAGTACTTCAACCATTAAAGCCTTGGTCGTGTTTGCACCGTCACCTCCACTTTTACATTGGCCGATCATTCACCTCCATTTGATTGTTTACCCATTTTGAAGAACAGCTGCGAAGAGTGATTTCACTAGCCATCCTTGTGACACTGCCGTGATTGGAAAATTCCAAACCTTACCTGGAATCAGCTGCTACCCGTTATATCACTCGTTCCTCAAAAGACGAGTCTCCTTTAAGCTCTTTTCAACTAACTCATAAAATATGAAAAGATTGCCAAGCCATTGGCCTCTCCAGCTTGTTAAAGGGATAGGAAGTGTTATCCCTCCTCTAGATTTTAATCTTTTTGGACCTGAGGGATTATTACACAAAAAGATCGAGCGCTTGTTTTGTTCGGCTCGTTAAAGCTATCGAAAATTCATCCCTTCTGTATTGTTTTATACTTTTTCGGACTTAAGGGATTAGATGACGAAAAAGGAATTTTGGAGTTACCTTTACGTACCTTTTCAGACTCTCTAAAAATGAAAAGGACCGAGTTATCTTTTTCGTTAAACTCGTTAAAAAGATTAATAGCGACAAACTTGTCTTTAGACGAGAACGAGTTTCACTATCGCTAGGCTCGTTAAAACATAGCGATGGGTTTGCCCGAAGGGAAAATTATAGAACAAGCATATGTTATCCTCCTCAAGCTTGACAAAAATAAAGAGGTACTGATCAGCAATGACTGGGTAAAAATTGGGAAGAAAACTCAAAGAATCTTTATTGGTAGCAAGTCACTCTTGAACATGACACTTCCACTCTGTGTCCGAGTCAGGTTGGGTTGGTCACATCGCCATGGTCACACCATACCATCCACATTTGGGGTTAATGCTACCAATCCATCACATAAGTGTTGCCGACATGTTCAAGAGAAGTCATCCAGAGAAGTCACCTGTGTCCCACCCACTACCATACATTATACTTCATTCTTTCATGACCGCCACCCTGAACCGTATATCATCAGATCATTTTCACCTCCATCAAAATCATTTTCTCCGTTCCGTGTCATTGATGTGGGATTCATTAAGGCCCTCCTTTGACGGATCACTTCTTGTCGACATCAGCTCATTATCCAAGAAGTTGATCTAGGAACACCCCATTCAGTACTTTGAAGCTTGCATGCCTTAATGGCAAGTTTCTCACTTCCAGCGACAGGTTTACATCAATGGCCTTCGACGGAAATATTTTGCGTGGTGTTCGACGCCAAGTCCTTTATTCACACCACGTGAATTGTACTGTAGTACCTTGAGGGTCATTATCATTATCGGTGATTCCTCTCGCGCTTGTTAACAGTTTACATCATTGACTGGTAATCAAGTGATGTCTTTCCATGTTCGACTTCAAAACACTTTTCACATGGATCGACTTGTACTTCGAGTGAAGATCGGACGAGATTGAAGACCCCGGATCTAGTTTCATTCATCCGGGCTGCGATATATATTCAGGAAAATAAAGACATTAAATGTACATCATTGCAGCACAGATAATCATCCTACCAAAAGGATGATGGCTCTATCAGAATCATCAGTCTACACTCAGACGATTGTCTGTCCTATGTACATGAAAATGAATTTATAAAGCTGAGCATGGGAATGCCCGCCTCAGCTAGATGATGAAAAACAGTATGAAGATAATGTATTGTATTGTATCTTATTACAGGTCTCCTCCCAGCATTGAAAGAACTTCGGATCCTCATAATAAAGCATTTCACCCGATTAACGGCCTCATACTTTAGGGGGCAACTATTATAGACATTTTTGTGCCTTTCAGCTCCAAGCATGAAATGTCCATAAACCAAGGGCTCCCGAGTCCCTAAAAGTGTTGTTCCAACCCCTAAAGGAACAAGGTCAACAAATTACAGCTTCTCCCAGAAGTTCTCCACCAAAAACTGCTCAGAATCAGTCAAAACAGGATCATTTCAGCTGCTCCACTAGCTAGCTGCGTTGCATAGCACCTAAACACACTAGATGGGTGCGTTGCAACGCACCTAAATGCACTATGAGGGTGCGTTGAGCAGGAAATGACAAATGGCAGTGCCATTCTGCGAGGTGGAAAGACAATGGAAGCTTCCAGAATCTTCTCCTATGACACTTGCCTCACTGAATTCGACCAAGGATGAGTAAGAGCCTCGCAGTCTCCAAGTGGAAGCAAGAACTGACAGAGAGAAGACACTAATCAAATCATAAGCTGACTCATCCTCCTTGCGTACATCTATATATGGATCCCTCATCCCAGAGATCCAGAGGCTGGAATTTTGCACATAGTAAGGAATTGTTATTGGTTTTGAGATAGAGATCAGAGTATTGGGTGATTTATGCTTTGTTGGAGGTGAAGAGGGGCTTCTTTGCTGGGAGGTTGATGCTGGGTCAGGAATCATCGGTTGTAACTCCTCCTGGATCTTCTTGTTTTATCAATAAAAACTATTTGAGTTCTTCCTACATGCTTGTGTATCATTGATGCTTGTTACATTTGTATGGTTAGCTTAAATTTGATCCTAAGCTGTTTATGAATATAGATCCATGTCTTTGTATAGTTTTCTACTTCTGTGATCTTACAGGTACTTGGTGAAGCTGGGCAAGTAAGGGAGCAGGTAGCTGGAAGCTGTCAAAGAAGAGAGGGATTGGATCAAAGGATTAGCGCAAGACACAGGTCGGTTCTTTCTATCCCCCTCTATCTTTAATTCATAAAGGAAATACAAAAGTAGTTTTCTCTATTTGTTTCTAAGGCAGCTGTCACACCTTAGTGGGACAGAGCAGTTCTAAATAGACACTTTTCCCAGTAACAGACCGGCTCATTGATGAGTGTGTGGGAGTGAGATGTATTCATTCATGGACGGCTTTTCTGGTTATAGCCAAATTAATATCTCGCCTAAGGATCAACACAAGACCACCTTTATCTTTCCGTGAGGCACTTTCACTTAAAAAAAGCCCCCCTTCGGTTTAAAAAATGTCAGTGCCACCTTCCAACACACGATGTATTATGTGTTTCATGATATTTGACACATCGAGTAGTGTTACCTGGATGACCTTCCAGCTCATTCAGCGAAGTGCTAGGACCATCCAACCCACCTTCGCGAAATTTTTCTCCGTTGTCAACACTATCGTATCCGGCTTAATCTGCATAAGTGTGTCTTCTGCGTCGAGTCAGGCAAACTTCTTGTGTTCATCGTCTCCCGGGAGGGTATCCGTCTCGATCCCCTTAAAGTCGAAGCCATCCTAAATCTCCCTCCCCCCGCTTCTTTGCAGCAATTGTAGAGTTTGCAGGGTAAAGAAAAATTTTTACAACGATTTATTCCAAATTATGTTGAAGTGGCCAAAGGCTATACGTGATTATTAAAGCGGGACACCCCTTTTCTTTGGGATACCGCTACATAAGAGTCATTTGAGCACCTCAAGGCCCTCCTTGTTTCTGCTCCGTTGTTACGCCCCCCTGATTATCACCATGACTACACTCTCTATTTAACCGCTACCAATACCACCATTGGCATGGTTCTAGTTCAAGATGATGATGATGGTACTGAGCATGTCATTTACTATCTCAGCCGCAATTTACTTGATACAAAAACTCGATATGCCTATGTTGAGAAGTTGGCATTGGCCGCCATTTGCGCCATCCAACATTTCCACCACTATATATTATTGCGCACCACGACGGTGATTTCTGATTGCAACCCAATGACATACATCTTGTCATATCAGTTACTGGGGGGCAAATACTCAAAGTGGATTGTCATCCTTCAAGAGTTTGACTTGGAGTTCACTACCACCAAGTCTAAGAAGTCCCTCATCTTCGCTGAGTTGCTTTGCTCCCTACCATCTGTTACCGTGCCCTCTCGGTTAGAGGACCATATTCTGGATGAAACTCTGTTCTTGATTAGTACCCTCAATCCTTGGTATGGGGATATTATTGTCTATCTCTAGACATCCTCTTTTCATCCTGATTTGTCCAAGGATTCTCGGTGATGAATTCGCCATCATTCTCAACCTTATCGCATTATTGGGGACACGTTGTACCGTCTCGGCACCAACTCTATTCTTCGTTGATGGTTGCATTCGAGGAAGCCAAACGAGTTCTAAATGACTACCATTTTGGTGCCTGTGTTGGTCATATGTCTAGGTATGCTACTACTCAGAAGATCCTCCGTGTTGGTTATTTTCGTCCTTCTATCTTCAAGGATTGCATTCTTGTCATCCGCTCTTGTCATGAGTGCCAAATCTACCAGCGGAAGATGCGCGCGCCTCCTGCTCCTTTGTACCCTATCATTACCGTCGGCCCTTTTGCCAAATGGGGAATTGATTATATGACCTGTAACCCTCGCTCGACCGGGGGGCATGGATATATCATCGTTGCCATTGATTATTTCACGAAATGGGTCGAGGTAATGCCTACACTATTCGAAGACGGTCACATAGCGGCACAATTTTTATTCAATCATGTCATTTCATGATTCGGAGTCCCTTAGGCTATCATCACTAATCACGACAAACATTTCCGTAATCATATGATGACTGAGTTAAAAACCCAGCTGGACTTGCAGCATGATAGCTCAACACCGTACTATCCTCAGGCCAATGGCCAAGTGGAAGTTGTCAACAAAGTTTTAGTCACGATGCTTCAACGCACCATCGACATGCACAAGTCCAACTAGAATTTGATGTTGTTCTCCGCCTTATGGGCCTACCGAACTTCAGTGAAGGATGCCACTGAGTTCACCCCGTTCCAATTAGTTTACAGTCTGGAGGCTACCCTTCCGATTGAGTGTGAGATCCCTTCTCTTAAATTAGCCATCGAATTACTCCCCAACACTACTCCGATAGAAGAACATCTTCTCTACCTAGAGTGGCTAGACAAGACTCATCGACTAGCCTCTCTAGCCATTGAAGCACAGAAGGAGTGAAAACTCACTTTGATCATACTGTCCATCCTCATTCTTTCATTGAAGGAGATTTAGTCTTGCTCTATGATCAAGCAAATGATAAGTTGGGGGCAAGAAAATTCGAGCCTACTATTTTGTGAAACGAGTTTTGCAAAAAGGGGCCTATGAGCTGATTGATTATGAAGGGAACCCTCTAGATAAGCCCCGAAATGGGCTTTATCTGAAAAAATATTATGCATGAATCTCATGCATTTGATTTGTACATACGTGTGTTTTTAGCAAGTGTGTTGTGTGTGTGTTTTCATGTATGGCTTGGTGTGTAGGCATAATTTCCACTTATTGGGTCTTTTTGCTTCTTGTGCAGATGTCTAGTACACCTTACGTTGGTTTCGCTAATGGTGCCTGCTGCAGTATTGAGAACCTTTCTTCTACGGCGTGGGTGATCTACGATCCTCACGGTGAGTTAGTAGAACTTCAAGGTGTTTGTCTAGGTTGCACCACAAACAATGTCGTTGAATATAGTGTTGTCACTAAATTACTGACCGAGGCTATCAACCTCAGTATTCGTACATTAGTTGTGAATTTGGAGTCTCAGCTTATTGTCCTCCAGCTTAACAGGTGTTATTCCATCAGAGATCATCGGATTTTAAGGTTTTATTTACGTGTTAAATTGTTGGAAAGAAATTTTGATTTTATTACATATCAACACATTCCAAGAAGATTAAACACATTAACTAATGCATTAGCAAATCATGTATTAGACAAACATTTACACAACATGTAATCAAAACAACATATAGAAGCATTCAAAACACAATAAAGAACCATAGGAATATGTATGTATATATATATATATATATATATATATATATATATATATATATATATATATATATATATATATATATATATATCTCATGTGGCGCACTGAGGTGCTCAAAAAATAAGTGTATATGTCCAAATAGAGTCTGTGCTCTCCATACATCCGAGACACATGTCTCTCAAAAAATCAGCAGGAAATAAAACCTAGGCGTCTACTGCAGTGGGTTATGCTCCCTGTAGCACACCACTGCTCATGCGACTCGCCTCAAGAGTCTATGCACCCTAGGTATCACCCCTACTATATGTATCTAGTACTCTATGGGGACCTCCTCGATCCCCCTGTAATCAGGGATCCCCTCTGTTAGGCCCTCAAGATTGTGGGCCACTGTCTCCACTGAACTGCCAGCTGGGGGAACCAAGGCTAGCTCTCTAATGCCTTGTGGATCCCTCCGTGCCTCTGGAGCTAGTCCCATAGGCCTCTCTGGTCCCACATCTACAAGTAACATAGAGTACATCATTAAGACATATGCATGAAAAAATCTAAAAATATATCATAAAAGACAAAATACAAAAATAGTATGATTAGGTGTTTTACCTCCATCATACCACTGCTCGCCAGCAGGCAACTAAATGTCGCGGTCTTCATGAAAATCCATACCAGCATATGGCCAGTCCTCGACAAAGGTCGTCTAGCAATCCAGCCACTCGAGGAATAGTGTCCCCCATGACACTGGTCGTCCACCACCCCCTCGTGGCATAACATGCGCCCAGCGAGTGATCCGGGTCTCCCGCGGTCTAGGCCTGTCCAAGTCCATGTCCTGCAACTAAAGTGCCAGCACCTGCTCCAGCATGAGTGGGATCAAGATAGACCCGTAACCAAATTGCTTTGCCTCCCCGCGACGACATTTGGTGAGATGTCTCTTCATGTTGATCGTCACCGCTTCCGCCCAGTTGTACATGGTCAGGTTGAGGCAATCAAGAGCCAACCGGAGGTGGGTCTTTGTTGCCTCATGTTGGGCTTGGGAGCCCGCTGCCCTCGTCACCATAAATAGAACCAAGCAAAGAACCAAGTCTTCCACCATGGGAATTTCCACTTTCCCGCTAGTGTTTGATTTGCGTGCCCCCGGGCACACTCGTGCTATCAGCATGTCCAGTGATTCGCCCCCAGTTTGTTGGCCCTCTAGAATCAGCCTCTCGCTGTGACGAGACAATCCAGTTAGGAAATATATGTCCGTAGCATTGAACTCAATGTCTCTGCCCCGGATAATGAATTTTCCGTCTTTTGGGTTCCAATCACGAATTAGAAACTCTAACAAATCAAGTTGAGCCCGAAGATGTGGAGTGAGAAAAAATTTTAGTAACCTGTAAGCACGTAAAGCATTTCGACACCCAACATCATTGAATGCTTGCTCATCGTTGATATCGTGAGTTCGTTCCTGCCAAACAAATGCCATCTTTCCCTGCACTAAAAGAAAAATGAATTAGAGCTCTTTTCATAAATTTAAATCCATAATTTATACAAAAATTCAACTTCACATCGTCGTCGTGACTGTTTCCAAAACAGCAGTGACGACGTAGAGGCAATAGCTCATTTTTCCCGTGATCGTCGCGAGAGTACATTTGTTTCTCACGATAATCATGGAGGTGGTACGTGTAACCACACTCGGTCATCGTGAACCCGAGTGGCTTTTCCATGACAACCGAGAGGTGGATGTGAATTTGAAAATCTGCCTAAAACCACCTACCTAACACTAAATTGCATAAAAAAAACTACTGAAATGCAGTGCAAGGAAGAATGTACTTACTTGGCGAAGGTTTCAGGATGAACCGTGGATGGATGGTGCCAGAATCAGCTTGAGAAATTCGCTCAGGTTGGTGCTCCAAATGCCCAAAGGTAAAATGTGCAATGTAAATGGTAAAAACAAATGAATTACCCCACCCTTTTTATAGTAATTTTTTGAAAAAATTAAAAATTATACTTTAGGGTGTGGGTTTTTTCGTTTATATCACATTTTTAATTAGGGTTTTTTGGGTTTTGACTGTATTTCTGCATATATTATTTATTTATGTCGAATGGGTCTTATGTTTGACGTGATTTTTGCAGAGTTACAGGTGGCGAGGTTGTGTCATAATTTATATGCACTTGATCAATAAAGTCTTACTTAACGCTCTTTTCCAACTTAAAAGATGAAAAGACTGCCGAGTTATTCCTTTTGACTCATTAAACAAAATAAGAGGTTGTTCGCTTTAAGCTCTTTTCCAACCATATAAATGTGAAAAGATTGTCGGGCTTTTGACGTTTCAGGTTCGTTATTGGTTACGAGATGACGTGTCTTCGATCGCTTTTCTACTCTTTCGGATCGAGGTCACTAATGACGAAAAGTACTCCTTGATCGTAATGGTCAAGCGGTTCTCTCAAGTATTGTTTTATACTTTTTCGGGCTTGAGAGACACAAATCTATGAAAAAGGACCCCCCTGAAGTTTTCTTTTCCGTGTCTTTTTCAAACTCCCTAAACATGAAAAAGACTCCAAGTTTCACCTATGTCAGACTCGTTAAACCCCGACGGCATTGGACTCGTCACCATGATGAGACTCGAGCTTCTCCTCCCTAGGGCTCGTTAAACTATTACTAGGTTGGATTCGACCAAAGGTTGAACTTATATTATAAGCATATGCTATCCCCTTCAAGCTTGTTTTCAAAAATAATTGGGGTACTCGCTAGCAATGGTGGGGGAAATTTGGAAGTTGTCATTGGTTACCTGCGGCAGCTAGTCACTCTTGAACATCAACACTTTTGCTTCTTGTCGGGTTGGGATATCCATACATCGTCATTTGGCCTTCCAGGGTTTTTGGTTGCCATTTAGCCTTATTCCATCTAATCCATGCTGTCTCCATCAAGCCTTTGATCCCTTGGTACCTAAATGTTGCCACCCTTCGGAGTTGTCTCACCGACACATTCAAGAGTATAATCCTTCTGCAGTTCACATCCTTACCTCTTCCTGTGATACTCTGTTTCACCATCTACCACTTGTTCCTTATCTCGTGTCATTGATGGGAGAAACATTATGGCCCTCCTGTGATGGATCATCTCTTGTCGACATCAACTCATTGTCCGAGACATTGATCTAAATATCCCCTTTGGTACCTTGGAGCTTGCATGCCTCAATGGCAATTTCTTCGTGCCTGACAATCGACTTTCATCATTGGTCATTGATTGGGTGGTTCCACAAGTGTTCGACTTCATCTCATTCTTCACACTTCATGGATTGTACTAGATAGTACCTTGAGGACCATTGGCATTATTGGTGGTTTCTCTCGTGCTTGTTAACGGTTTTCATCATTGACTGGTAATCAAGCAACTTTCTATCATGCTCGACCTCAGCACATCTATTCACATGCTAGAATTTGTACTATGATTGGTTGGGTTTCAAGACCCCGAACTCAGATTATACACATTTTCGGGCTGTGTGGATTGGTTCGTGATTACATGACTCTTTGATGGATGGCTGCAACCATACCTGAGTCTTCATGGGTGGCTGCGACCATACCTTTATCATTATCATGGTCTTACTAGCTATATGGCTGCGCCCATACCATAGACCTAGTTTGTATGTCTTTTGGATGGTTGTGCCCATGCCTAGACTATAGGTATTTCACTATCAGAGATATTAGTTGTACTTGTGCCTACAGGTTCTTCCAGGTGGTGTTCCAGTTTAGACAGTTTCGTAAAGCATTTCACCCCTCCCACTCTCTCGAGCTTCATACTTTAGGGGGCATCTGTTACACAGTAATTTGTCATTGCCTTCACCCCAGTCCTTCTACTATGTCATGTGTCCAGTAAAACATGCTAATATTAAACAAATGCTCTCTTACGTTGCCAATTGACCCACTTTTCCTAAGTTTTTTGCCTCGTCGCGAGAATCCACTTAATATACGTGACAGACCTCTATCATAAATAGTCCAGTCATGCCCCCATCGTAGGAGTACACCTATTTCCCATGACCGTAGGATTTCATGCCCCGGTGTGAGGCTATTTGCTATCTTTAGCGATGGTTTGACTGAATACATTTCCTACTAGCAATGTTGGCGCTAAAGCTTAGTTATGAACTAGCGACGATCTAGATTGGTCTTTCTCGATGTCTCTGGACCTAGTTGTTGGGTCAGATTGGGTCACCCTTCCCCCTCTGGCATGGTGGTTCCGTCTTTTGTGCTACTTTCCCTGAGGATAAGCTCCCTCTCCCTCATTTCATGGAGACTCCTTCTCCTATAAAATCACTCACCATTGCTATCATCTGCTAGTTTTTTTGGTTGTACAGTGTTGCTGTTGCTTTTGAGTTTGATAGATAGTTGGTGTGAGTGTGACAAGTGTGGGATTGCTTTTTAGTTTGCAAGAAGGTGTGGAGTGCCCTTAACCTTTTTTAAAGCTTGTGAATAAGAAAGAGATATATTGCTATTTGGGAGACCCGTCTTTGAGAGTGAATACTTGAAGAAACACACTGGTTGGACCCTCTGAGAAGGCTTGCGACATCAAGACTTGGCTGTAAGCTTTGCTTTTGGTTTATTATTAATACAATCAATGATGATTTCCTATGTCTTGTGTGTAATTTACTTGATAGCTCATGACTTCTTGACTTTTCGAGTAAATAGATCATTGTTGTTTCTTGGTTACGTGATCTGTTGTTTCTTTGTGGTGTTTCAGGTTGATCTCTCATTAAGGAGAAGGAAACAGAAGTTGGAGTAGCACAACAGAACTTCATCGGCCACTGGTTTGAGGTAGGCCTCCAATGATGACTATTTAAGGGAATTAATTGTTGTTTTTTCCTTGCTGTGACTACACCCACTCTAGGGCTAGAGGGGTTACCTCTGTCCGCAGAGGGAACACTTTCCTGCATCACACATACCCAATATATCAGATGCATAAATAGGAAATAGAGACATGGAAATGATAGAATACTCTTCTTTATTGATACTTCTAGATAATTACAGACTCAACTCGCCCTGCGCACTCAACTGTAGGGGTCCACGCACTCAGCTGCGGACTTCCAGGCCACTGCGCACTCAGCTACAGAGCCTCTACCTATGCTACGACCCAAAACTTAGACTTCTACTTCTGAGCTATCTCTAAATTCTTTATTACTTCCATTGCTTAGTTTATTCTTCTTACTACTTAGAGCTTAGCTCTATTTATACAATCCCATGGTCCACAGACCATGGGTAGATCTTCTACAATCGACATTACATTATCAAAATAAGGGCGGACAACCCTATGACTCTTTTAACATCTACAAGCTCCGCACCCACAAAAATGCAGAGTCTTTACATTTAGATTACAAAATTAGACCAAAATATGGGCTTTAAGCCCCAAAACTACCCTTGGGGGATCCCGCGCCCAACAGCAAGAAAAGTGTAGCCACAGGAAAGGGTGCAAGCTATTTGCAGTAAATATTTCTAGTGATAAGTGCAAGGAGGTTGATGATGCATATGTGTTAAAAAAATACTTGATTTTACAGCAATTCAGGGATGTATTTCCTGAGGACATTACAAAGTTTCCACCTCCTAGGGAGGTAGAATTTTCTATTGAGTTAGTGTTAGGGGAAACTTCAACATCTAAAGCACCTTACAGGATGAGCCCACCTGAGTTGGTTGAGTTAAATTTTCAATTAAAGGAAATGTTGGACAAGGGATACATTAGGCCAAGTGTATCACCTTGAAGTGCACCAGTCTTGTTTGTGAAGAAGAAAGATGGTACCCTCAGATTATGCATTGATTACAGGAAGTTGAACAAAGTGACTATCAAGAAAATATATCATTTTTCGATGATTGATGACTTGTTGATCAATTGAAGGGAGTAGTAGTGTTCTCGAAGATTGACTTGAAATTCAAATACCATAAGGTACACATCAAAGAGGAGGATATATACAAGATTGCATTCAGGACCAAGTATGGGCATTATGAGTTTGTTGTTGTTCCATTTGGCTTAACAAATTCTCCAGCTACATTCATGTGTTTGAGGATTAGTGTGTTGTTTCCATATTTGGATAAGTTTGTTATTGTGTTCATTGATGATATACTGGTATATTCTAAAAATGAGGAAGAGCATGCTGAACATTTAGCAGCAGTGTTAAGGTTGTTAGGGGAGCATCAGTTTTATGCTAAGCTCAACAAGTGTAGTTTCTTTCAGATTGAGGTGCACTACTTGGGACATTTTGTCTCCAAGAAAGGCATTGTAGTAGATCTAGAGAAGATAAGGGTCATCATGGAGTGGGTATCTCTTAAGAGTGTGGATGACGTGATATCTTTCATGGGTTTGGCAGGGTACTATAGGAGGTTTATTAGGAACTTCTGGCATATTTATTACATTGTCACATCATTGTAGAGGAAATGTAAGAAGCTTGAATGGACTGAAGAGTGTGAGAATAGCTTTGAGTAGCTTAAGCAGTTGTTGACACATGCACCAGTACTACATATCACAGATCCAGATAAGGAATTTGTGGTATGCATAGATGCTTGCAAGAGAGGGCGTGGTGGAGTCCTTATGCAGGATGGACAGGTGGTATGTTATGAGTCTCGGAAAATAAACAAGCATGAGTAGAACTATCCAATGCATGATATCGAGTTAGCAGTGATTATACATGCACTAAAGATGTGGAGGCACTATCTTCTTGGTAGGCGGTTTGTGCTTATGAGTGATCACATTGGGTTGAGGTATTTGTTTGACCAACCAAATCTGAATGTCAGGTAGGGTAGATGGTTGGTCATGATCAACGAGTTTGATTTCAAGATCATGTACATCAAAGGCAAGGAGAAAAAAGAGGCAGATGCTCTTAGCAAGAGGGGATAGGTGAATCACTTAGCAGCTATGAGCTCTTATGGGACAAATTTATAGGACAAGGTCTTGCAGGTAGGACTATAGGATGTCAGGTATATGGAGATTGTACACAGGCTACAACAGGGTGATAGTACAGGTATAGGTATAGTTGCAAGTACATGTAGATTTAGTGGTACATGTACAGGTGTAGGTGCATAGGATTTGGACTATTGTCTTGCGGCAGGTGGATGGTCAGGTTCTGAGACAGGATATATGTAATAGATAACAATGAGCTCAAGAAGGTGACCTTGAGGTATTTTCCTGAGAAACCATATTTAGGTCACCTAGGCTATCAGAAGACACTCACTATAGTGAAGAGGTATTACTATTAGCTAAATCTGAAGAGGGATGTAGTAACGTTTGTGGCGAGTTTTTTTGATTTTCAGCGAGTGAAGGTAGAGTGTAGACATACAAGTGGACTGCTATAGCCGATCACGATCCTAGAGTGGAAATTGGAGGTCATTTCCATGTATTTCATCACAGGGTTGCCGAAGATAGTGAAGTAGCATGATTCCATCATGGTCATTGTGGAAAAGTTAAGAAAGGTTGCACACTTCATTCATGTGAATTCTACATTCTAAGCTAGTGATGTAGCATAGGTATCCATTAGAGATGTGGTTAGACTACATGGTGCCCCGATGAAGATTGTGTTAGACAGGGATGCAAAGTTCACTTCCAAGTTTTGGAAGGAGTTATTTGCAAGTTTGGGCAATATGTTGGCCTTCAGAACAAATTATCACCCGTAGACAGAATGACAGATGGAGAGGTTCAATAGGATATTAGAGGACATGTTGAGGATGTATGTGATGCATCAACAAAACAAGTGGGAAGAGTATCTCCCTTGTTGAAAATAGTAACAAGAAATGATAAAAATAGAATCCAGAAATTCCAATTTTAATTTGTCCTTGAATTAAAATTGTCAATTAAAATCGAATTTAGTCTCACCAGCTACTTGGAAATAATTAATTAATTCATTATGACTTAATTAGTTGGAGAAATTCAAATTAGAAGTCTTTCTGAAGTCATGCAAGAGTTATCCCTTAAATTAAGGAGATAAGCCTTAATTAAGGAGATAAGATTGAGTTATATTTGAGCTGTAATTAGTTAACTCAGTTTACTGAGTTAAGACCAGTTAAATTAATTCAAAACTATTTGAGGAACTAATTGTGAGTTATCAGTCAGTTGATGCATGCATGCACTCAACTAGTGTACTCCAGATAACTGAAGATTCCATCATCAAAAACTCATGCATGTCTGTTCCGAGAAAGACCCATTCGAGAGTAAAGTCAAGGATAGTGTACTATCATTTGCATGTTTTCTCTTATAAAGGAAATTCAAGCATGTAGAAGGAACAAGGTTCCTTAAGGATTGTGCAATTCTGACAGTGTGTTAGGGCAGTGTTCCACTTGGTGAGGTGAGAATCATCCACTAGGAACAGCGCAAGGAAATAGGAGCTTGGAGGGCAGAGAGGAAGGCTTGTGAGAATTCAGGATTGCCTGTGAGAATCTATGAGGATTGTACTAAGAGCTGGCTAGCTATGAGAGCTACGACTTTGTATAATTCCTATGTATTTCCACCTTGTACGATAATACAGATAGTGAGGTTTTTAGCTGAGGCTTCCCCCAAAGTATTTTCATGTGTATTATGCATTGCTTCTTCTTCTTATGGTTATATTGTTCAACTCGATCTTTAAGCTTCCACAAAGCAAATTGATAGTAGAAGTAGGTTATAGTATCTTTCTTTGGTTATATTGCATTATCGGGTTAATCTATAGTCAGATTTTCTACATATTCTTAGAGTGAGATTTGTAGAGAATTCGCAGAATTTATACATGGTATCAGAGCCAAGTTTATCGGAGCAGTGAACAGTATACTGAGAAGAGAATTAAAAGTTTGAAGTTCGGGGTTGCAAGTGCAAATTGAATTCATATCATACTTCAAGTTGGCCAATGGAGTATGGCTTGAGACTCGAGTATGCCTTGGAAGGTAGCTCAAATTACATAGCATGGAAAGATAGAATGGAGGCTGTATTAGAATACAACGGCTTGAAGGATTTCATTGATCAAGAAATCCCAAATCCAGCTTCAACTAATGCACACGATTTGGCTGAGTGGAATAAGTGTGTGGCAAAGGTGAGACAGATCATCCTTGAGGGAGTTCGAGACCACATTGTCTCGAGTCTCCATGGGAAGGATACTCCATTTTCAATGTGGAATACATTGAAGGACCTCTACCAAAACAAGAGTGACTAGAGGAAATTGGTGCTCAAGGATAAGCTTAGAAGAATCAAGATGGAGATGGGCGACATTATTTCCACATATTTGAACAAGCTCACCACTTGTAGAGATGAGCTTGGTAGTGTGGGAATAACTACTGGCAATGATGATATGGTGAGCCTCACTCTCCTTGGCCTTCCAAAGAGTTGGAATAGCTATCAGGACTCTATGAATGGAAGGGAGAAACTACCAGATTAGGAACAACTATGGTCAAATCTCATGCAGGAGGAGATCAAGAGGAGCACACGAGATGGTTCTTCATCCAAGGATGATGATGAATAAAATCTGGCCTTAGAAAGTAAGGAAAGGAAAGGGAAGGGGAAGGCTTCCCATTCCAAATCAAATTCTTATCATGGAGGGAAGAAAGGTGACAAGTCTAAAGTGATATGCTTTAATTGTCATGAGATGAGACATTATGTGGCTAATTTCCCATCAAAGGAGTCCAAGAAGGGATCCTCAGAAGGATCGGGAGGTGAGGCATTAGCCTCTCTGTTCGAAATGGACTTTAGCCTCATTGCATGCATGGTGTCATCGATGATGGGTTGTGGTTGGTATCTTGACAGTGGAGCCTCATTCCACATGACCGATGATAAAAATTTATTCAATGCTTTGGAGGAGAAAGACCTCAATATGTGCATAGAGATGGGTGATGACGAAAGGTATAGTGTTTCAGGAGTGGACACGGTTGCTTTTAAGAGGGACCATGGAGCTCCTATCACCTTGACAGATGTGAAGTATGTGCCTGGACTGAAGAAGAACTTGGTATTGGTTGTAATGTTGGAGGAAAAAGGCTACAATGTTGTCTTTAGTAAGGGAAACGTTTTCCTTAGACACATCATCACGAGATAGGTGAAACAAATCGGTTCACGAGTTAAGAACCTATATTCTCTTGAGGTTCAAGATGCATTCAAAGCCTTGAGGAGCAAGGCAAATGTTAGAGACTTGGTGGTTGAGAGGGAGAGTAGATTACCTCTCAACATGCAGTCCCAGAAGAAGTCTCAGGCAATTGTGGAGGAGCCACAATTGGAGAAGCGAAGAGGAGACCGAGTGAAGAGATCCACTCATGGAGATACCTCCATTAGGGGGGAATTTCGATCCAAGTGGGTAGAGGGATCACATGAAGCCATACCTCCAGGTTTGAGGTGGGGCGATGTGAAGTGATAGTCCCAAGAAGGCTGAAATTGGGCAGGGTCCATTGAGAGGTTTTATCTCATGGATTGTAGCTTGCTACGGGAGCCCAAAGTACATAGTAGTGGGAGGAAACGGTGGGATTGATGCAGTCAGGGATCAAAGTGACAAAGGCTAGAGTAGTCAGATACTGAAGAGCGTAAAGAAGGATTGACAACAGTACAGAAAGGCAGAGTCAACAGAAGTGCAAAGTTTTCAATTGACAGAGGCAATAGCAGTCAGAGACTTTGATGACAGATGCATCATGCTGATTCAAGTTGGATGTTTTTTTGTTTCTGGAGTTGTTGGAGCAACAACACTAGAGAGAAGTGTTACATGCATAACATTCCAAATGTTCATGATCGAGATCAAGTTGAATTCCTTTCTTATTGATAGGGAATGTTGAAAATAGCAACAAGAAATGATAAAAATAGAATCCAGAAATTCCAATTTTAATTTGTCCTTGAATTAAAATTGTCAATTAAAATCGAATTTATTCACACCAGCTACTTGGAAATAATTAATTAATTCATTATGACTTAATTAGCTGGAGAAATTCAAGTTAGAAGTATTTCTAAAGTCATGCAAGAGTTATCCCTTAAATTAAAGAGATAAGCCTTAATTCAGGAGATAAGATTGAGTTATATTTGAGTTGTAATTAGTTAACTCAATTTACTGAGTTAAGTCTAGTTAAATTAGTTCCAAACTGTATGAGGAACTAATTGTGAGTTATTAGTCATTTGATGCATGCATGCACTCAACTAGTGTACTCTAGGTAACTGAAGATTCCCTCATCAGAAACTGATGCATGTCCGTTCTGAGAAAGACCCAGTTGAGAGTAAAGTCAAGGACAGTGTACTATCAGTTGCATGTTTTCTCTTATAAAGGAAACTCATGCATGCAGAAGGAACAAGGTTCCTTGAGGATTGTGCAGTTCTGACAGTGTGTTAGAGAAATGTTCCACTTGGTGAGGTGAGAATCATCCATTGGGAACAACGCAAGGAAATGGGAGCTTGGAGGGTAGAGAGGAAGGCTTGTGAGAAGCCAAGATTTCCTGTGAGCATCTGTGGGGATTGTACTGAGAGCTGGCTAGCTGTGAGAGCTAAGGCTTTGTATAATTCCTATGTATTTCCACCTTGTATGATAATACAGATAGTGGGGTTTTTAGCTGAGGCTTTCCCCAAAGTATTTTCATGTGTATTGTGCATTCATTCTTCTTCTAATGGTTATATTGTTCATCTCGATTGTTCAGCTCGATCTTTAGGCTTCCACAAAGAAAATTGATAGTAGAAGTAGTTTATAGTATTTTTCTTTGGTTATATTGCATTATCAAGTTAATCAACAGCCAGATTTTCTACATAGTCTTAGAGTGAGATTTGTAGAGAATTTGCAGAATTTCTACATCCCTTTGGTAGAGTTTGCATACAACAACAGTTATCATGACTCACTAAGGATGAGTCCTTTTGAGGCATTGTATGGGTGGAGTTGTAACACTCCCATTAGTTGGAGTGATCTAGTTAGTAGGGTATTGATTGGACCAAATATGTTGGAAAACATGGAACAAGAGATGCAGGTGATCAAGAAGAATCTCAAGGCAACACAGGATAGGCATAAGAGTTATGCAAACATGAACATGTTGTTCAAGGAGTTCTAGGTTGGGAACAGGTGTACTTGCACATCAAACCGAAGAGGATCTCCTTGTGGATTGGCTCATGTGCCAAGATGGAACCATGGTTTTCTGGACCCTTCAGTATTATTGAGTGGATTGGGCTAGTAGATTATCAACTTGCACTGCCTTCAATAGTGAAAGTCCATGATGTTTTCCATGTATCTTTGCTTAAGGAGTATGTTAAGGAAGTTGGTCATGTGATTGACTGGTCTCTATTGTAGGTGGAACGAGATGGAGAATTCCAGTTGGAGCCTCAATGTATATTGCAGAAAAGGTGCTCATGCTCTGGAACCAAGAAATAGAGCAAGTTAAAGTTAAATTGAATCACTTTGGGCCCAATGAAGCTACATGGGAGATTGCGGATCATATGCCGGCTATGTATCCTTCCTTGTTTGCTGGTTGAGGAAAAGAAACTTTGATATGGTGGTTTGGTGATTGCTTATGGTGGTTTGGTAATTTCTTATGGTGGTTTAGTATTTGCTTACGATGGCTTGGTATATGCTTTATGGTGGTTTAGTATTTTCTAATGTTGGTTTAGTATGTGATTTATGGTGATTGATATATGCCTAGATATGATGATATTATATGTTTGATATATGTTTTGATATATGATTTGGAATATGTTTTGGTATATGTATATTTTGATGATGTTGTTATATGTACTCCTATGTATGAAACTCCACTATGCGATATGGGTGTTATGTTATTATGCTATCATGTGGTTATGTTATCATGATGCTATGATGCCATATGAGTTGGCACTCATCAGGATGATCATTGTAAATATCGTAATGGGTTGTGTTATAAAGCTCCACTATACGGTATGTTGTCATGTTGTCATGATTTTATGTCTTGAGCAGATCTTTCATTGTAAATATTGCATCGATATATGTTATAAATCTCCATAAGCAATATGTATTCTTTCAGCAGGTTGCTGAGGTATATTTGTGATTGAACACCGATGACAGTGTCCCTCAAGGGGGAGGGTTCTGTAACATCCCTTATGAGAATTCCATGTAATAAAGTTAAAAACAATAACCACGGATGACTAGGACACTTATTCCAAGTTAAATGTTGGGCAAGACATCCTAGAGGTTGTTCCTTTGGTTGTTTATTGCTAAGGAAATTGGAAAAGGAATTTTGGCACATTTATTTATGAAAATAATGGAAATTAGGAGAAAAAGGAGGTGAAAGGTCATAGGATGCATGTGAGGAGGAAAATGAAGGAAAATAATGGAAAATGAAGAAAATAGAGGCCTAATTCATAAAAATTCTTCTAAGGATTAGTTGGTAACCTTTTGTTAGTTTATCTTTTGCGATATTTCATTATTCTCTCTCTCTCATACTCTTGGACACTTAGATTTTTCTTGGAGAACTCTTGGATGGTGTTGAATTTTTGGATTATGTGAGCAAGAAGGCAAAGGAAGAGTAGGAAAGTGCAAGAAGGCATCGATGTCAATAGCTACATCATATTTTCTTACAGGTACCAAGTTAAATGTATGATTTATTCACTAGTTTTTTCATGCATGGCATATGCATGTGGTTTCTTAGTTGTGATATGTCACTAGCGTGGAGGATTTCCTGGATTGACAGTGGATTTCCTAGCCTTCCCATTTCTTCGATAGCCATGGTGATTGTGGGTTTACTTCATTGCTTGTTTTGGTTGGTTCTCATGTATCCTTAGCTTGGGTTAAGTTACTATTCCTAGATCTTTGGTTAGAAAAACGCTCTAGAGCTCTTGGCGGGTTCAGTTATTAGTCCCAGAGCCTTAGTTGTACAAACACTATGGAGTCTGGTAAAAGTTATGGGTTGAGTTACTAGTCCTAGAGACTTGGTTGGGAAAAAGCTCTAGAGCCCTAGAAGGCTTAGATAGAGACTGATCTAATGATGGTTTTGTGATGTCCAACCGTGAGGTGGAATCACTGTTTGATGGGTTAAGGTGGATGGCCTCTAGAAGCCATGGATGAGTTTTGATTGATGTGTTTTATGAGATCCCACATTCATGCTTGGAATATGGCATGAGGGTGAATGGATGAAGAGAGATTTGGCTCAGCCATTCTACAGTTAGGTGGAACGTGGTAGTCCCATCTCCGGTTGGTTCATTTCTTTCATTAATGAGAAATCCATTCCCTTGATTTTCATGTTTTAAGTTACTGATGTATTTATGGATTTGATGGTTGATATGTTCATTGTATTTCTATTCCTATTATGCTAGTTATATGCACATTTTATGACAGTATCTATGGATGGCTCTCGTCATGTTTTTACTTGTATGTGAATGGATAATGTGCCTATGATCTAATAGATGATAATGCTGCAAATGGCAAGAGGGAGAAATGGTTCATAGTGATTCTCAAATAAGTATGAGATCCCTACACTTAACTATGTTATTTACATGTGTAGGTTACATGTCAATGATATGTTTGAAAAAATTCCTATCATAGCTAGTAGGGATCCATTAAAGGTCTTGAATAAGTATTTTCCTTAGTACTTTCATTTCCATGTTACTTTACTGATTTGAAGGGATGGATCAGTTCTAGGTAGTGCCTTGGGCTCTGAGCCTGAAAATGTGGCTTAAATCCCGAGGTCACTGGCACAACACTGATAATTTTGGTCCACATTCGCTGGCAGACAGGCCTGTGAGAGTGACTTTAGGTTGTTGGTCACTCCCTTTCCCATAGCATGAGAGTGACTATGGCCCAAGAGACCTAAAAAACAGTGGGACCCAGGGACAAGCTGTATGAGTGGTTGACTTGTCCTATGAGGGTTCTATTGATGATGTTGGATGTTTGTATGGTGTGTTTCCATCAGTTCCACTTCCTTAATGTCACTTAGGAGGTCAAATCATATCATAGTGGCCTCTCGTTGCATGTTTACCATGACTAGCCAATTTCTTGGGTAGATGTGGGAGGATGGTGTTACAATGCACACTGCACCGCCTATACAATGTGTACACAATACTACATGCGTGAAATGTACATGACACCAAATGTACATGGTGCCACATGCACAACATGTACATGACACCACCTACACACAACAGCACATGTACATCATGTACACAACACCACATGCACACAACACCATATGTACATAGTACCATATGTGCAATCTACACAAAACACCATATGTACATAACACTGCATATAGAACATGTACATAACATCATATGTATACAACACCACAAATCAAAAATGTCCATTACACCATATGCACACAACACTGCATATCCAACATGCGTACAATACGATATGTACACAACGTTGCATATCCAACATGTACATAGAACCATATATACCCAACACAACATATGAAATATACACACAACACCATATATACAACATGCACACAACATTACACATCACAATAGGTACAATCACTGAATATACAAAATGCACAACAATAGCAATGCACAGCCAAAACCATACTACCTCTACTAAGCAACCTTGCTTCTAGTGTCTCTTTGCCATCCATGTTTGTCTTAGCATGCCGGGGATCACATTGTTTTCATTCCACTAATGTATCTCTCAGCATAGCCTGTCATAGCATAAATTTAAACATAATATAATCACATAATATCAAGTCATATCGACATGATACTGACCTTAGATATATTTTAGGGCTACTCTTCCCACTTGACTCCTCATAAACTATGAACCTCTTCATGCCATTCACTTGCATAAACAATCATTCCTCTGCAAGAATGATCCCTAGTGACTTTGTCAGACAATGACATACATACATAAATGTATACATATAAACATCAACATAAAATAATCATGATCCCTACCAGACAATGACATACATACATACATATATACATGCATATATATAAACATTAGCATAAACATGATCACAACATAATTACCAAATATCATAAGGTCAAGGTTAAGAGAACTCCCTTTATCCATGCACAACATTGAGAACAACTATTCCCAACATAGCCAAGGAATCAGATGCCTTACATCCATTCACATTACCTTTCATGTTAGTTCTCTCATGATTGTCCTACCACCATCCATTTACACTAATTGACCCAACCAACTTAGCCGACTGTCATACCCTTACATTTAGCTACCCTTACAAATGCACCAAATTTATCCAATTATTTCATTACATGTTGGGATCCACACAAATCTCCCATAGTTACATAAAATTTCTTCTTTCCCAATGAATTCCGAAGACCCTCAAAACATAAAAGGAAAGGAAAAGAAACAAACATGAAGAAAATCATGAAAACTAATAAAAATATGACACCACAAACAAAGTGGCATGACCATGCACTAGGTATAACAAAACTAAAAATCATTGGCAAGAAAATGACAAGATAATGAAATTAGAAGACTCTCAATAGACGTCATGACCCAATCCCCATGGGTTCCCAATACTTCCAAGGAAAATCTCAACATGAGCCTTGTTTAATATTTCATGGTAATTTATTTGCCATGCAATCCTCTATATCATACTGTCATAACATATAATTTTCAGTGCATAAATAAATGTAATAATATACCAATTATATTACCTTGTTGTGCCAATCACGCTGCCTTGTAACTGAACACACATGTCAACCACATGTTCCAAAGATAAAGACAACATATGTACTAATTTGAAATCAACCTTTACCAAGACTAAAAATCATTTCATAATCCATAATCAACTCATAGTAATTAGAAATAATGCTACAACTGTCACCTACTTACACTCAAGTACATATCATCTATCTCAACACATATGTGTGATTAAAACCATCTTAAAACAATATCATGCCTTCGAGCAATCTTACATACACATAGTCATATTATGAAATTCATCAAACATTCAACCAAATTGCAAACATACCATGCTAAATAAATCAACTAGATGACATAATCAAACAATCAAACATCAAATAGATGACATACTCAAACTCATACCTTAATGCCATAACCCTAACCATCTTCATAGCCCAATCCAATCTAGCATGATACATATATCATCAAGATCTTAATGCAATAAACCTAATCATTAACTAACATATAACAACAACAATTTAACATATAACATGTTCATCAACAACATATAACATAACCATCAAGTTAAGTATCATAAAAAAACAATAGCAATGCATACAACCACAGGTTACTATCATTCATGACTATCCAACACATGTGCATATGACTACACTAATCAACTAACATTTATCATACATGTAACAATAATAATAATAGAATGACAAGTTGTTACACAACATTTTGTCATTGTCCTTGTACTCCCTATTCCAAGATCCTAGAGGACCTCTATAGTGAACCCTACATGCTTCTCCATCATGAAGAAACTATCATTATGTCCCTCTTCATGAGCAGAACATTTCCCTTTTGCATCATTTCCCAAGAATCTTCCTTTTAAACCAGTTTACAAGACTGACACTAATCACCAGTTCATCCCCAGCACCGATCTGCAGAGTTTGACACTGGGACAGGCACTGATCAACACTACTGAGCCTTGTCTCAATTGCGTCGATCCTCTTTTGGAAAGTTTTCTAAATATAGGGTCGAAGCTTCCAAGTCTAGAAGCTTCGTAACGGAAGTCTGGTAAATGGTTGGGCTGGATGGAGCCGAGGAAGTCAGTTTAGGTTCCTTTCCCCTATTAAGATGGAACAAACCCAAGAGATAAGGCCTCTCCCATGATAAGAGGAACCATCTCCCCTCCATCAAAGCTATATAAGCCCCTCCTTTACCAAGCTGAACTGGTTTTTTTTAGTTTTCAGTCTTAGTATTTTTGGAGTTTGAATAATTGGGAAGACATCTATAGCTTGTAGCTCTCTAGTATATGTTTGAGGGAGAATAGTGTGTTTGGTTTTGTTTGAGACTAAAGGAAATAATCCTTAAAACTTCCATTGTTGGGGCTATCCATGAGATGCTAGCAAAAGTGTGGGAACCCGGATATGTTGAAGGAGACCAACAACATGAAGGCATTGGTTGTAATCTCTTTCTGAACTTATATGAATACAACTATTGATATATTTCCTACATTAAAGTGTTATCTTACATTTGATGGCTTAATGTTCCTTGACCTATTAAGTAGTCTGAATGCAATTTGTATGTTATCACATTTGTTATTGTTGTTTGTTTGCTTGTTTCAAGTATTCGAAGGAAGGAAACGAAAAGTATCTTGAGTAAGGAAGCAGGATCATCACCAAGTGGAATAACATTCTAAGAGGTAGGCACTCTTATTTTATTCTAGCTTAAGGAAGTTTTCCATAGATTGTTTGTTTGTGGCTAGACCCACTCTCTCTCGGGCTAGATGAATTGTCTGTGTCCACACTGAGAATTTACCTACACCACAAATTGGCAACTCCACTGGGGAGCCAATCCTTCTGTTTGATTGACTGTTAGTTTATAGTTTTGTGTGAACTTTTCTAGTATCACCATTTCCCTTTAGTTTTCTCTGCTTTTCCTGGTTTACTACTCTGAGTCTGAAATTTACAGTGGCAAGTCTAGTTTTAGCCTTTGAAAATTTTTATTTTTTTCCTTGAATCCTCAGTCAGCATGTTTATTATTCTGACAGTCATGCCGACCCCCTTCTGGTGTATGTTGTCAATTAGGCAGTCACACCGATTCTTGTAGGTGAAGAGCAGGGTTTCCCCTAGATCATAATGAGTGTGTCTTTGTTATAGACATTTTTGTGCCTCGCGTCAAGGAGCAGGAAATGTCGATAATTACAGGGATCCTCAGTCCCTAAACATGTTGTTCTTACCCCTAAAAGAACAAGGTCATCAATCAACAGCACTTCCAATCAGTTCTCCACCTGAAAACACTTCAGAACAGGCTTATTTTGGATCATGTCAGCTGCTTAACTGAGCTTCTGCGCTGTATTGCAACTGTCCCACTCTGTACCTGCGCTGGAAGTCAAAAACAAAGAAGGCTACCTGCGCTGGGCGAGATTGGCCAAGTGGCACAGTCCTCCTGCAAGGTGTCAATTGCCCAGGAAGCTTCCAAACTGACACTTGGTTCATCAGATTCGCCTTGTGATGAGTAAGAGGTACTTGATCACCATGTGTAACCAAGGATCTCCAAGTGGACTCAAGAACTGAAGATTAACTGAAGAGGGAGAGGACACTAGTCAGCTCTATGCCAGCCTCAAGCTGACTCATCCTCTCTTCTTCTCTCCTATATATAGAGCTCTTCTATGAGGTCTAAGGAGGCTGGAATTTTGTATAAGCAAGGAGGTGCTGTTGGTATACTGCCAGGATTATTGGGTGATTGTTTTACTAGAGGTGAAGAAGAGAGTTCTTGCTGCCGAGGAGGTGCTGCTGGATTGGGGCCAACATCATTGGTTGTAACTTCCTCTGGAACCCTGTTACTTTCTATCAATAAAGTTTGCATGTTCTTCTATATACTTGTTTTACATAGATGCTTTTGTGTTTACATGTATATTTGATGCAACCTAATCCTTGCTTCAATTATGATTGCTTGTATCTCGTAGTTTGCTCCCTTTTGTTGTGCAGATTCTGTGTGTAGCTGGATCGGCTTGGAGAGTAAAGAGCTGGGAACGGGATACAAAGCGAGAAAGACAAGGATCGACTAAGCGCAAGACACCAGGTTGGTTGATCCTCTTTCTATTCTCTCTGTGCTTTCATAAAGATGAACATGAAAACTTTGTCATTCAGTTGTTGCTAAAGTCTGTCACCTTTAGAAAGGGTTAGTGTCATCCGCATCGGATACTTTTCCCCACAACAAACTGGCGACTCCGCTGGGGAGATCCTAGTATCTTGTTGTTGTAGAATTTTGCTATTCATTTCTTGAAGAAAGGAGTACCGAATCGAAAAGCTTTTGACTCTATCAAAAGCGAAGTAGAGGGTTTTGCTACTCTTGCTCCTTTGCTGAGCAAATTCAAGATTTAAAGAGCTAATCTACAGATGAATCCTTACTCTTTGTGATAGATCTTTATCCTCTTGATCATCCCTTAGCCTGTACTTAACCCATAGCATTTTATTTCAGTCAAAACAGTACATTTTTGAGCTTTTTATGACCCGGAATTCTTAGCAGACGTAACTCTCGTAAGTCAGTGCAGGCTGTCCACAGGCAGTCTGCATTACAGCGCAGGTGCTCCCTTCGGGAACTGCGCTGAGAGTGAAACTGGCAGACCAGTGCCTGCGCTGGTCCAGTTGGCCTTAGTCTAGCTCAGCTCTTCCTTTGTGTCTTGGCCCTGTTTGCACTTGTTTTTGGCTGATTGCTTGCTGGTTATTGTATTTGCTGTAGACCACTTCTCCTTGACATTATTCCGCCTCAGTTGTGTGATGAAATTGTAAACGTTCTTTCAGTATTTCTTGTTTCAGTTACAATTTCCCATTGTGAAAAGCGAACCTAGTAGCTGTGGCCTCTTAGATTGCGATCTTATGAGTTAGTGTTATTGCTGTTCATAGCTGTTTTGGATTGGTTTGCTTCTCACTTTATGGTTTGAATCTATACTTTTCCTGTATTTAAAACAAGTCTTTCATAAGGTGTTCTTTTGATTGTGGACAAGCTTGTTTATTTCTACTTGAAAGTTGATTCAAAAATCATACAACAGTTTCCTTTTGTTAAGCATCAACATTAAGGATAACGAAAAGAAATACATGCATTGTGCATTTTGCATTTGACTGTATGCTTGACGATTTAGGAAAATGTGCATTTTAGTGTGTGTTCTTTGATCTGTGGAAAAAGTTGTGTCTTGCTCTTTCCTCAAGTAGATTAAGGTTTTCAAAGTTGAAAGATTGAAAAGATTTTGCTTCTCATTCTTAGATTGCATATAGGAAGTTGTATATATACATCTCGTGGCGAACCTGAAAGGCAAACTGTTAAGGAAGATCAACATTAAAATAAACTCAATTTACATAACAACGCTTTGGAATTTAACGCAAACATCTAGAGGTCTAGGTAGAGACGTGTTCCGGCGTCGTTAAACATAGTGACTGTCGATCTCTACGAAGGTGGGTGATTCCTCCTGAGAGTCGGTGGCACTAACACGGATTTGAGCTCCCGCGTACCGTCGCGTATATTGGGAGACCCCTATAGGCTTTTATCCTTTATCCTTAGGAAACCGTGTCGGCCGCCTTACTGATCGCGATGCAGTGAACACAGCATTCACGAAGATCGACCACCCGTACCGTAAAACGTATTCTGTGGTTTCGCGAAAGGTTTGGCACACCCTCTGCCTAGATCTCCAGAGCAGTTTCTTTTGGCCCTTTTCAAACTCTATAACTGAAAAGGTCCAACCGAGCATTTGTCACTTCGGGCTCGTTAATACATCGAAGGCGACTAGAGTCATCTTTAGCTTTTTCTCGACTCTTAAAACATGAAAAAGCAAGTTTGTGTCTAAAAGCGTCGTAAATAAAACTTATTTTAAAGCGGAACATAATCACCTGTTATTCCCACGTTGATCTTTCAGTTGAAAAGTATGGAGCCCACCAACCAAGGAAGTAACCTTGGCGGAAGTCCAAATCCCTTCTCCTCTTGGGGAGATGTTGGTGCGCGTCATATGGCTACATTGTCACTTCCAGGATTGACAATCGGCCTTCCTGTTTGGCTCTTTTCAACTAATGTTGTCCAAATCGCCACTAATCCTGAGCAGTCGAATCAACTGTCAGAACAATCTAGAACTACCCACCAACCTTCTACCTCTTGTGATACTTCCTCTGATCCTTCATCTTCGCAGGGTAGAGCCGGCAAAAGTCAGCCTCCCAAGGAGAAGAAGGAAAAGAAGAAGAAAGGGAAGAAGTAGAAGGAGCCTCTGGCGAAGGCGACTGGGGGCAAGCAGAAGAAAACTGACAAAAACCCACACACTGCACCGACCGGGCCTAAATCGCCATGTGTCATTTGCAAAGGGATCCATTTCCATCGTGATTGTCCTTGTATTCCCCGGATACTAAGGGACTGGTCCCCGAGGTTGCACAATCCGGTAGCATCGACCTCTGGTTGTCAAGTTGATTGCATTCCCTCAACTAGCGAGAGTGAAGGACGAAGAAGGGGACCAAGATCACCCTGTCTATTGTGTGAAGGTCACCATGCCATCCACAAATGTCCATTCTTAGATGAGGCAAAGAGAGTTTTGGAAGATCGCCCGGTGTCACCGGTGCAACTTCCGCCTGGATACCGAAAACTCGCGCCTAATCCCTCGATAGTTGAAAATCCAGTTGAACCACTCAAGTGGTCAGCTGATGTGTCAGTCATTGAGAATGAACCTACCGAATCTAGACCAGACGAAAGTCTAAAGGTCGAAACGGCAGTTGACCCGGTTCTTCCTTCAAAGGTTCTATCGTCCAATGACTCCGTCATTGAAGACCCGTTTTCAAATGACACCGTCACCGAAGTGTCGTCTTCATGTGACACCCTCACTGATGAGAACAAGGATGACACCATCCAGGTTCTCTTTATCAGCACCGACTCCGACGAGCATCCGGGCAATGCGCCCATTCCTTTATCGCAGGAAGGAACATCATCTGAGTCGTATCCGGCCGTATATTCGGTCCCACCACCAAGCAACCTGGTTGTATCCTTTGATTGGAATCAACTAGGCAGACCCCGGTTACCAGCCAGTACACCATTTAGAATCATTGTCCAGATCTATAGAATGGTTATGGCTGGTACTATCATTGATGAAGGGGCGTCTGTGAGTATCCTTTCCTCTATTGCTTGGAAAGCACTGGGTTCCCCAGCGCTTTTACCTGAGTTGAGAAATCTCTCAGGTTTTGATAAAGGAACCAGTCGACCATTAGGAATCCTCCCCGATGTACCTGTTACATTGAAGGGGAAGACCGTCAGGATGAACGTGTTGGTAGTTCAAGGACCCTTGGATTATAACCTACTCCTTGGACGCGACTATATTTATTGCATGGGAGCGATAGTCTCCTCACTCTTTAGAGTAATGTGTTTTCCACACGAAGGAAGGGTGGTCAAGCTCGTAGACCAGCTTTCATTTCCGGGATCTCGCATCGCAAATAGTCAAATACCAATCCTAAATGGTCTGTTCACTCAAGATTCGCCTCCGCCCCCAGTCCTCCTTCCCGATGAGCGCGAGTAATTCGGAAAGAAAGACTAGGACCCAGGGGGCATGCACCCTGGTCTGCTTCGGGCAGAAGAAACTCCGGGTATAAGGAAGAATTTCCGCAGGAGAACATGACTAGTCCGTACCCCGTCCGAAGGAAGTGGGGTTGTTCTGGAATAATGATCTTTTGTTAAAGTTATGTGTTTGGGAATCATTCACCTTTGTCTAAAAAAGTGGGCAATGCCCAAGTAGGAATTCCCTTATTGTAACAAGTAGTCACCATCTTTAAATTCAAGCCTCGCCCATCGAAACATATGTTTTGAAGGATAAGCAGGGGCAATAAACTAAGAAGGAGACCGTATTGTTGTGACAGAGGGTAACCATCTTTGGACAACCCAATGATAGACACCACCGAAGAAAGAGATTGATTTGCGGCAGCGAATAGAACCACTCTTCGGATAATAAGAAAGAGGCAAGCCTCCCTCGATAATACCAATGTTTTATCTTTGAGTAGTGTTCTTCTATTGTCACAATAGCTGTTTGTTAAAAGTGGGCCGACAGGAAGTCTGAGTACTGCGTAAGACCCCTTAAAATAACGAGAAGACAAGTATCGTTAGCATTAGATTAGCAAGATGACAAATAACTGTGAACACCCAAAGAAAAGCAGAAGTAGGAGAGAGGAGGGGCAACCTCGAAATTCTATCCTATACCTGGGGGCATGCAAACTTTCTGGAGTGCAAGCTAGGGGCGGTTATTTATCTGGTTTTAAGATTAGCCGTTTCCAAACTTGCATGAAAGAAAGCCTGTGGGGCAGAAGTAAAATTTGCCAAAATAAGAGCATAGCTGTAGTAAGGCATAAGCTCTATAAAAATTGGTCCTTATAGGAGGCATTCTTATGACTGGTATATCGAGCAGTTTTGGCATATAGTTCATGCTCGTTAAAAAATAAACGCGAAATTCGAGCAGTTTTAGGCCTGAATTTATGCTCGTTAAAAAATAGAAAAGTGTGAGCAAATGTTTCCCCCAGAGTTCAAGCTCATGGAAAAAATGAACCGGTAAATAACCTTTTGAGATCGTAAATTCATTAGCCATAAGAACCTTGATCGTGTTTTCATCCACCACCTCCACCGTTCATTTGGCCGATCATTCACTTCCATTGGTGTGTTTACCTCTTTTGAGAAACAGCTGCGAAGAGTGATTTCACCTAGCCATCCTTGTGACACTGCCGTGATTGGAAATTCCAACCTGTACCTGGAATCTGTAGCTATCCCTGTTTATCACTCGTTCCTCAAAAGACGAGTCCTCTTTCAGCTCTTTTCACTGACTCGTAAAATATGAAAAGTTTGCCGAGTTTTGGCCTTCCAGCTCGTTAAAATGACCGGAACGCTATCCCTCCTCTAAATTTTAATCTTTTTGGACTTGAGGGATTATTGCACAAAAGGATCGAGCGCTTGCCTGGTTCAGCTCGTTAAAAATACCGAACAGCCATCCCTTCTGTATTGTTTTATACTTTTTCGGACTTAAGGGATTAGCTGACGAAAAAGGAATTATGGAGTTGACTTTCTGTACCTTTTTAGACTCTCTAAAAATGAAAAGGACCGAGTTTTCCTTGTCGTTAGACTCGTTAAAATGATTAAATAGCGACAAACTTGTCTTTAGACGAGAACGAGTTTCCCTATCGCTAGGCTCGTTAAATCTTAGCGATGGGCTTGCCCGAAGGGCAGGTTATAGAACAAGCATATGTTATCCTCCTCAAGCTTGACAAAAATAAAGAGGTACTGGTCAGAAATGACTGGGGAAAAATTGGGAGAACATCAAAGTTTAGAGGTAGCAAGTCACTCTTGAACATGACACTTTTCCTCCGTATCACATCGGGTTGGGTTGTCTCATTCACCGGTTTCATCACCATGGTCCTCGCCACACCATCCATTCGGGGTAATGCTACCGATCCATCGCATCAGTGTCGTTATATGTTCAAGAGGGGTCATTTAGAAAGTGTCAACCGTGTCCCATCCACTACCATACATTTTCCTTCATCCATTTCATGATCGCCACCCTGAATCATATGTCACAGTTTGTTTCACCTCCACTAAATCATTAGCTCCGTTCCGTGTCATTGATGTGGGATTCATCAAGGCCCTCCTTTGACGGATCACTTCTTGTCGACTTCAGCTCATTATCCAAGAAGTCGATCTAGGAACACCCCCATCAGTACTTTGAAGCTTGCATGCCTCAATGGCAAGTTTCTCACTTCCGACGACAGGTATACATCAATGACCTTCGACCAGAAGATTTTGCGTGGCGTTCGACGCCAAGTCCTTTATTCACGCCACGTGAATTGTACTGCCGTACCTTGAGGGTCATCGTCCTTATTGGTGATTCCTCTCGCACTTGTTAACGGTTTTCATTATTGACCGCTAATCAAGCGATGTCTTTCCATGTTCGACTTCAGCGTAATTCTCACATGGATCGACTTGTACTTAGAGTGAAGATCGAACGAGTTTGAAGACCCCGGATCTAGTTTCATCCATCCGGGCTGCGATATATATTCAGGAAATATAAAAGCATTTACCATGTACATCATTGCAGCAGATGATCATCCTCCTCAAAGGATGATAATTTTAGCGGAAGATTATCAGTCTGTCTTCAGACGATCGTCTGTCGTATGTACCAAAATGTATTTATAGAAAGCTGAGCATGGGAATACCCGCCTCAGCTAGATCATGAGAATAATGATGAATGAAAGATAATGTATTGTATTGTATTGTATTACAGGGCACTCTCCTCAGCACTGGAACGAACTTCGGACCCTCTAGCTAAAGCATTTCACCCGATTAACGGCCTCATACTTTAGGGGGCAACTGTTATAGACATTTTTGTGCCTCGCGTCAAGGAGCAGGAAATGTCGATAATTACAGGGATCCTCAGTCCCTAAACATGTTGTTCTTACCCCTAAAAGAACAAGGTCATCAATCAACAGCACTTCCAATCAGTTCTCCACTTGAAAACACTTCAGAACAGGCTTATTTTGGATCATGTCAACTGCTTAACTGAGCTTCTGCGCTGTATTGCAACTGTCCCACTCTGTACCTGCACTGGAAGTCAAAAACAATGAAGGCTACCTGCGCTGGGCGAGATTGGCCAAGTGGCACAGTCCTCCTGCAAGGTGTCAATTGCCCAGGAAGCTTCCAAACTGACACTTGGTTCATCAGATTCGCCTTGTGATGAGTAAGAGGTACTTGATCACCATGTGTAACCAAGGATCTCCAAGTGGACTCAAGAACTGAAGATTAACTGAAGAGGGAGAGGACACTAGTCAGCTCTATGCCAGCCTCAAGCTGACTCATCCTCTCTTCTTCTCTCCTATATATAGAGCTCTTCTATGAGGTCTAAGGAGGCTGGAATTTTGTATAAGCAAGGAGGTGCTGTTGGTATACTGCCAGGATTATTGGGTGATTGTTTTACTAGAGGTGAAGAAGAGAGTTCTTGCTGCCGAGGAGGTGCTGCTGGATTGGGGCCAACATCATTGGTTGTAACTTCCTCTGGAACCCTGTTACTTTCTATCAATAAAGTTTGCATGTTCTTCTATATACTTGTTTTACATAGATGCTTTTGTGTTTACATGTATATTTGATGCAACCTAATCCTTGCTTCAATTATGATTGCTTGTATCTCGTAGTTTGCTCCCTTTTGTTGTGCAGATTCTGTGTGTAGCTGGATCGGCTTGGAGAGTAAAGAGCTGGGAACGGGATACAAAGCGAGAAAGACAAGGATCGACTAAGCGCAAGACACCAGGTTGGTTGATCCTCTTTCTATTCTCTCTGTGCTTTCATAAAGATGAACATGAAAACTTTGTCATTCAGTTGTTGCTAAAGTCTGTCACCTTTAGAAAGGGTTAGTGTCATCCGCATCGGATACTTTTCCCCACAACAGTCTTGCCTTCCTGATTTCTGCCTTTTAGCTTGTCCTGACTGGAAAGCTTCATTAGCTTGGTTTATATGCTTGTTTGGTTTGCCTTTTCTTTACTTGGTTTCTTGAGTCCTTGGATGGTTTGTGGCCCTAGGGCATCTAGGTCATCATCCATTCAGTTGTTTGTGTGCTCAGCAAGTCAAGTTGTTGGTTAAGTTGCTCCTTGCATTTCATTTTTAGTCCTTTTGTTGCTTTGATTTCCATTTAACAAGTTTGAAAAGTTTCGTTTGTTGATTAAGTGTCTCTTTTCGGGCATAAATCACATTGCTCATCTTGTTCTTGATTGAATCGTTACATTCTTGGTTTGGAAGGAATTCCCTTTTCATCCTTTCCATTTGATGGATGTTGATTTTTTTGAAAGTTTTTCATTGAAGTGTTTGTGAAAGATTCATTTTATCATTCCATTGCAAAATACATAATTCTAGTTTGCTAAATCAATATGTTACATTAGCTAGCATCATTGAAGACTGGAGTTACATCATCATTTTTATTCGAAAAGAAATGAATTATCTTTACTATTAAGAGGACTAATTGAAGTGCATTTGATAGGAAGATTTAGTGCATTTAGGAGATTTATTAGAGAAATATTTCATTCTTTGATTGTTGCATTGATTTTGTGTTCCCTATCTCTCAATTAGTGTTAACTTTCATTGAATACAAAGATCTCTTTTCTCATATAGCTCCATGTAGGAGTTTTGTCAGATGACAATGGTAGGGCCTTGTAATTGAAACCTAATTCAAGATCAACCATTAAAATTTATCAAATTAACCTAAGGAAGCATTGAAAATTAACGCTTACATTTAGAGTTCTAGGCTAGAGACGTGTTCCAGCATCTTAAAACCTAGCAACTGTCGTTCACTTTGGCACTAGACATCGTTAGTATGGACTTGTGCTCCCCATACCATTGTGTATATAAAGGGAGAACCCACTAGGTCTCCAATCCTTTATCCATAGGAAGACTAATCTGTCGCCTTGTAAATGTGATACACCGAACACAACATTCAGGGAGATTGTCTGCCCATACTTCTCGGTTCACCGGGAGGCATTCTGTAGTTCATGGTTACCTGATAATCCTTTTGCCTAGATTATCCCGAGTAGTCTTTTTTACTCTTTAAATTTAAAATATCATTGAGCACTTGTCCTTCCGAGCTCGTTAACTTCGAAAGTAGCTAGAGTCACATTTTGCCCTTTTCTCGACCCTTAAAATATGGAAAGGAAAAGTTTTGTTTCAGTATTCTAAAATTAACTTCCCACGAAATATTCTTGGTTAAAGTTGTATTCCTTAGTGATTCTTTAGGGTCGATTCCAATAGAAAAATTTCTATAATCTACAAGTCAAGGGTTTCCCTCAGATGGGAATCTTGGTCCTTTTCCTTCTTTTGGAAACACTGGTGCTCCTTATATGGCGACGTTGTCCCTTCCTGAGTTAACCATTGGTCCACTTATCTGGTTGTTTTCGGCCTCGGTGATCCCGAGCGTCCCAACTCCTATCCAAATGTCTCCTTCATTCAAACCACGTCATGATGATTCTAAGGTTGACCCCTCACCTTCTTCCCCCATTTCTCCACCCTCCTCTTCTACTTCTCTTGGTGAAAGTTTCAAATCTAGTAACTAGGAGGCTAAGAAGAAGAAGAAGAAGAAGTCAGATAAGTGAGAGGTCAATCGTGTAGCTATTGCTCTAAATGAACTTCCTATTGACAAACCTTCTAACCCTCCATGAAAGGTCATATTCCCTTGCAAGCTGTGTAAGGGTGACCATCTCCTTCGAGACTACCCTCGTATTCCCAGAGTCTTAGAGGTATGGTCTCAAAATATAGATTGACCACCCCCATCGACCTTTGGAGATCCTGTCGATGCTACACCCTTGGTTATCGATCGTAAGAAGAAAGGGAAGTTTAGATTCCCTGTAGGTTATGTGAAGGAGAGCATCTTCTTCACCTTTGTCCTCTTATGGATAAAGATTCCAAAGTCTTGGAAAACCTTGCAGTGCCTCAACCCCAACTTCTTATTGATTATCAAAGGCTTTCTTCTGACCCTCTCCTAGTTGGTAAAGAGATTGATTTGGATTTATCTCTTGCCCATCCTTCTCTTCTTGAGCAAGAACCTCTTGTGTCTATTCCTGACCAACCATTGGTCGGAAAGAGTGTCGACTTGGTTCCACCACCAGTTTTTCACTATGTTCCGTAAGGGAGTGGTGATCATACTTCTCATGTTCTTCTCGTCTCCTCAGATTGTCATGAATCAAAGGGTGACCCTCCCGTCCTAGTTATTCAGGAGAGACTTTCTTATATTCCGATAGATCATGGGGGCAATCATATAATACCCCCACCAAGTAGTTTTGTCATCTCTTTTGATTGGAGTCAATTGACTGCTTTCCACCTCCCATCTTGTGTAAATTTCCAGATCATAGCACAAGCCTATAATATGGTAGTACATGGCACTCTATTAGATGAAGGAACGTCTGTTAGCATCATGTCTTCTACTACTTGGCAAGCTTTGGGCTCCTCACAGCTTGTGCCTATCACTCAGAGTCTGTTGGCTTTCAATAGAGGAACTAGTCAACCCTTGGGGGTCCTTCTAAAGTTCCCTAGTACTTTGGGAGGAAAGACCGTCTATATAGACGTGATGGTAGTCCAAGTTCCCTTATATTTAAATCTTCTCCTTGGACATGATTATTTTTATGTCATGGGAGCGCTTGTTTCTTCACTTTTCCATGTGGTTTGTTTTCCACATGAAGGGAGAATTGTGACTATTGATCAACTGTCATTCATTGGTCACCAGGCGCCTCCTTTGCAACCATCATCCCCTATCAACTCTTGTTTGCAAGAAGTACCTCCCCCGCCATAGATCAATTATGTGGCTACCCATTCCATCTCCGCATCTGCGGATGATCACACATATGGTATTATACATGATGTACTGGAGGCATTGGAACCCGATCTGTATTTGGTACCAAATGACATGTATTCCTCCTAGAGCATGGTTCTTTCGTCAAGTGAAGACCTCTTGGGAGCCATGTTCTCTTATGGGTCATGAACAAATGTCGTGAAGATAGTTCCTAGTCTTGTGTCAACCTCATTAAAAAATGAAACAAGGAGTCATGAGGATAGTTCCTTGTCTTGTGACAACCTCATTAAAAAATGAATCAAGGAGTGCGAACCTAGTTCCTTATCTTATGTCAAGCTCATTAAAAAATGAAACAAGGGTCTCAAGGATAGTTCTTTTACTGTGTCAACCTCATTAAAAAATGAAGCACCTCCCTTTTCCAAATCGAGTCTTTGATTAAGATCTCGTAAAATCCCAGTCGAGTCTTTCCTAGATCTCGAAAGTGAACCTTCATTCCATTCACCTAGTTGAATGAAATGAAGCTTCGGGGGCATGTACCTTGAATTGAGTCATTATGCCAGGGGCATGCAAACTTATCTCAGGCATAGTTTTTCGTTTCAATATTGTGTAAACATGAAACTAAATCCAAGCAGAGTTCTCCATGGTTCAAGTTTGTGTAAAAATGAACCGATGCCCGATTTACATCTCGTGATTGTCGTTTTAATCAGTTGATTTCTACTAGATGAGCCTCGGTTGTTTTATTCCATCGCCACCATCTCTTTGGCTGGTCATATGCGTTCACTTGGTTTCTTTTTCCTTTCCTAAGAAACCGGAGCATTGAGTGGTTTTATTAGCTAGTCTCTTGACCTTTATACCACTCGTTCCTCCAGGACGAGTCACCTTTGAGCTCTTTTCTAACTCATAAAAAATGAAAATATTGCTGAGTATTTTTCCCTTTTTGACTTGTTAAAGAGAATAAAAATGGGGGGTCCACTTTCAAGCTCTTTTCTAACTCTTTAAACACGAAAATATTGTCAAGTTATTATCGTTTTGAACTCATTTAAGGTTGCGAAATTTCGTTTACCTAGTATACATTTACCCCTTTTTCAGGCTAGGATAAACTATTTACGATAAAGGTACTCATTAACTAACATGGTCAAGAGGTTCTCTCAAGTATTATTTTTTACCTTTTTGGGCTCGAGAGACACAAATGTACAAAAAGGGACCATGTGGAGTTTTATTTTTCGTGTCTTTTTCAAACTCTCTAAACATGAAAAAGATACTAAGTTACATCCTTGTCAGACCCGTTAAAACATTAAACGACATTGGAATCATCACCATGAAGTACATGAGATACTCCTTCCTAGGGCTTGCAAAACTTACTAGGATGGATCCATCCGAAAGATGGAATTATATTACAAGCATATGCTATCCCCATCAATCTTGTGTAAAAATAACTAGGGTACTCTCCAGAAATGGTGATGGAAAATTGGAAGTATTTCATCAGTTGTATTCACTTGAGGCAGCGTGTCACTCTTGAACATTGACACTGATCTGTTGTTCGTGTCGGGTTTTGGGACATCCTCACTCTGTCACTTGCCTCCCTAGGTTTTGGGTTAACCATTTTAAACCTCTCATATGATCTTTGCCACGTCACCATGACCTCTGATCCTATGATGTAAAATGTTGCCAAACTCCAGAGTTATGTCATCCACATGTTCAAGAGAAGTCTTCCTACCTGTACATTGTCTGATCAGTGATGAAGCATTCATTATGACCTTCCTTTGACGAATCACTTCATGTCGACTTCTGCTCATTATCTAGGAAATTGATCTAGAAAATCCTTTCCAGTACCTTAGAGCTTCCATGCCTAAATGGAAATTTCTTCACACTCAACGACGTTTTCTCATCATTGGCCTTCGATCGAATGATTTCACAGGTTTTTGACTCTAGTTCCTTATTCACACCCCGTGAATTGTGATGCTGGTACCTTGAGAGCCATTGTCATTCTTAGTGGTTTATCTCGCGCTTGTTAACGGTTCACATCATTGACCCTTAGTCAAGCAACTTTCTAGCATGTTCAACTTCAGCACATTCATTCACATGTTAGGATTTGTACTTTGATCGGTTCATGTTGGAGCGTAAGACCCTGGGCTCAGATTACAAAAGTCCAAGTTGCAAGGTGATGTGACATGATCATGTTGATATACATGTCTCTTTAGATGGATGGATGCGACCATACCATGTGTTTTCATATGTGATCCTTCTCATTATTGGATGGATGCAACCATACCTTGGTTTCGATCTGATCCTCCTTATTGGATGGTTGCGCCCATGCCTTGGATCCATTTACATGATCATTCTCTAGATGATTGCGTCCATACCATTGTTCATGTATCATTTTTTAGAGTTTTCAGTGATGTATATGTATCTATGCTTGCTTTTAGGTTTTCCAATGACGGACTCGAGTTCACTGCATCTACTTGTAAAGCATTTCATCCCTCACTCTAGTTCGACCTTCATGCTTTAGGGGGAATCTGTTACACAACATTTTGTCACTGTCCTTGTACTCTCCATTCTATGATCCTGGAGGACCTCTATAGTCAACCCTACATGCCTCACCATCATGAAGAAACTTGCATTATGTCCCTCTTCATCAGCAGAACATTTCCCTTTTGCATCATTTCCTAAGAATCTTCCTTTTACCCTAGTTTACAAGACTAGAGCTAATGATCATTTCATCCCCCGTGCCAATTTGCAGAGTTTAATAATGGGACTAGCACTGATCAGTGCTACTGAGCCTTGCCTCAGTGGCACAGATCCTCTTTGGAAAGTTTTTTAAATATGGAGTCGAAGATTCTAGGTCTAGAAGCTTCATAACAGAAGTTTGGTAAATGGTTAGGCTGGATGGAGCCGAGGAAGTCAGTTTGGGTTCCTTTCCCCTATTAGAATGTAACAAACCCAAGAGATAAGGCTTCTCCCATGATAAGAGGAACCATCTCCCCTCCATCAAAGCTATATAAGGCCCCTCCTTTCTCAAGCTGAACTTTTTTTTTTTAGTTTTTAGTCTTAGTATTTTTGGAGCTTGAATAATCAGCAAGACATCTATAGCTTTTAGCTCTCTAGTTTATAATTTAGGGATAATAATGTGTTTGGTCTGGTTTGAGACTAAAGGGAAGAAGCCTCAAAAATTCCATTGTTGGGGCTATCCATGAGATGCTATTAGAAGTGTGGGAACCCAGATACGTTAGAGGAGACCAACAATGTCAAGGCATTCATTGTAATCTATTTCTGAACTTATATGAATACAACTATTGATTGATTTCCTACATTAAAGTGTTATCTTACATTTTATGGCTTAATGTTCCTTGATTTGTTAAGTAGACTGAATGCAATTTGTATGCTATCACATTTATTGTTGTTGCTTGTTTTCTTGTTTCAGGTATTCGAAGGAAGGAAACAAAATGTAGCTAGAGTAAGGAAGTAAGGTCATCACCAAGAAGAATAGCGCTCTAAGAGGCAGGCCCTCTTATTTTATTTTAGCTTAAGGAAGTTTTCCATAGATTGTTTGTTTGGGGCTAGACCCACTCTCTCGGGCTAGACGAATTGTCTGTGACTGCACCAAGAATTTACCTGCACCACACAAGCATATTAGTAAACCTAATGCTTATAAAAAAACATTAACCAACATACCTGCATGCCCACCATACAAACCTATATGATGATCTGTTCTTATCCTGAAGTCCATTGTTGCAACTTTACCTTAATGATTTTCATCTCCTGCTCTATCTCAGCCAACACATTAGCATCATAACATACCAATATCATCATTATGACCTAATTGCATACAATAACCTTTTTCATAACAACCTTCACCATGAAAATGCATTCATAACAACATATAGACACTGAAATGCGTAACAATTTCATATACAACCTTACACTCATGATGACACATCCCACAACAACACCATGAACCTTCACATGGTGACATCACTACAACCATGATCAATACCATACAAATGCAACAAGAACATGGAATACAAGACTAAGGAACACATATGCAACCAACATGAATGCATGACCAACACACCACCCATCCTGTTTGAGGGGTGAACCATGCTATGATACCACTCTGTAGTATTAGATATCACCCAAAGAGAACAAAATCTAGACACCACCAGAATAGAACGAAACCCACTCTAATACCAGTCTGTGGTATTAGATATGACCCAAAGAGAGTCCAAACCAATCTAATACCACTCTGTGGTATCAAGTGTGACCCAAAGAGAGTGCAACTTGGCTCTCATACCACTCTGTAACACTCTCCTACAAAATCTACCCAAGTAACCAACCAACCGAGGTAAACATGTGATGAGAAGTTACTATGATATGATTCAACTCCCTATGTGTTAGTTATGAAAATGGAACAGGTGGAACACATCACACAAACCTTCCACATCAATAACATAACTCCTAGGAGCCATGCCAACCACTCAGGTAACTAGCCCCTGAGACCAACTGAAGTTTTAGTGCATCAAACCCTTGGACACTCCCTTGATATGGACAAGGGTGTGTTTGGGAGGATCCAAAAGCTCCCACAACAAGGCCAAGTGAGCTTCCTAGGACTTTTTTCCCCAATGTTGTGCCTGCAACTCTGGGATTTGTGCCATTTTTTTAGGCCCAAAACGCATGTCACTGCCCAGAACTCAATGACAAGTTCAAAAATTAAATTTCACAATGGAACAAAGATACATTTGCAAAAACATCAAGAATGACTAGACCGGACCCCTACTATCCATGACAGGGATTTCGTCAAACATGTCACAAATATGAAATCTATAGGTCTTAATCGCAGAGCTGTGCATAGGGGTCTCATACTTATCTGAGATTCGCTATGAGGCATTGTTTCCTTATCACATTAGCTGCATTATTATCTATTAGGCCATAGATACATATTTCATTCATTTACAAGTAAAACATGATGACAACCATACATCACCACTGTAATAATACATATCCATAACCAGCATAATAACAAAAGAAATAACAAGGAAACAATAGCCATATAATCCACATATGAACCAGTATAATACCCATGAAATAACAAGGAGAAATAAACTCGCATTAAAGATGCAATGACCAACCAAGTTTGGGACTTCCATGATCCACCCAACCAAAGATTGGCTAAACCAAATCTTTCTTTCAATGAATCACCCTCATGCCATATTCCAAGCATGAATGTGGGATCTCATGGAACAATCCATCAAAACCGAACTAAGGTTTCTAGAGGCCAAACCACCTCAACCCATCAAAAATGATTCCACCTCATGGTCAGACATCACAAAACATCACCAGATTGGTCTCTACCGAAGCCTTCTAGGGTTTGAGAGTGTTTGTTCCAACCAAGGCTTTCGGGACTAGTAACTCGACCGAGAGGTGTCTCCGAGCTTCCCAAGAATTTGTACAACCAACACTTCCAAGACTAGTAATTAAATCCACCAAGGGATCCTAGAGTGTTTGTCCAATCAAGGATTCCAAGAACAGTAAGTCAACCCAAGCTGTTATAGGGCTTCCAGAGTGTTTGTCCAACCAAGGCTTCCAAGAACTAGTAACTCAACCCAAGCTAAAGGAAACATGAGAACCAACCAAAAAAACAAAGAAATGAACCCACAACACCATGACTACCCCCAAAATGACAAGGCTAGGAAAATCCATTTTCAATCTAGGAAATCCTCCATGCCAATGATAGATCATGACCAATAAACCATATGAATATTCCATGCATGCTAAAACTAGCGAAGAAAGCATACATGCAATTCGGTACCTACAAGAAAAACCCACTGTAGCTACTGATCCTGATGTCCTCTTGTGCTTTCCTTTCCTTCCTTTTCTTTCTTGTTCAAAGAATCCAAGTATGCCACACTCTCTAAGAGTGCTCCAAGAAAACTCTATGTGTCCAAGATTATGAGAGAGAGAGAATAGAATGAGAGCTCCAAACTGAACTGACAAAAGCTTACACTGACCAAGATTGCACACTAATCCTCAGAATTCCTTCTATCAATGCGGCCTCTATTTTCTTCAATTTCCATTATTTTCCTTCATTCTCCTCCTCACATGCAACATGCGACCTTTCACCTTCCTTTTCTCATAATTTCCATTATTTTCATAAATAAATGTGCCAAAAATTCCATTTGCCTTTCCAAATCCTTTTCCACTTCCTTTGACAATTTTCTTAGCCATAATAAATTGAAGGAATGCCCACTAAGATGTTTTTCCCACCATTCATCTTGGAATACCTATCCCATAACTATGGCCTTATATAGTTTTACATGGATTTTTAGCCAGGGTTATAATGGGAAATAAGAGATTAGGGAGGCTTGAAATTGGCTAAGTGTTGGGCTAGCTTCAGTGAGTCAGGAAAAGAGATTGTCTATACTAATGTAGGTTTTTCTTAGGCTTAAGAAAGCATTTTTTTTCTTCTCTATTCTCTAATTAATGCAATATAGATAGTAAGGGGTTTTGAGCAGTTGCTTTCCACTAGATAAATCTCTGTGTATGTGTGATGTTTCCTTTTGCATGTCAATGATTTTTTTTTTTATGTAGTGAATTAATTTTTGAAGATGAGTGGAGTAACTTAAAGTCTTGTGATTCAGTAATTTTCATGAGAAGTTCTAATCTACACATCAATTATACATGGTATGAGATTTGGAATCACTGTAGAAAAAATATTTCAAAGTTGTCATTATAGGAGGTTCAAGGTTGTAGATCAGGTTGTGGGATTTCTTCAGGACTAAGAATATGGATATCAATGGACTAAGGCTCAAGTATGTCCTTGAGGGAAGCTCGAATTATGTTTCATGGAATGACCAGATGGAGGTAGTACTGGAGGATAATGGGTCGAAGGAATTCATTGATAATGATATTCTGAAACTAGCAGCAGCTAATTCTCAGAATCTAGCAGGTTGGAAGAAGTGCATTGCCAAGGTGAGGAGGATCATATTGGAGGGAGTACAAGAACATATTGTCTCTAATATCCATGTAAAGATACTATGTATGCAAAGTGGCAACACTGAAAGATTTTTTCTAGAATAGTAGTGACCACATGAAATTGCACTCAAGGACAAGCTTCAAAATATCAAGATGCAAAGGAATGAGACCATTCTGAAGTACTTGAGAAGGTTCACACAATGTTGTGATGAACTTGGTCAAGTTAGTGTCACTATAGCAAAGGATGATCTGGTGAGCCTAGCCCTTCTAGGTCTTCCCAAGAGCCGACACGAATACAAAGATTCAGTGAACCAGAGGGAGAAGCTAGCAAATTGGGAACGCTTTTGGTATGATTGGTACAAGTGGAGATAAGGTGAAGCACCAGAGATGGGACCTCATCTAAGGGTGAGGATGAGAAGAACTGTGCCTTGGATGGAAAGGAAAAGAAAGCGAAAGTAAAGATATCCCAATCCAAAGTAGATTCGAGTAAAGGGGTCAAGATAAAAGACTTGTCTATAATCAAGTGCTTCACTGTCATGAATTTGATCACTATGCAACGAAGTGTCCACACAAGATAGAAAGAAAGAAGACTAGAGCAGTGGGTGAAGCCTTGGCTTGAAAATTCGAACTTTATTTTATCCTCATTTCATGCATGGAAAACATAGTGATGGGTAGTGTGTGGTATCGCAACAACGGTGCCTCATTCCACATGACGAGAAACCAATAATTTTTTAGTGACTTGGAGGAGAAGGATCTCTAGATTCACATCGTGATGGGAGATGATGGAACATATAGTGTCACTGGTATTGGTACAATTAATTTTTAGAGGGAGTCTAGCTCCCCTCTCAGACACAACGATGTAATGTTTGTACCAAGTCTGAAGAAGAGTCTAGTTTCCATAACAAGTTTGGAGGACCATGGCTACGATGTGATGTTCAGCAAAGGGAAGGATTTCATGAGACATATCACCACAAGAAAAGTAATGCAGATCAAGGTTTGAGTGAAGAACCTCTACAAATTAGATGTGGAAAACTATTCAACATTGAGCACAAAAGCAGAGAAGGTGCATAACGATATGTCAGTGAATTATGGCATAGAAAACTTGGCCATCCACATCATGGCACTTTGAATATCATGAAACATATTTCTACAGGCCTCCCAAAAGGATCACTATAGAAATGAGATACATGAAAATGGTTTTACATTGAGGAAGTACACAAAATCCACCTTCAATGACTGGGACAACGGGGCATATGCAATCCTTGAAAGGATCCACTATGATGTTTGTGGACCTTTCCTGACAACCTCCACTGCCAAGCACAATTATTATGTTATATTCTTATATGATTTCTTATGGAAGTGTTGGATCTAATTCATGCAGAAGAAAGACCATACATTCTCCAAATTTGTTGAGTTTAAATCACTTGTATAGAAAGAAACTAGCAGGAAAGTGAAGTCTCTCAGGAGCGATAATGGTGGTGAGTATGTGTTAAATGAGTTTAAAAATCTGTGTGTAAAGGAAGGCATTCGATGGGATTTGAAAACATTCAATAACTCACAATAGAATTAGGTGGTTGAGAGGAGGAACATAAGTATTTTGGGAGCAACATGAGCGATGTTGCATGACCAAAGGCTACCTCTACACTTGTGGGATGAATCATGCAACACAAAAGTCTATTTGCAGAACATGAGTCCTCATAGGATTCTTGGAAGGAGTACACCAAAGGAAGTTTTTCTAGGGAAGAAACCAAATGTGTCACACTTCAGGATCTTTGGATTATCATTTTACTATCACTTTCTAAGGAAGTACGAAAAATCTAGAGTTGACAACAGAGTTAGGCATATTTTTTGGTTACATAGATACACCTCACAACTATTATGTGTACTTTCAATCCCTTAGGATGAAAGTGGTCAGATAGGATGTGAAGTTTGATGAGGAGAAGGAAATGACATTTTCTCTTCAGAGAGAGATTCCAATTACAACCTGATCAAGAGATTTTGGCTCCAAAGGAAGAACCTCAGGAAGTTGTGGAGCAACCACGAGTAGAAGAATAGAGAGTGGAGACATCAAATCAAGAAGAAACATCTAGAGAATCAAGGAAGCAAACCAGGGAAGCTAACAAATTATTACATGATGCTAGATAGAATGTGGGAGCACCCACAGTATAATGCAGGTAGAGGAGGTCACCAGATCGGTACACTAGCTACATGGCTCTAATGAGTGAGCTAGTAGAGACAAAGCCATACTCATTCAAAGAAGTTGTAGAGGGACCGGTATGGGTTGGTGCTATGGTAGAGGAATATGAATCCATTGTTAGAAATAATGTTTGGGAAATCGTCCTGTTACAAAACATTTTGTCACTATCCTTGTACTCCCCGTTTCTCGATCCTGGAGGACCTCTACAGTGAACCTTACATACTGTCCCATCATGAAGAGACTCCCATTATGTCCCTCTTCATGAGCAGAGCAATTCCCTTTTGCATCATTTCCCAAGAATCTTCCTCTTACCCCAGTTTACAAGATTGGTGCTAATGATCCATTCCCTCCTTGCATCGATTTGCAGAGATTGAAACCAGGATTAGCATCGTGCGTTGCAACTGAACCTTTTCTTAGTCGCATCGATCCTCTTTTGGCAAGTTTTTTAAATATGGAGTCAAAGCTTCTAGGTCTAGAAGCTTCGTAATGGAAGTCTGGTAAATGGTTGGGCTATATGGAGCCAAGGAATTTAATTTGGGCTCCTTTCCTCTATTGAGATGGAACAAACCCAAGAGATAAGGCCTCTCCCATAACAAGAGGAACCATATCCCCCCCATCAAAGCTATATAAATTCCTCCTTTTCCAAGCTAAACTAGTCTTATTCTTTTTGGATCTTGAATAGCCAACAAGATATCATAGCTTGTATCCTTCTAGTTTATGTTTGTGGAGGGAGAATAGTGTGTTTATTTTGGTTTGGAACTAAAGGGAAGAATCCTTAAAACTTCCATTGTTGGGGCTATCCATGAGATGCTAGAGGAGGTGTGGGAACCTGGATACGTCAAAGCAGACCTATAATGTCAATGCATTTGTTGTAATATCTTTTTAAAATTATATGAATACAACCATTGATTGATTTCCTACATGAAGTGTTATCTTACATTTCATGGCTTAAGATTCCTTGACCTTTTAAGTAGGCTGAATACAATTTGTATGTTATCACGTTTTTTGTTGTTGTTTGTTTTCTTGTTTCAGGTATTCGAAGGAAGGAAACGAAAAGTAGCTGGAGTAAGGAAGCAGGATCATCACCAAGCAGAATAATGTTCTAAGAGGTAGGCCCTCTTATTTGATTCTAGCCTAAGGAATATTTCACTAGATTGTTTGTTTTGTGGCTAGACTTGCTCTCTCTGATCCGAATGGAAAATGGCATCAACCCATGGTATTCATCCACCCATGGTATTGTAAGTGGCACCCACCCATGGTATTGCTTCTTAAGGAGGGAGGAATGATCCGAATGGAAAATGGCATCAACCCATGGTATTCATCCACCCATGGAATTTACCCATGGTATTGTAAGTGGCATCCACCAATGGTATTTATCCACCCATGGTATTGTAAGTGACATCTACCCATAGCATTCATTCACCCATCGTATTTTCCCATGGTATTGTGACATTCACCCACGATATTCATTCACCCATGGAATTGACTCGTGGTATTGTGACATCCACCCATGGTATTCATTCACCCATGGAATTGACCCGTGGTATTGTAACTAAAAAATACTATAAGTAACAAGTCGCATTTTGTAAAATGACAGATTGCCCACCACAATGTAGTCCTTACAGTTATTATCTGTTTTAATAAAAAAATTCTTTGTGGTTTTGTTTATCGGGCATGCTACTCTTTTTTCTTCTGGAAATTTCAATTTTTCAGATCTTGGGGGCCTCCCCCCCAACATCCATTTCAATATTTTAGATATTGAGGGCCTCCCCCCAAGATCTGGATCAGTGGAATCAAAGTTATAATAAATATTCTGAGTCATATTGACCGAGTTATCTCCATTTTAATTCTAGAGCAACATTTAGAGCAGGTTCCCATTGGAGATGTACCCTCCCACCCCATTTTAGTAGGCACCTACTTCACATTCATCAATTTCAGCATAGAAAAATTTGGCTTGGGTTATTTGGAGACGTACCCTCCCACCCCAGGCTATGTAGGAACCTGCACAAAATCCTTATCATCGAAGTCCATTTTCTAGGCCGCACACTGTTAGTATCACAGTTGGTCACAAGAATTACAGGGTATCTCTATCCTCAGATCTTTGTTTGTCATGGTTAAGTTATCCACAAGCCCACACTTCATCGAATTCCATTTGTTAGGCCACACACTATCAGTATCACAGTTGGTCACAAGCAATACAGGGTATCTCTATCTTTGGATCTTCGTTCATCATGGTTATGGATTAACCACTTAAAACCATTCTCTTCAGTGGGCCTTCATATTCAACAAAGGCTTCATAGGAGGGAAATTCACGCAATGGGGACCATTGCTTCATAAGGAGGGAGGAATGATCCGAATGGAAAATGGCATCAACCCATGGTATTCATCCACCCATGGAATTTACACATGGTATTGTAAGTGGCATCCACCCATGGTGTTATAAGTGACATTGTTAATGGGAAAACTAGTGTCTATGCAGAGCTACTAGTCCCACTAAGGCTGGTAGCTACCTTAGAAACAAACAAACTAAAAACTACTTTCGTTTTCCTTTATGAGAAATAGATAAGAGAGGAATAAGGAGACCAACCTCTGTCTTATGCTTGGTTCCTTACTCGATTCCTCTCCCTTCTGATAGGTCTTCACCACTTGCTTCCTCATCTACCCAGCTTCAAAGAGCACCTGTAGAATCAAAGCAGCATAACACTATCCAAGATCATAGATCTATTATCATAAACAATATAGGACCAGATATATATTGACCACACAAATGCATATAACATCAATCATACAATAATGTGGAGGAAAACTTGAATAGCTTTATTGATAATCAAGAAAGAGAAAAGAGGATTACCACCAATTGTTCTGACCCAGCATCATCCTCTCAGCAAGAAAGCCCTTCTTCACTTCATGAAAAGCTTAGATCACCCAACACTATGATATGGCACCAAGAAACCAACAGCACTTCCTTACAAGATACAAAATTCTAGCCTCTGGACCTCTGGGATGAGGGATCCATATATAGATGTTTGCAAGGGGAAAGACTCAGCTTTTGAGATTTGATTAGTGTCCTCTCTCTGATAGTTCTTGATTCCACTTGGAGATTGATGATCTCTTACTCATCCCTGGGCGAATGCAGAGAAGCAAGTGTCACAGGAGAAGTTTCTGGAAGATTCCATGCTCCTCCACCTTGCAGATTGACCCTGCCATTTGTCCACTCTCTCCCATCGCACCCCATAGAAGGGTTTTTCAACATGCATCGCACCTACTGTGTGTATTCAGGTGGGATGCAATGCACTTTGACCATGGAGCAGGTGAAATGGTCCAGTTTTGACCAGTTCTGAGTAGTTTTTCATGGAGAACTTCTGGGAGATGTTGTAATTAGTTGACCTTATTCTTTTAGGGGTTGGAACAACACCTTTAGGGACTTAGGAACCCTTGGTTTATGGACATTTATGATTTGGGTTGCAGTGCCCAAAAATGTCTATAACAGTTGCCCCCTAAAGCATGAGGTCGTTAATCTTTTGATGTTGGGTGAAATGCTTTATCATGAGGATCCGAAGTTTTTTCAAGCTGGAAGGCGACCTGTAATAAGATACAATACAATACATTATCTTCATAATATTTTCATGATCTAGCTGAGGCAGGCATTCCCATGCTTAGCTTTATAAATTCATTTTCATGTACATGAGACAGACAATCGTCTGAGTCTAGATTGATGATTCTGGTAGAGCCATCATCCCTTAGATTGGATGATTATCTGTGCAGCAGTGATGTACATTTGATGTCTTTATTTATCTGAATATATTTCACAGCCCAGATGGATGAAACTAGATCCGGGGTCTTCAATCTCTTTCGATCTTCACTCAAAGTACAAGTCGATCCATGTGAGAGATGTTCTGGAGTCGAACATGGAAAGACATCGCCTGATTACCAGCCAATGAGGTAAGTTGTTAACAGGCGCGAGAGGAATCACCGATAATGATGATGACCCTCAAGGTACTATAGTACAATTCACGTGGTGGGAATAAGGGACTTGGCGTCGAACACCACACAAAATCTTTTGGTCAAAGGCCATTGATGTAAAGCTGTCGTCGGAAGTGAGAAACTTGCCTTTGAGGCATGCAAGCTTCAAAGTACTGAAAGGGTTGTTCCTAGATCGACTTCTTGGATAATGAGCTGATGTCGACAAGAAGAAATCCATCATAGGAGGGCCTTAGTGAATCCCACATCAATGACACGGAACGGAGCAAATTATTTTACTGGAGGTGAAAACGATCTGGTGATATAAGGTTCAGGGTGGCGGTCATGAAAGAATGGAGCGTGAATGTATTGCAGTGGGTGAGACACAGGTGAATTCTTTGAGCGGCTTCTCTTGAACATATCGGCGACACTGACATGATGGATTGGTAGCATTCACCCCAAATGTGGATGGTGTGACGGAACCATGGTGATGTGACCAGTGAATGGAACAACCCAACCCGACTCGGATGCGGAGTGAAAGTGTCATGTTCAAGAGCGACTTGCTACCAACAAAGTTTCTTCAAGTTTTCTTCCCAATTTTCCCCAATCACTGCTGACCAGTACCTCTTTATTTTTGTCAAGCTTGAGGAGGATAACATATGCTTGTTCTATAATTTGCCCTTTGAGCAAACCCATCGCTATGTTTTAACGAGCCTAGTGATAGTGAAACTCGTTCTTGTCTGTTATGGACAAGTTTGTCGCTATTCGGTTTTAACGAGTTTAACGACAAAGATAACTCGGTCCTTTTCAATTTTAGAGAGTCTGAAAAGGGATGTAAAGGAAACTCCAAAAATCCTTTTTCGTCATCTAATCCCTTAAGTCCGAAAAAGTATAAAATAATACAAAAGGGATGAATTTTCGGTAATTTTAACGAGCCGAACAAAACAAGCGCTCGATATTTTTGTGTAATAATCCCTCAGGTCCAAAAAGATTAAAATCTAAAAGAGGGATAGCACTTCTGTTCACTTTAACGAGATGGAGAGGCCAATGGCTCGGAAATCTTTTCATATTTTACGAGTCAGTTGAAAAGAGCTTAAAGGAGACTCGTTTTTTGAGGAACGAGTGATAGATTCGGGTAGCAGCTAATTCCAGGTAAGGTTTGGAATTTTCCAATCACGACAATGTCACAAGGATGGCTAACAGGATCACTCTTCACAACTGTTCCTCAAAAGGGGTAAACAATCAAGTGGAGGTGAATGATCGACCAATACAGAGTGGAGGTGATGATGAGAACACGACCAAGGCTTCAAAGGCTGATGATAATACATTCGCGATGGTTATTTACCAGAAATTGGTTCATTTTTTAATGAGCTTAAACACTGGGGGAACACTTGCTCATTGCTTATGTTTATTTTTAACGAGCTTGAATTCTGTGTTAAAACTTCTCAATCCAATGGTCATTTATTTTCTTGATTTTACCATTAATAACTTTGTTCCTTCAAAGATTGTACTGCCTGCTCAATTGCTTCATCAAACTAGTTAGAAATGAATGATATATGTTTGAAAAATGAGTTAAGACACTAATATCTTACTTGAATTACATAAAAAGTAATTTAAAATTGCTTTTACCCCTCATTTTACCATTTCATTTGAACTTTGGTTTGTTGGAGCTTTGGAGGTGCTTTCCCCCTTGATTTTCACCAACTGATTCCGGGAGATTCTGTGGACAATTTTCGGTGCCGTCTGGACCAAGTAGGAACTAAACCTGAGCTCTTTCATTTCATCCTTTCCATTTTGCATTGTAAGCATGTTTTCTAGTTTTTCTGAGCCTCTGGGGTTTGAAAAACTCGCCCTGGTTCCATCGCACCCTTTCTATATCGAAAGGTGCATTGTATGTTGGCCTGACCATTGGCCAATTAGCATGCAACACACCCAGAACACTACTGGGGTTGCGATGGGCATAAGGAGGGAAATTTGTGCACAGTTTTCCATGGAAATTTTTGCCTGTTTTTCACCAAATCAGGATCTAACTCTTCTCTTATTTGTTTTCAAAGATTCATTGGAGCAAAATGCCTGTTACATGGTGAGAACGTGAGCATGAAGAAGAGGACATGCTTGCTTTACATGATTTGGTTACGGTAAATGCACTGCGGAACTGTGGCATGTTCAAGTTCTTCCGCATCTCTAGCATGAGGCAACAAATCAACTTGTTGCAGTATTTGCTCAATGCCTGGGATCCTACCAGCCAGGTGTTCCAGATTAGGGGCAAATCTATCCCCTTGACTATCGTGGACATCTATTTTTTGACCGGCTTATCGAGGTGGGGTGCCCTTATCTCATTATTAGGTTCGGCCCGTGGGGGTGAATCTTTGAGAGACTACATTCGCAGGTATTGCAGAGAGGGATCTCAGCCGAGTAAGGACGGCAAGATCAACATCCGAGATGTCACTAAAAAGCCCTTGAGGACCATTCTGTTCACTTTTTCTAGGATGGCTGGTAGTGCGGCTCTTCATGTGGCCAACCGATCTTATATGCAGTATGCCTTAGAATGCCTTGAACCAAAGGTGTTCAACTAGTGTGATGTAGTACTCTTTGTGATGAAAGAACAATTGACCAAGGTGAAAAATGGAATATTGAAGAACTTTGGATATGGTTCTATTTTGACCGCCTTTGCCTTGGAAAAGATCCCGCTGTTGCAGCCGCAGTATATTTCACTTGGTTTACCTCCACCGACTGAGCCACGGATGCTGAGATGGGTCGACCATATGTCCAGACATGCTGGTCAATATCAAGTTTCCTTTTCTGATACCTTCTTCGGGTGGTTCGATCATCAGGAGATGGTTTTTTTCCGAGTATCCATATGCCGGTATGGATTTCCGGGTTGACCCGGATTTGGTACTGCCGACTGGCGAGCAGTGGGGTGCCATTGGTAAATTCTTTGACCATATTCCTCTTTATCGTTTCTCTTTATAATTTCCTTGTGCTTTATTCTATCAAGACTAATCAGAACTCATGTGCTCATGTAGATGTTGGACCAGTTCGGCCTGTAGTACGCCTGTGAGTGCCAGCTGCCGCTCCAGCAGGAGAGGTTGTGGGAAGGGCTATCCTTCACGACCTTGATGTGGCCGAGACTCTTTCAGCATTACAAGATCAGGTTGAGGGCCTCACTCTCGGTATTCCAGATGTGAGGATTGACGAGCTGCCTTTGAGGTTGCAGTGACATAATACTGGCGTGCCAAGTCGATGGACTAGGCTTTTACACATGATTGCACAGGTGGTGACTTGTTATCACTAGCATCATTAGACTATGGTGCCCCCTAGAATTTTGAGTTTTGGGTCATTTGACCAATTTTTGTCTTGGTTACAGAACATTATGTGTAAACCATAAACAGTTATATATATATATTTTTGATTTTCGGAGTTTTATTTTGGTTAAGTTACATGATCAGGATGCAAATATTGATGAAATGCTTCTTTTTATAAATGTTGCAAATGTCTATCTAACACATAATTTGCCAATGAGTCCGTTAATGTGTTTAAGTTTCTAGAAATATGCTGATATTGAATAAAATCAAATTTCCTTTCCAAAATATTGGCCCTTAGGAACATGCGATAGATAGCTGGATTTCGGACGGAGTAGATACCAGTGAGTTGTAGCATGACGAGCTGTGAGTCTAGCCTGACGACAAGTCGATGTATGCCGTGTGTGATGGCATCAGAGAGAAGTTCTATCAACGCGCTATATTCAGCGATGTTATTTGTTGACCGACCAATACATACCCCTCTAAAACTTACTAACTCGCCGCTTGGATCAAAAATGGCCTAGGCCACAGAAGATAGGTTTCGCGAACTACAACTCGCTCCGTCAGCATATCCAACAAATGATTCCAATAGGTTCGACATCTACAACAAATGTAAAAAGTGGATTACTTGACCAAAATGATTACCCTTAGCGAAAACAGAAATGTAACAAAAGCATAGGGGTTACTACACTGAATCATGCGTAGTAACGCTTAAGGTACAACCCGTTACGGGGTTGCGCCAGTGGAATCTCGTTGTAATCCATTAACTCGTAGGCTCCTTTTTCTAATACACACTTAACAATATAGGGGCCCATCCACAAAGAATTGAACTTACCTGCTCCCATTTTATTGGATTCCTGGTCGTAAAGCAAGACCAAGTTACCTTCTAATAAGACACGGGGTTTGACATTCTTGTCGAACTGCACCTTGACTCATTTCTTATGGGCTTTTTTAGCCAAAGCAGCATCACGACGGGTTTCATCCAATTGGATTAGTTCCAAGAAACGAGCCTCCTCTTCTAAAGTTCCGGGGAGAATGTCGATTGCGAGTTTGAGGGACGAGATTTCACACTGAACTGGTAAAATTGCTTCTAGGCCATACACCAGTTGGAAGGGTGTAAACTCGGTCACATTCCTTACAGATGTTAGGTATGCCCACAAGGCCGAGTACAGGATCAGGTGCCAACTCCTTTTGTGGACTCCAATCATCCTTTGCAGCATGCACTTCAGGACCTTGTTGATTGCTTCAACTTGTTCGTTGGCTTGCGGGTAATATGGAGTAGAGCTGTCGTGAGACATCCCTAATTTGGCAGCCAATTCAGTCATCATGTGATTGCGAAAATGTGATCCATGATCTGTGACTATAGCATGTGGAACGCCGAATCTGACGACTACATGATTGAAAAAGAAAAGGACAGTTGTTTCATCAGTGTTATCTAATGTAGGGATTGCCTCGGTCCATTTGGTAAAATAGTCCACAGTGACTATGATATACCCATGCCCCCCAGTCGAGGTGGGGTTACATGTCATGAAATCAATGCCCCATTTGGCAAATGGCCCTACAGCAACTATTGGCTGCAGAGGTGCGGGTGATCTTCTAGTTTTTCTATCAAAAATTTGACAGGCATGGCAACTTCTGACTGCGGTTATGCAATCTTTAAACATTGTTGGCCAGAAGTATCCTGCTCGTAAAAAATTTTGCGCCGTAGCGTAACCAGATTGATGCCCCCCACATGTGCCTGAATGCAAATCATTCAGGACTTTTTCGGCCTCCTCATGGGTGAGGCACCTCCTCAGAACTGTATCGACACCACGACGATAAAGTGTATCATCAACGATCATGTAGTCTTTTGATTGGTATAGAATACGTTTTTGTTCTAAGTAGGAGGTATTAGGCCTATATTTTTGGTTTTGGAGATAGATGATTATATCTCCATACCACGGATTGCTTGAAGATATCAGAAACAAAGATTCATCCATGATTGTTTCTTCTGATGTTTCATCGTTGGACAACGATGGGAGATCACATAGTAATTCCGCGAAAACCAGGGATTTCTTTGACTTGGATTTTACAAATTCTAGATAAAACTCTTGAAGAATTGCTATCCATTTTGAATATTTCCCCCCCAGCAACTGTCGCGACAATATATAATTCATGGGGTTGCAATCTGACAGAATGGTAATTTTTCGAAAGAGGACATAGTGTCGAAATCTCTGTATCGCTTGAACAGCTGTGAGAGCGAGCTTTTCAACATAGGAATACTTGCTTTCTGTATCATTTAAGTTCCTACTTAAATAATATATAGGATGTTCAATTCCGTTGTCTTCTTGAACTAAAACCATTGCGATGGTTGTATCCGCTGCAGCCAGATACAGGTTAAAGTCTTTTTGATGTCAGGAGCATACATTAATGATGCTTTCATTAGGGATTCTTTTAAAGCATCAAACGAAGCTTGCACGACTTGATCCCAGACGAAGGGTACTTCCTTTTTTAATAGACGTGTATAACCTTTAGCAAGTTCGGCATAATTCGGAATGAACCTCCTCAGAAAGTTTTCTTTCCCTTGGAGTTTATGAATCTGAAGCAAATTTGAAGGTGGAGGCAAATTTATGATTGCCTGAACCTTACATGGGTCGAGACGAATCCCATCCTTTGAGACTACAAAGCCAAGTAAATGACCAGAATTGACACAGAACACACATTTGTGTGGATTGAGTCGTATCTTGTAGTGTCGGCAACATAGAAATATCGCTCTCAAATGCTGCGGATGATTGGTCCACTTTCGCGAATGAGCCGGAAGGTCGTCGAGATATGGTTGAACGATGTTTTTGATGTCATGGAAGGCATAATTAATTGCCCTCTGAAACGTTGCCCCTGCATTCTTTAAACCAAAGGGTAATTTGCGATATGCGAATGTGCCCCACGGACAAATAAATGCAGTCTTTGACTGGTCCTGTGGGCGGATATTTATTTGATTATACCCAGAGAATCCATCCATGAATGAAAAGATTTCACATCTGGCGCATTCATCAATTATCTGGTGAATAAAGGGTGTAGGGTAGTTGTCTTTTGGACAAGCTTGATTTACATCCCTATAATCGACGCACACTCTGATTGTTCCTTGTTTTTTCATCACAGGAACAATGTTTGATACCCAATTAGTTAGAGGAACCAGGTAAATGAAACCAGCATGGAGAAGCTTTTCAACTTCTGCTTTGATGGTAGTGGCTTTCTTGGGGTGCACCTGCCGTAGCTATTGTCGTACTGGTTTGACATCTGGATAAATCTTGATTTCGTGTTCAACTATACTCGAGTCGATGCCTGGCATTTCATCATATGACCAAGCAAAGACATCTCTAAATTCGCGAAAAAGAGCGTTATATATTTCCAGTTCTGAAGGAGAACAACATTTGCCAACATAAATATTCTCTACAACATCTGTTTTGGTCAAGATATTTATGGCGATAGTCTCTTCAATATTGGACAAGTTTCGCTCGGAATCCACCGTGTTTACAGTATTTGATAGGAAATCAAAAACTAAAGGATGATGAAGGTCATCAGGAGTATCTTCTTGACAGTTTGGAAGATGGGAACGATGGTGGTAATCTTCCCATGGTGCCCCTTCAATTACCATTGACTGAACAATTCCTTCGTCGGTGTGATGCACTTGCGACCAAGGATCTGAAGGGGTGCCATATTCCTTAGACCTATCTATCCAAACGCTTGATGAGCGTTGATTCGGGTCTGCCTCCCATGCCAAAAACATTGATTGCTACAATATTTCTATTGGGCTTGGAGGCAATACCTGCGGATGATCCATGTTTATATCGTTTTCTGAGATCTTTTGAATCGAAGATATCATATTGCAGGTTCCTACCGTCGCCACTTCTGCCAGATTGATTGGAGGTGGGAGGGAAAAAGTCCCCATTAATATAGGGTCTTTTAGTAGGCCTACTCCGATATTTTGAAGCGTATGGGGGCTTCCATGGATCATCGAAATGCTTCCCGTAACTTGGGAACTATTGGGGAGAAATGTTTGTTGGTCGACGATTGTAATTCCTCCTTGAAAAGGAAATGCAATATTCCTAAAGTAGGTCGACACAACCATAGCCATAGCATATATCCTTGGTCTTCCCAGTAAGATGTTGTAGTCGAGGTTTCCGTCGATTACTTCGACATCTATTTCTATTGTTTTCCCTCCTAGTTCAACTTGCAAGTTACTTAGAATACCATATGGGGTATATGTTCGTCCGTCAAATGCTTTTAATGTTGTCGAAGATCGCAACAAGGTTGGAGATCCTAAAGTTTTCCAACAACTCATCGACATAATACATGTAGATGCCCCCCATCAATAATTGTTCGATGAACAGTTTTGCTGAGGGCTTTCACTTGAATGAGGAAAGCTAGTTGAGCTGGTAACTAAGGATTGTATCCTTTATGATTAAAGGACACAAGATTAGAATCCTTTGGGTCTATCCCACCTATAGCTGATAATAAAGCCTGCTTTTGGGATGGACAATTTTGCAGTACTTCAAGTGTTGACATAGCGGATGGCGATTGGGCCAGATCTCCACTATATTATAATGCGGTGCTACTCTGGCACGAGGATTAAATTTTGACTTGTGTACTACTCCCTTTGGCGGTTTTATTGTTAGCTCTGGAATGATGGGCGGTGCAACTTCTGTTGAAGTTGTTGTCGAACTACTAGGTTGATCTTTATCCTTGTTGTTCGATAGCTGTGGATTCCCGTAATCTTTATTCCTTGTCGATATCAAAGCATCATTTTGCTGTTTCGAAACCGACAACATCAGCACTTGGGACGGGGAAGCATTTTCACTAGCAACCAGATTTGTCCCTGGATTTGGAAACGGATCAGTCAATACCGCCAAGGTTTTTGAATTCTTGAAGAATATTTTAAGCTCAGCTTTATGTGGACAATTTTTTGTCCAATGATCCTCATCGCATATTAAGCATGGATTTTTTGGTTTCCTATCTTCAGGAGGGTTTGCAGAAGAATTTTCAGGTGATGATTCTTCGTGTTTCTTCTTCTTCCCTTTGTTTTTCTTCTTTCCTTCCTGGTTTCTTGGTTTCTTTGCCTTTATCAGTCGAGACGGAATTTACTTCCGAGGCGAGAAGTTCTTCTTTTTCATTTTGACTAGAAATCTTACGGGCCTTTTTAGATGTAGCCTTTGTCGATTTCGTGTCTGTCGTACCAATCTCGCCATCGCCGACATGAGAGTCGTTGTTTGATTTAGGAGGAGGAGGGACGAAAAATTTCGGTCTAGGAGCGTCAGGGATTTTATCGTAGAGCGTGCCAGACTGCATATAAATCAAGTCTAAATATTGTGCACGAGCAATTACTTGCTCTTCAGTGACGACTCCTCCTTTTAACACATATTTCATTAAATTTGGAAATATTTTATTACAAGGACAATGACTAGAATTGAGATTTTTGGTTATTTTGAAATTCTAGATCCACCATTTAATTCCAAATTTAATGGAATATGTGTTTTTTGCCACATCTTCTGTAATGGAAGGTAATAATGACTTAATAAACCATTCAGCTAAAAGATGATCAGGAACATACATTTTTACCATTCTACTATTGAGATTGCAACAATATGATGGAGCTTAGTGAAAAGAGTCGCCTTCACTAAGTGGGCCCGCAAGCTATTTTTGGCGCAAGTCTATTTTTAGACTATGTCTATTTTTAGACATATGGATCATGTCTATGGATTGCAGGTTGCTGTTTATGGATGATTGATCAAGTTGGGAAAAAATAGATGGACTTCTATTTTTGATGAAAGTGTGAGTGATCACAGTGTGAGTGATGAAAGTCTATTTTTAGACTGGCTGTCAAAAATAGAAAAGTCAAATATTATTATCTCACAATAATATTTGGACTATAAACTTAATCTTATTCTCTTGGAGCACTTCAGTTTGAGCTACAGAGGTGGCACATGCAACTGTCAGAAGGAAATACGCTTTTCTTATGAGTCAGTTGAGTTGTTGCATGCATGACTTCAGTTAGAACTCAATCAGTTGAGTTTGGTGGAGTTGATTGTGGAGTTGATGGAGTTGTGTTCAGTTTAGCTTTGTTAAACTGGTTGTATTTAGTCTAACTGGAAAATAGACTAGAGATGAGTTGGGTGAATTAGTTATTAATTAATTCACAAGTTATTAACTCATAATACAACTAATGAATACATCAGTTAACTCAGTTGCATGTCAGTGCATGTTCAGTTCAACAGGGACAGGTGGTAGAGAATCAGATTGCTATCAGTTGTGACTATAGTTGTGCACCAGATCTTGCACAATCAAGGGATTGAGTATGCCAATGAGTTTGCTCATGTATTTTCCCACATTATAGCTTTTGCTCATGTCCAACAAAGAGTGAGTGACTATTTTGCAGGTGAAAAACGAGTTTGGTGAGCCATTCTCATCAGTTCTTGAGCAGGTATTGAGCAGTGGAGGCAGGCAAGCAGTGGAAGAGATTTGGAGATCAAATCTGAGCTGTATTGTGTGTAACAGAGGTGGAGATACTTGTGAGAAGTATTATGTTGTGTAATGTTACATGACTCAATCATTAATATACAGATAGTTGGGGTTTTTAGCGAGATGCTTTCCCCGGGATACATATTGTGTTAATGTGTGAATGCTCTTGATGTTTTATTGTTATTGATGATGCTATATTGATGATCAACGTAGAGGAGCTTATGTATTGTGTATGTTTTCCACAATAGTACATGATTAGGATAATCTCCATTGAATATGTGTTAAATTATTCAAAATTTCTACATCTACGACGACGTCGCCACTCATGAATATGATCGGATATGTGAGTGGCTGTTGTTTGTTTGAAATTGGTAAGAAGTTCTGTTCCCGTTTCGTACCTTATTGGTAACTGAAAATGGGTTAAAAAGGTTGTGGCCAGGGTACTGAAGTTGCCAAACGAAGCTCTGGGTAACTCGATATACCATTTTACTACCGGACCAGTTAACATCCTCTGAAAAAGGCGAAGCCTAATCGAATCATCATTTAGGGTGTTTGATGAACACCACAGATGAAATGTCATCACATGATTCGACGGGCCTTCACCCAGATTTCCATTAAATTTAGGAATATCTGATGGAAGTTTATGCGGAATCGCTGGCCACCAAGGGGCGTAAGCAATTGGATCGTTCGTTAGCCGATTTAGATCTGGTAACTCTAAAGTCACCATGAAGGGTAACTGATGATTCAAGTTTGGCGAAGCATACCTAGGATAAGATGGAATTGCCTAAGCAGTTGGTCTTTGCATACCAACATAATTCATTTGATGCTGGTAACTTTGGTAAGGTTGATGGGCATAACCATTGTAGAATGGTTGATTTTGACCGTTTTGAATATACGGCTGCCCACTATTTGCAAAGATTTGTTGCTCAGATCCTTGGTATACTTGTTGGAATTGCGGTTGTTGGTGTTGTACCAGCCATGGTTGCGAAGCCATCTACTGTTGTCCAATACTAACTGTTTGACCAAGATGAGGGGTAATTGTACCCGTTTGGGCCTGTGTCACTCCACTAGTTGGCGATTGTGGTTGAGTCGTAGGGACAAGACGTTGTTGCATTAAAACCTGAGAAACCTGAGGTTGGCATACAACATGCAACGCTTGTACTTACGACACCGTCACAATAGCTGACGTAGTTGGTATATTTGACATAGGTAAACATTGTTGCATCGAATATACAACTCTTGGTTGTTGAGGCAGTACTAGCACCCAACCACTAGATGTAATTCCAACATAACCTGAATTTTGTTGTGAACTCTCGTATGGTTGTTCTCCCGGAGGAGACAATGAAAGGGTATACTGCCCCCCATACGACGGTAATCCGGTACTTAAAGGTATTGTTTGCCCTTGAGGACCGGACTGCCCAAATTGACACCCTGAAGGATCAATTTGTTGAGACTCAACATAAGAGTTCCCAGATACTATTCTGGATGAACAAACAGGAACAGACGATACTGTCGAAATAGCCCCTGAGTGGGCTCCTTCTAGCGATTGAGAGCTAGTTGGGATAGATGGTATGCTGGCGAACATTGTTGGAGTGACAGCAGGAAGTTCTGCCATCGCTGTGTCAAATGACACAGTCCTAGATGTCGACGTTTGTTCAAACATTTCTAGTCTATCCAAAAGATTGTCTAGCGATTCTACAGGAACTTCTGATGGTGGTATACTAATTTTTGACGAAGAAGGATATAGAGTGATCCCGACTCCAAATCGCGATGGAGTACTCGATGGAGGATCTTCCACAATCTCTTCTATAGCAATCAGACCAGGTGGAAGAGGTAGGCCGTCAGGTCTGTAAAATATTTCTGGTGCCGAAGAAGGTATAGAATCTGCAGCAACAGATGTTTGGGGAATAACACCTTCTGAATCAGCTGTAGATGGAGTTGGTTCAGTAACACAAGTGTTTACCTTCACACTAGGATCAGTTCTACTGTCCTTTGGTGGCTGCTGAACTTCTTCTGTAAAGGCAGGGATACCAGAAATGTTTGGAGTAACCGGAGTCTCTGATGGTGTTGGAACACTTGTTCTAACTTTACCAGGGGATTTAGAACCAGTTAAACGAGTTCGCTTTGTCCGTAACAGTTTTGACTCTAGAGACAAAGACGGTTGACTCATAAGCCTCCGTGAATGACGGGGTTTCAATTGACTTTCTTCCACGATTGCGGATTACTCGATCAACTAAAAATCAAGGGGAAGTATGTTTCCGAATTAGATGAATTTTAGACGCTTTGACACAACTTGTTTTTTCAATTTTTAAGAGTCGAGAAAAAACAAAAGATGACTCTAGTTGCCTTCGATTTTTAATGAGCCTGAAGTGACAAGTGCTCAGATGGACCTTTTCCGTTAAGGAGTCTGAAAAGGAATGAAGGGGACTGCTCTGGAAATCTAGACAGAGGGATTACCAAACCAATCGCAAAACTGCAGAATACTTTTTACGGTATGGCAGTCAATATTCCCGAATGCTATGTTCAGTGCATTGCGATCGATAGGTCGGCAGAGACGGCTTCCTATGGATAAAGGATAAAGCCTATTGTGGTCTCCCAAAATATACTTGACGGTACGTGGGAGCACAAGTCCGTACTGGCACTTGTCGTCTCAAAGTGGAGGAATCACCCAACCAACAGTGAAAACAACAGTTACCAGGCTTTATGACGCTGGAATATGTCTCTAGCCTAGACTTCTAGATGTTGTGTGTTAGGTTCCAAAGCATTTTTAGATTCATTAAATTTATTTTATAGTTGATCTTGCTTAAGAAATTTTCCTTTCAAGTTCACCGCGTGATGTAGATGTACAATTCCTAAAATGCAGTCTAAGATGATAAACAGTTGTTTAATCTTCTTTTTGCAATGAAAATCCTAGCTACTAAGGAAAGAGAGATGGCATTCTTTCAACAAAGAGAAGAGAGCACACCCTATATGCACTGTCCTAAATCAAACCAACAAACAGTCTAAATGCAAATGCACATGCATGTATTTTTTTTCAGCCTTCTTAATGTGTGAATGATAAAAAGAAAGCTAAGCGCAAATATGAATTATTTTTCAAAGCAACAATTACTAACAAGCTTCTTTTCAAAAAAAAATGAGGACAATGACGACACTTTGCTATTCGGAATTGAAAACTTGCTTTCGACACTTGAAAAACTATCAATTCAAATCAAATACAAGAGTAACAGTGTAATTGACTATCAAGAACAATTGGATTCTCTTCTATGACTGAAAACGACACTTGCGACACTTTCAAATCAAGAAACGATAGTTCAATTACGCTACTTCTTTGTAAAGGAGAACTGAAAATGACTAAAAATACATAAAAACATTTACAGTTCTTTGCACAATGGAGGTGGAATAACGGCAAGGAAGGGGGTTTCAATAGAGGTGTACTGACTACAGGCAGCAAAACTCCTGAATAGAGCTGAAAAGCATGAACACAGAAGCCAAAATCTAAGAGCAGAAGAGGTCTGATCAGTGCACCTATAGCACAGGGAAACTGAAATGCAACGCACCTACTACACTCGGGAAGTGTGATGCATTCAGGTTTCAAAGAAGACACAGTGCGATGGACCAGGGACGAGACTTTAGCTGGGTTCCGGGTCACAGTTTGCAGCTCAGTTGAGGGATTTAGGCCGAGAAAGTGGTAATCAGTAAATCAATCACAGGGGTAGATCTTATGAGGTTACTAGAGCCACCACAATGGCAATTAGAGAGCTTGTAAATCAATCTATTAATTCATAAACAAAACCCGGAGATTGCCTGAAGCAGCATTGATCTACTTTTCACTTGCATAGAAAATGCAGTTCGAAGGCTAGCTGGCTTGACTTCAGGCTCCGTCTATAAGTTTATAAAGTAAACAAATGTAGATAAACAAACAATCTATTCGCTCCCCAGCGGAGTCACCATTTTGTTATCAAGAAAACTAGTGTCTATGCAGAGCTGCTAGTCCCACTAAGGCTGGTAGCTACCTTAGAAAAAAACAAACTAAAAACTACTTTCGTTTTCCTTTATGAGAAATAGATAAGAGAGGAATAAGGAGACCAACCTCTGTCTTGCGCTTGGTTCCTTGCTCGATTCCTCTCCCTTCTGATAGGTCTTCGCCACTTGCTTCCTCGTCTACCCAGCTTCAAAGAGCACCTGTAGAATAAAAGCAGCATAACACTATCCAAGAACATAGATCTATTATCATAAACAATATAGGACCAGATATATATTGACCACACAAATGCATATAACGTCAATCATACAATAATGTGGAGGAAAACTTGAATAGATTTATTGATAATCAAGAAAGAGAAAAGAGGATTACAACCAATTGTTCTGACCAACATCATCCTCTCAGCAAGAAAGCCCTTCTTCACCTCATGAAAAGCTTAGATCACCCAACACTATGATATGGCACCAAGAAACAACAGCACTTCCTTACAAGATACAAAATTCCAGCCTCTAGATCTCTGGGATGAGGGATCCATATATAGATGTTTGCAAGGGGAATGAGTCAGCTTTTGAGATTTGATTAGTGTCCTCTCTCTGATAGTTCTTGATTCCACTTGGAGATTGATGATCTCTTACTCATCCCTGGGTGAATGCAGAGAGGCAAGTGTCACAGGAGAAGTTTATGGAAGATTCCATGCTCCTCCACCTTGCGGATTGACCCTGCCATTTGTCCACTCTCACCCATCGCACCCCATAGAAGGGTTTTTCAACATGCATCGCACCTACTGTGTGTATTCAGGTGGGATGCAACGCACTTTGACCATGGAGCAGGTGAAATGGTCCAGTTTTGACCAGTTTTGAGTAGTTTTTCATGGAGAATTTCTTTTAGGGGTTGGAACAACACCTTTAGGGACTTAGGAGCCCTTGGTTTATGGACATTTATGATTGGGGTTACAGTGCCCAAAAATGTCTATAATGGACATCTACCCATAGTATTCATTCACCCATGGTATTTTCCCATGGTATTGTGACATCCACCCATGGAATTGACCCATGGTATTGTGACATCCACCCATGGTATTCATTCACCCATGGAACTGACCCATGGTATTGTAACTAAAAACTACTATAAGTAACAAGTTGCATTTTGTAAAAGAACAGATTGTCCACCACAATGTAGTTCTTACAGTTATTATCTGTTTTAATAAAAAAATTCTTTGTGGCTTTGTTTATTGGGCACACTACTCTTTTTTCTTCTGGAAATTTCAATTTTTCAGATCTTCGGGGCCTCTCCCCCAAGAATTTCAACCTTTTAGATTTTGAGGGCCTCCCCCCACGGTCTGGATCAATGAACCCATTAGAAACATCATATTATTGATCTTGATCTCTACCTCATGTCCACATGGGTTATCGCCCAACCTATCATGACTTCCTTGATACTGAATTTCCTTCTAAGGAGGCCATCTTACATGTCATGGCTCCATTAGATCATCCTAGGGAAGGCACACCTCACAGTGAACCTTTTCAAAATTATTTAGAAGAGTTGGGGCTTGGCCCACAAAATATTATCTTGAGGTAAGGGGAATTTCTTGGGTAATCCAATGAAGTTGCATGCTCAAACCAAATCGACTCTTAGATTTCTTCTTCTAAAATTACAACTAAATTGTACACTTGAAAACCTAATTATGGCAAGTACCTCAAGCCTTATTTATGTCTTGAGGTCATCCTCATGGAGAATTTCTCAATCACAAGACCACTCACTTTTCATTTCCTCGAGTAGTTCCTAATAATGATATGGTTCTAAGCTCTCACTAGAATCATAAACTTTTAGGACAATATCAATACAATTCTATGCGCGATGTACTTGACATAGTGTGCCATATCATGCTGACAATATCCCATGACTTCATACACATCGATATGAATCCTCATCCTATTCCTAACAATGGACATTACATGGAATGACCTATCTAAATGAATGAGGTTTCATTTTTTGACATTTTCATGCTTGTTAAACAATGAAAATATGAAGCTTTCCTTTACTTGTCATTTCATGCTCATTAAATTGATGAAAACACTAACTTTATTTATGTTATTTCCTCCTCATTATCCAAGTTGAAAGTTAGCAACAATAATCTTCTCATGTTTATAATGCTCGTTAAACCATGATAAGGAAATGAGCACACTTTTACTTATCTTTTATCTCAGCATCTCATGAAAAAAGACACATTGAACCTCAAGGTACATTTTTCCACCGACATATAGCAATACTTTTTTCCCTCCGATTTGAATTATTAACTATTGCTTGCTTGATTTTTTCCTCAAGTTCAACCCAAATGATGTGTGAAATTAAGTGGAAATTAAACACACTTATTTTCACATTGTCAATCAATGGCATTACCTACCCCCATGGGCACCCTAGGCTAACACCTATTTTATAAATTGGTGCCCATTATGCATTCCTTTTCCATAGGTTTGGGAACCTTTGTATACCCACCATGACTTGTCATTGAACCTCATGTTATTGTCTTGTCCACATTCTTGGCCAAATCCTTCTAGGTTACCAATATTTGTATGTTATACTTCAGAAACACCACATTACTCATGCCCCAGTGCTTGTTGCTCAACTGTTGTTTTCTATCATCACTCTCAACACCTTTGGAGTCACATTTACTTTGTTGGCATTCATTATATCCTTAGATAGAACCACTATGATGAGTGGTGTTTCCTTTCTAATACATTTTTTCACTTTTTGCTACATAAGTCAATCCCATCATCCTAAAAAATAGAAGCATTTCATGATGCCAATCATTCTCTCCAACAAGCCATCTAGAAATTCGCATGGCATTACCATTATCCTTGGCATAAAAAAACAAACATGTACATATTTAACATGTAAAAATAATATTGACAAATATTAATTAACTTTATTAATAACTTTATAAACTTTATATATATATATATATATATATAAACATTACAAAACATATCCTTAGATAGAACCACTATGATGAGTGGTGTTTCCTTTCTAATACATTTTTTCACTTTTTGCTACATAAGTCGATCCCATCATCCTAAAAAATAGAAGCATTTCATGATGCCAATCATTCTCTCAAACAAGCCATCTAGAAATTCGCATGGCATTACCATTATCCTTGGCATAAAAAAACAAACATGTACATATTTAACATGTAAAAATAATATTGACAAATATTAATTAACTTTATTAATAACTTTATAAACTTTATATATATATATATATATATATATAAACATTACAAAACATACATAATAACATATAAAACCTAAATACAAAAACATAAAGAAACCATATGTAAAAACAAATATTTTTTATATATTATTTATTATGTTGTAAATAATAATGGAGTTGTCTTTAGTGTGACTTTTTGGACTTTCTGGTGCTGGAATCCGGCTAAAAATTTTGAGGTGAAATTTGAAATCTTAATTTTTGTTATTTAAACTAGTTTTTTTGACTGTATATATGATTTCAACACCCTGAAAACCCCCTAGGGCACTTCAATTGTGCAGGGGTTGCCCGTCAAGCTTGTGATTTCAATATATTCTTGCCGAATTTTAGAGAAAATAGACCTGTAAAACCCACTGGAAAAGCTTCAACTCGAATAACAATTGTATAATGTATTAAAGTCACACTGCATAATGTAAAAAAAAGAAGAAGAAAACATAAATTTCATATCACAAACATATCCATTCTTACAAAGACTAAAACAACATGGGGAGGTTATCTATCATGATAACCAAATCAAGGTAGGGTCAGGGTCCACAAACCCATCTGATGAACAACGTTGTTTGTTTGGTTTTTTTTGAAGACCATATATTATTTTCATAGTGGATCCATGTGGATGATATAGAGCAAGAGTCATAGAGCTTACCACAACCCCACGTTAACTAGTCATCTTGGGGTCGTGTCTTTTCCAAATCGCAGGAAAGTCTCCACCTTACCAAAGGCATGAGGACACTAAGACCATATACTTGGAGGTTGTTACTTCATGTGAAATTTTATACGTCAGGGAAGGGAAGGTTAATTATGCCGAAGGTGTTTTTCTATTGTGAGGTTTTATGAGGTAACATTGTAGAGATTCGTAGGTTGACAAGATCTTCCATGTGGCATTTTGACAAGTCAATTGCAATTGCACTCCCCCTCTGTTTAACACATCTTCTCTTTGTTTAACGTCGTCGACGTTCCATTGCATGGTATTATGCAAATACTAGTAAATATATTTATGGATGAATTTCAGTGGTGTTCGAGTGTTGATATGCAGATTGGAGTGTCAAATGAACACATGGGGCTTATAGTTCGATGGTTTATATACGGATAGGGATTGTGTGAAAACTAGAGGAATATTTATTTTTTAATGGTTCAAGGGTTTCTCTGTGGACAACGGGGTCTCTAGGTGGGCATGAGATAAGGCAAGTTGTAGGGAGGGGAAGGGCAGGCTAATATATACATATAGTTAATTATTATTATTATTATTTAATTTTAAGGTCACGGCCAAGTGAGACACTAAATTGGTGTATAAGACCCCTTATGTTTGTGAAACAAGAGGCCCACCTTCGTACAACGATTTGGCTACTAAATTTACGAAGACATACATACTCTACCATTCTAGTTTTGAACTTATGACTTCTTGAAAAAAAACACTCTTAACTTAAAAACATACACTGCATAAATAGTTATATAATTTCTTTCTAAAATTTGGATCGAAAAGAATTACAAATATATACCATGGAATTCCAATTATAAAAACACTGCCATGTCAACGCATCAATGAGTCCCATCTCTAGATTTTGGACTTATATGTTGCGAGTTAGGAATACTTCATGGCTTCTATATAATTTCCATAATATTCCTTTATCACTAAACAACCAATAAAATGAAAAGCTATGATTCGGTATTTGGATTTATTGTGTTTGATTGGATTTTATTCTTTAATGATAAAGTAAATAGTTTGCTTAATATGCCTTATTTTGTTGTGCAGGTCGAAGGGAAAATAATTAAAATAAAATTTCACAAAATTATTATTGAGATTTTAACAACGAATTTTTTCATAAAGTTTACTTGGGAATAGACGAGACCGGCAAACTCCAAGATTGGATTTTTTTTCTAGTCAATTGAATATTCATAGGGTTTTATTTATTGTTTTTAAATTTAAATAATGTTATTTGGTTGAATATGATAATAACTTTAGCATTTGGTAAAGTTTGTCGAGAATTTGTATATTTTCTTATATGGATTATGAGAGGTGTTTTTTATATGATTGATTATCTATTTATATGGTTGAATAAATTGATGATTGTTTTTTATTGTGATTTTGTAAGTTCGAAGAGATATGATAACTATTTGTTGGAGTACTCCTAAATTAGATTTTATTTAACAATTATTTAATCACAAGAATTATTTGTTTGATTTAATAATTGATATTTAATTTGGAGTATTTGTTAATTTACATTTGATTTAACAATTATTTAATCACAAAAATTATTTATTTGATTTAATAATTCATAATTAATTTGGAGTACTTGCTAATTTATATTTGATTTAACAATTATTAAATCACAAGAACTATTTATTTTATTTAATAACTCATACTTAATTTGGAGTACTTGCTAAATTATTTTGATTTAACAGTAATTTAATAAAAAAAAAAACTATTTATTTGATTTAATAACTCATATTCAATTATTTGTAGTATGTAATAGTTCTCCAAAAAAAACATGAAATGAGTTAATAAATATTAGTTCTTACAACTATTTTTGTAACTTCCAATTAATTTTAAACATCATGTTAAATCCCCATTTGAAAACAAAAACCTTTTCTTCTAGTATGTAGAAATAGTTTTATATTTTCCAAGTTGGGACAACTTTATTTGCATTTTAATTAGGTTATATTTAGGATTTACTTTAATTAATTTTAAACAAAAGTCTCCTTGCATAGTAGAAAACCTTTTTGGTGGCTTAGTTGAGACCACATTTAAGTCAACCCAAATATTTCCTCTTTCAATTGATTACAAGTAGGCAAGTTTTCTTGATTTTTGTGTGTTAATAGCAACAAGCATATCATACATCAATAGGTGGAAATTTAATTTATCCATAGTTAGATTTATGATTTTATATTAGTTTATATTATATTAGGGATTTAGTTTAGGATAGATTTAGGTTGAGGTAAATGGGCCCTCAAACTGGTCAAGATCACCACAAAAAATAGAAAAGGGTCTAATTGGAGCCTTGACCACGTGATTTCCTTAATGTTGGACATGATCAATTTTGACCATCAATAAGACTATAAACTACATTGGCATTTCTGCATCTTGTCCATAGACTAGTTGAAAATGCGTCTAACCAGTGAGCTTCTTCGACGTGGTCAGGTATGCCCATAAGAGCATAGGAATTCTTAAGGCCCAATCGTCTATGTTCATATTAGACATTTGTTAGCATGATTTCCAAAATCCATAGTACCATTTGCTTGTGGATGATAGGGCATGCTCTTCTGATGGTATATCTAGAACTCCCTATCAGAGCTTCGATATTCTTGTTCAAGAAATGAGTTCCTTGATCGTTCATCAAAATATTGGGGCATCCACAATGACTAATGACATTTTTAAGTAAAATATTGGGAGTGGTCATAGCATTGCAATACCTAACATGTGTCATTTAAACCATCATTCTCCACTCCTCTTTTTTGGTGGACTGATTGTTCCTATGAAATCAACAACCCATTTCTTGAATGCTTGTAAGATCAACCTTGAGTTGAGCAACATCTGATCTCATCCATAAGGTCTACCCACTCTTTCACACACATTGTAGTTGTGACAAAATTCCTTTGCATCCTAGTGAATTGTTGGCCACCATAAGCTTTCATGTAAAACATTTTGCAAAATTGTCTTCCCTGTGTAATTATCTCCAACCACACATTCATGTGCCTCCATTAATACGGAAGGCCTCTCATGCTCTAGTCCACATTGCCACAAATTATTCCATCTACATGTATTTTATATAAAAATTTCATGATGAGTTGATAATATGAAGCCTTCACTACTAGCTTCTTTTTCTATGTCATTATATACTTTTATGAAATCATCCCTATAGTGAGAAATAGAAAATTTCAGCGATGTTATTTTCCATCATCTTTACACAAAATAATTGCATGTCTATCAAGCCATCATTGACATTGCTACCTCCTCATTGAAACTAATCTATGACAAGTGATCCAACCCTAGATTCAGCTTACCAAGCTTTATAATTACTTCAAAATCATATTCTTAAAATAACAATAGCCATCTACATATCCTCCCACCCTAGATTGGCTTTCTAACAAGGTATCTTAGTGCATATTGGTGTATATATAGTTTGAAGTGTGAATCCAATAGATAATGACTAAAATTTTGTAGTGTGTACATGATGGCCAAAATATTCTCACTCTATGGTGGTATAGTTTTTCTATGTTGATAAATTTATGCTAGAAAATGCAATCATATTTTTTATTTCCGCTTCACCTCGTTGAGGCAACACAACACCTAGTGTTATCATTGATTCATCAACATGAACATGAAATTCCTTGCTCCAATTTAGGAACACTAGGATCGACATACATAGTAAATTTTCATTTAGTGTATGTAATGCTTACTGGAAATCCTTGGTCCATTAAAACCTAACATCCTTCTCTAGCATCCTCTCTAATGGTGTGGTGACATGTCCATCTCTATGCACAAATTTTTTGTAATACCTCATATGTCCTAGTGTCGCTTATAGCTCTCAAACTAACATTAGAGATGGGACTTTCGCTATCATTGTGATATTTTTTGGATTGATGAGTAATCCTTTCTTACAAAACATATTCCTAATAAAAATTCCCATCGTCGAGCAAACAATACACTTCTTCAAATTGAGGGAAATATGCATATTCCTACACCTATCCAACATAAGTCATAGAACTTCAATATGGTTCTAGAGAAGGTTAAAAATAGTCCAATCATCCAAGTAAACTTCCATAAATTTATTAATTAATTCTTAAAATATCCCACTGTCACTTGAGAAAACACCACTAGTACATTCTTTAAATCAGATAACATGACAATGTACTAAAATGAACCCCAATCTATCACAAAGGTTGTCTTGTGATGGTCCTCCTTAGCATTTCTAATTTGGTGGCACCCTGAGAACCCGTTTGTAAATGAATAGGCTTCTCTCCCTCCAACATTCTCCAATACCTCATCTATAAATGGGGTGGGGAATGTATCATGAATATAAGCATCGTTCTGTTTCCTTAAATCAATATAGATTTGAATTTAACCTATCTTCTTCAACTGTGTCGTCGTTGGACTGATCCACTCTTATGCTTTGATAGGCTATATGATACCTTTTTTTAGCATCCTATTGAGCTCCTCCCTAAATTTCTACTTATAAATCAGATTTAGGAGGTAGGCTCTTTGGCATACTATCTTGGTACCTAGTTTTAGAGTGATTTTCATCTCCCCTAGCTCACCCACTATACCCTTCATCTCTGTAAAAGTATTGGGAACAATTCTTGATGTTCATGTAGTAGGTTAGAAATTTGTCTAACAGTTTCTTCATCCCCTTTAATCCTTGATCATCACAAACTTGAGTTTGTTGTTAATATTTACTTTGTACATATTAATAGGATTCTCATAGTTTGGCGTAGAAGAGTCCAACTATGTTCCATTCAAATGTTTCTCCCCCTTGGACTCTAAGATATTTAGATCCCTAAGATCATAATCATCGTCAACTTCTTTTACTATGCCATAGCATTCTGCCAATTTCCTAGTAGTTTATGAATTTTGGTGAATTGCATAGAATGGCACCTCCCTTAGCATAGTCATTGGCTCTTTTGCGAAGATATTATATTTGGTACTATGTAAAGCCTTATCTATCAGTGGATCATCCAACTCAAATTGAAAAGTTAAGACAAATTGTTTTTCCATTGCTGTGTAGTATGTTGGCCTCACTACAGCTCTAGATTTGTGTACCATTTATAGGTACAACATCCAACGTGTGCCAAAAATGGTGCACCCACTCCAACTCTTCAATATATTCATCTCTCCATTCTATGACACACTTCTCTAGATGATAAATAGAGGATTCTTCACCCATATATCATTCTTCATACTCCCTAGCATCCAACCCAAACTTAATTAACAAGTGCCTACAGTATTTCCACGTCTTCGCGTGCACTTTGTGCATTTCCCACCAATGTGAAAGAGAAAATTTGAGAGAAATGTCTATCATGGAAAACCAGTATTTGAAAACTTTTGACAAAATTAACAATGTATTTCAACACATCATTGAGGAGGTTCCCATACTTTTGTGCTAATCCATCGTACAAACCTAGTAGTTCGAGCACATCTCCTAGTGAAAAAGTTATGGAGGCACTACTACTAGTTCCATAGCACCTCATCTATGTTCGATGAACATGAATTAATGCTTAACTAGCTCAAGGTACTATCCACAATTGGGTTAACACATGTCACATCGAACTATTAAATTATATATTATCTAGGTTGATTATGTCAAGGTCCTCTCTTAGCATTTCAACATAGCAACCACCATCCTCAGGATCCAAGGGCATGACGACCCATAGGTCTCGATCTTCAAAAATAAATTTCCCCTTCTTCAAGTTAATAATAACCTGGTTATCGAATTCCCAATCAATACCAAGTAAGGTTGAGTAAGGGCATGTATCATCCAAAATTTTGATGACTTCAACATCTACCAAACTCTTTATTACGTCAATAGTCACTTCCACATTTGTTAATTATCTAATTGCTAATATCCAATATTTATTGGAGAGATGTAATTGGATTAGTGACCATACAAGCTTAACCATGCCCAACTCCCAAGTATTCTTTGGAAGGATATGACATCCAAAACCAAATCCAAGATGGTATCATCCATATCATAGCCATTTATCTGGCCACTGAACTAATGTTCCTTGTTGGCACACCTTCAATGCAACACCAACTTTATCATATTTGGAGGTACCTATTCAAAATTAACTTCATTTTCCTATGCACCATGGTATGCGGTTTCTAGCACATAGTGATCAATCATCCTATTTAGTCTCCCCATATTTTATTCATTTCTCACCAAATTTAAACAAATCCTCAAGAAATTTTGGATGGAGCTTATCTCCCATTATGACACCTTAGATGGAGGCTCATACTATATCAATGGAATATCATATACTAGTGGCCCTTATGGTTATTTCATCAAGCTTGATGTAACCTCAAAGGAGGTTTTACAACTTTCCAAACCAATTTTTTAGGTTGCTTCGATGGGTTTACTACATCCATACCTATTCTAGGCCCACCTCTTATTACATTGAAAAACACCTCCTCATCAACTCAAAGGATAAGACCAACTTGGATTGAAGTGAAACCCTAATTCACAAGCCTATTTTCCATGGTAATATACCCCATAAACTAGCAAAAGATGTGCTAATGTAGCCCAACAAACTAGCAAACCATGTTAACCTAAAAAATCACACTCTTTCTCTTTAATAAGTTCGTGGTACCTGAATTTCATAAGCTCATGAATTGAAATCACGAGTTAACTCAATCTGACTCCATCATTTACTCAAATTTAAATCTACAAAGCTAGAAGGGATCGCCTCAAACTTTTGTTTGGAAGTTGCCTATCCTAACAAAGACTACTATGTAGGTAAACAACAATAAGCAGAGGAAACTTTTGGATTTTTCCCAAAGTGAACTGGTGAATAAAATGGCATAAGTTGAGCCTCCCATTACTTATATATGGGATGCTAGGCCACTGTAATCATGAGGAGAATTTGTGCATTATTATGCTTCCAAGATATTGTTGGGAGAGAGAGACAGGAGCTAGGAGCCAGAGGAAGGCTTGTTGCAAAACTATGGTTGTAATCTTCCTTCTTTGATTTAATAATGTAGATCTATGGTTGTTCCGTCTATATCATGGTCTAATGTTTTCATTTTACATGTTATACATCTATGATTTAGATTAATGTTTTTATACAGATGCATTCAATTTCTATATGTTTTTATATGTTAGTATGATTAATTGTTGAGGTTTATATATGTTGTACAGATCACTTGTTTTCCATTTTGTGTGCAGGTCTCATTCTTGGAGTTGGCTGAGGGTTCCTTCTCTAACACATTAACTACTCCAATAGAGTTGTAGAAAGGATAAACAAGTCTCCACTCATCCTTTCTTTGTCAATTCCATGTAAGATTGTTATGATTGAATGTTTCTTGCTCGAACAATTTCAGATCCCTTAATCTGTTTTCCTTAGGTTCCAAGAAACCTGAATGGGTTATCCATCCATCCACCCATGATTTAATCCCTACAGTAGAATTTGCAAATCCACTAGCGATCGTCCTTTAATTCTTGGTTTTAATCTCCTAAATCTTGGATCTCTCACTCTCTCAACTTCTGTCTATTTTTGTCAACTTGAATTCTTGTCATTCTATCTTCTCACAGTTAATACTTTTGTTCTTAGCCCTTGTTTTGACCTGGATTTGCCCTTTTTGTGCCTTCCAGAGTGTTATAACACCCTTCTCTACCTAATACAAAGTGTTACCCCTACTAATAACGCCCTGGAGACCTAAGTTATATGGCCAAACCTCTGGTGTCCACCCAATTCTATGGATTTTACTGTTTGACAGTCTCACTTGGTGGATGGTCTTTGGATCTATTCTTTTTGGATCTGTTTTCATTGGCTACATGCATCCATGACTTTGTTTTTGAAAAATTAGCTTAATTACATTAGTTTTGAAAAAGAAAAAGAAAAAAATTTGCTTTATGTTGTTTTAGTTGGTTTTTTCAAGTTTATTTGGGTTTGTTATCTTGTCTGCATTTATTCTATTTGTGTTATAGCTGCATTAGAACTATTTCATTTTAAGAAAGGCGTACAATTACTCTCTCCTTGTCTTAAGTCTTCTTCTTTAAACTGAAATTGAAAAACATATTTTTTGCATAGTTTGAGTCAGGTCTCACAAATTCCATATGTCAACACCCCTCTGAAGACATTAATAAAGTACCCTTAAAATCAACCTCGTAGTAAAATTGATCAACAACTCTTTTTCAGGATATGCACATATTTGTTTAGGCTAGATTCTTGGGATAGGTTGTGTGAGTCAACTCCCCAATACTGCAAACTTTAAACTAGTGCCATCAAAAAGATAAAATCTTTATGCACTCACATCATCTGGGACCGCTCCTCTATCAAGGGAGTTAAGCACGAGGTAATATTGGGGTGTGAAAGAAGGTAGCCCGCCTTCGATTGCATTTCGATGGGTATTTTATGTATCGAGGATATCAAAGTTTAGTCGGGGACTCATATATCCTGCTTACACAATGTACTTCACATGACTGTGAACCCCCTAGTGGTGTCTATGATTTTATGTGAACTTAGTGGCCATAATTCTATGGACTAACATAAAGTGACTGGGACGGGCTTCCCCAGCACCTCCACAAATGAACCTACTCCATCTTTGGTTTTTTGGAGGGTACTCATCTTCACGAGAGTGCTTGGCCCCTTCTTACCAAGGTTCAAGAAAAGTTCAAGAGTGATCATAACTGTTAAATTAGACCAACTCTCTCTTATAGCCCTTCGATACTAGGTTTCATCTCCAGCTACTTGTGGCTATTAGAAAAAGTTTTTTCTTAGTTGTTTCTTGGACTCTTTTAGAGATTTTGTTTTTCAACTATGTGCTCTTTATTATTGAGACTAATGTATATATCACACTTAATCTAAAAATAAATAAAATATATCATTCATTGTGGCTACCGTTAGAGAAATTTGAGGTAAAAAATGGGCCTCAATAAAAAATGTACAAGAAAAATCAACTTTATAAGAGCTAATAGGATTCAAGATGATGATGTCAACCATGGGGAATGATTCACCATTTTTGGAATAAAAAGGAAAAAAATATTTTAAAATTACAAAAATAACAACCTTTTCAAGTTATTCCCCTATGAGTTTACTCAAATTTTTAGCAGGAGCACTCATTGGATACAAAATTTAATTCCTCATCTAGGGAGTACCCATATTGCATATTTTCGATGGACCTTGCTACATGAAAATTGTGAAATACATGAAAAATGTGATTGAAATAACATTTTTTCATGTATTTCTCATTTTTTCATGTAGCAAGGTTGATCAGAAGTATGCAACATGGGAACTCCTTGGATGAAGAATTAAATTCCACATCCAACGAGTACTCTCGCTCAAATTTAAGTAAAACCTTAGAGAGATAAGTTGAAAATACGAGTTGAAAAGGTAGTTTTTTTTTCCCTCGAAAATTTGATGATATAATATAATCTAATTTGATTATTTCCACTATTATTTAATAATATTTCTTAGGAGGCCACGAGTGTTTACTATAGCATGATGTCTACAAAATCGAGGGTTTTAACCTAAATATCCTGAACAATATGCACAAGTGTATCTTTGCAAACCCAAGGGCGGTGTCTTACGTTGCATCTCTGACTGGGGCATGAGCATGCCAGGTTGGAGGGGAGAGATACCCTCCTATAGAATCATAGCAGCTCGAGAAATGAGCATCCAGGGAGGAAATGCAACTGCAAACATATCTGAAGGAGGAGGCAAAGATAGCCTAGTCTTGGGAGCACAGTGGCAAGCAAGAATCTTGGGACAATGCCTGCCAAGAGCAATGAAAAAACCTCTATTTGTGATTCCCAATAATAAATAGAACATTATCGGAAATTTATGAAAGACCATGTGTTGATATACAAGTTTTAGGAATTTGGCCCTCTGAAAGAGATCAGGTTAAATGGATCCAACTAAAATGGAAAACAAAAGGGCATATAGATCTGAATTTGGGGGCTTGGGGTTTCTTTAAAGTGATCTTTACGAGTCTTGAAGATAAGGAGATGGTTTTTTAAAAAGGTCCATACTTCTACTACAATGTTGGTTTGTTCATGCGAAATTGGGAGGAATGCTATAACCCAGATTAGGAGAAATCTATGGCAGCCCCAGTATGGATTGGATTATTTGGCCTCCCTGTGGATTTCTGGGATCCATAAATATTGGAAGGAATTGGAAACTCCATTGGGAATTTTGCTAAGGTTTCCGGCTCAACAAGACGAGGAAGGTATACCTCATACGCTCGGATTTGTGTGTACATGAATACAATAGAGCCCCTCTTGGAATTTATCGAGGTAGAGTACCAGAATGAGGTATGGCAACAACCATTGGACAACGAGCATATCCCATATCATTGCAAAAGATTTCATGAATACAAACACTTGTACAATAATTCCCCCTTAATCAATTTGAACCTATGGCATCTCAGAGTGATAAGGCTATAGCAAAATCTCAAGATGATTGAGATGGAATTCAGGAAGTCCAGCAAAAGAGCATAACAAGTGAAATACCTAGGGCGTAGGCCAACAATAGCCTCACAATCATCCTAACAACCAAAACCGCTACGAGATCTTAACGCAGGAAGACGAAACTCCTAGTGAGGTGTGAGATACAGTAAGTCAGGAAAACCCTAATGCTCCTCCAAAGGGTGGCCAAAATGCTAAGAAGAAAGTTGAGGAGGAACTGTAGGAAAAAGAAGGACAAGGGAAAAATAAATATCAAGTCAACATGGAAATAGATGGAATGGATGAGGATCTCAGTGCAAAAGAATAAATCATGAAATGACTATTGAACGAATGGAGGCACCAGGACAAAAGATTCATTCCTGAAGACCAGAAACAACTATACAAGGAAACTTTTCAATAATATAGAGCTAAACAAGGATGAGTTTATTTGGATCAACCAGATCACTTGGGTTCTCAACCTAGCCAAGGATCAGAGCCGAGTGTATTTGGAAAAGGAGGTAATAAAAGAGGTAGAAAGAATTTTCAAGAATCCATATAGATGGTGGGTGATTTGTTGGTAAACTTAGGTAGGGTGGTGCCGCTTTCTGCAGTCTTCCACCAAATTAATAGGTGTTCCCAATGATTATCACATCCTAGAATGTGCGAGATCTCAACAATAGAGGCAAGAAACGATACTTGAAATATCGTCTTAAAAGAGACAAACCGAGCATTGTGATTCTCCAAGAAACTAAAATCTCGGAGACTAGCTAAAGGACCGAATCAGAAATTTCAAACCCTAGTATGAGGTGGTAGCCCAAGATTCCAAAGGGAGTGCAGGAGGGCTCACTATCTTATGGACTCTCACTAAAATTACATTTGAAGATTGGGTTAGTATGCCTCGAATTCTCTCAGGCAAATTCTGACACATTGGTACTCATGATTGGGCTCTAGTATCAGGCGTATATGGGCCTCACAATCCAGGTGAAAAAGGGGTTTTCCTTTAAGAGATCGGAAAACTCAAAATACTTTTCCCAAAGGAGATGTGGATTATATGAGGTGACTTCAACTTGATTATGTGACTAGAAGAAAAGAGGGGTGTCTTGCACCGCATGGATGTCGAAATGGAAGCATTCTGGGAGACAATAGAGGAGACACATCTAGTGGATCTGACAACAAATAATGGGGTGTATACATGGAACAAACGGCGTGGAGGCACACATCATGTAGCTTCACGACTTGATTGATTTCTAGTGTCGGAGTAGGTAATTCGTCAAGACATTTTGCTTGAAACCTCCATTCTCCCATGCATGGGTTCGAATCACTGGTTGATCATGCTAGAGATTGATCTAAAAACGACCCCCAAAAATTATCCTTTTAGATTTGAATCTTTCTACCAAGGACCCATGTTCATGCAAAAAGTGGAAAGCTAGTGGAAAAAGAGCTTAACCCAAGGGAAAAAGCACATGCACACTTTTCCGCTAAAATTAAAAACCTGAAAACCCAGATCAAGAGATAAAATTAAGAAAAGTTCAACCACATTATGAAAGATCGACACCAACTTCAAAACCAAATGCAAACAATTCAAAAAAAACATTAGATCGACACCAACTTCAAAACCAAATGCAAACAATTCAAAAAAAACATTAGTGAAGGCAAACCTCATAGCACCAACAAAATGCAAGGGTGCATAATATAGTAAAATATAAGCATATTTCTTCGTCGGACTGGGACCATTTCAATTCATTTTTTCAATTAATCATCAAAATTAAAGCATACATTCTATAATAAAATATACGCATGAACCAATTTCAATGATCCAATCTTTAATCATATCAAGCATGCATAAATATTTATATAATTTCTTTCTAGAATTTGCATCGAAAAGAATTACAAATATATACCATGGAATTCCAATTATAAAATAATATTGCCATGTCAACGCACCAAGTCTGATCTCTAGATTTTGGACTTATATGGCTTTTATATAATTTCCATAATATTCCTTTATCACTAAATAACCAATAAAATGAAAAGCTATGATTCGGTATTTGGATTTATTGCCTTTGATTGGATTTATTCTTTAATGATAAAGGAAATAGTTTGCTTAATATGGCTTACTTGGTTGTGCAGGTCGAAGGGCAAATAATTAAAATAAAAATTCTCAAAATTATTGTTGAGATTTTAACAACGAATAAAATTTCTCAAAATTATTATTGAGATTTTAACAACGAATTTTTTTTAATAAAGTTTACATTTATTATTATAGGTTGATTGGGAATAGACAAGACCAGCAAACTCCAAGATTGGAGTTTTTTTTAGTCAACTGAATATTCATATGGTTTTATTTATTGTTTTTAAATTTAAATAATGATATTTGGTTTGAATATGATAATAAATTTTTAGCATTTGGTAAAGGTTTTTCGGAACTTGTATATTTTTGCACTAATGTGGATTATGAAGGTGCTTTCTCACATGATTGACTATCTATTTATGTGATAGAATAAATTCATTATTTTTCTTTGAATATGATCGTGTATGTGGGCAGAGATTTGGTAGAGTGTCTGGTAATTTAAATTTGATTTAACAATTATTTAATTATAAGAATTATTTATTTGATTTAATAATTTATATTTAATTGTTTGTAGTCTGTGATAATTTTCCAAAAAACATGAAATGAGTTAATAAATATTAGTTTTTAAAATTATTTTTGTAATTTCTAATTAATTTTAAACATCATGTTAAATCTCTATTTGGAAACAAAAGGCCTTTTCTTCTAGTATGTAGAAATAGTTTTATATTTGCTGGGACAATTTTATTTGCATTTTAGTTGGGCTATATTTAGGATATACTTTAATTAATTTTAAATAAAAGTCTCCTTGCATAGTAAGAAACCTTCTTGGTGGCTTAGTTGAGCTCACATTTCAGTCAACCTAAATATTTCCTCTTTCAATTGATTACAAGTAGGCAAGTTTTTTCCCTTTTTGTGTGTTAATAGCAACAAGCATATCATACATCAATAGGTGGAAATTTAATTTAGCAATAGTTAGATTTATGATTTTATATTAGTTTATATTATATTAGGGATTTAGTTTAGGATAGATTTAGTTTGAGGCGACTGGGCCCTCAAATTGGTCAAAATCACCACAACAAATGGAAAAGGGTCTAATTGAAGCCTTCACCAGGTGATTTCCTTAATGTTGGACATGGTCAATTTTGACCATCAAAAAGACTATAAACTCCATCGGCATTTTCACATCTTGTCCATAGACTAGCTGAAAAGATGTCTGACCAGTGAGCTTATTCAACATGGTCAGGTATGCCCATAAGAGCATAGGAATTCTTAAGGCCCAATCGTTTGTGTTCACATTACATACCTTTGTTAGCATTGTTTCCAAAATCCATACTACCATTCGCTTGTGGATGAGATGGAATTCTCTTCTGATGGTATATCTAGAACTCCCCTATTAGAGCTTCGATATTCTTGTTCATGAAATGAGTTCCTTGATCGTTCATCAAAATCTTGGGGCATCCACAATGAGTAATGACATTTTCAAGAAAAATCCCGGGAGTGGTCACTGTGTTGCAATATTTGACAGGTGTCATTTCAACCCATTTGGTTAAATCATATATTGTTGTGATGTTGTATCGTTCTTCACTCCGCTTCGTTGGTGGACTGATTGTTCCTATGAAATCAACAACCCACTTATTGAATGGTTATAAGGTTAACTTTGAGTTGAGCAACATCTCATCTCATCCATAAGGTCTACCCACTCTTTGACACACATTGTAGTTGTGACAAAATTCCTTTGCATCCTAGTGAATGGTTGGCCACCATAAGCTTGCATGTAAAACATTGTGCAAAATTGCCTTACCTGTGTAATTCTCTCCAACCACACATTCATGTGCCTCCATTAATATGGAAGGCCTCTCATGCTCTAGTCCACATTACCACAAATTATTCCATCTACATGTATTTTATATAAAAATCTCGTGATAGTTGATAATATGAAGCCTTGACTACTAGCTTCTTTTTCTATGCCATTGCATACTCTTATGACATCATCCCTATAGTGAGAAATAGAAAATTTCAACGATGTTATTTTCCATCATCTCTGCGCAAAATAATTGCATGTCTAACAAGCCATCATTGACATTCCTACCTCCTCATTGAAACTTATCTATGACAAGTGATCTAACCCTAGGTTCAACTTACCAAGCTTTAAAATTGCTTCAAAAACATATTCTTTGATATAACAATAGCCATCTACATATCCCCCCACCCTACATTGGCTTGATAACGAGGTATCTTAGTGCATATTGGTCTATATATAGTTTGAAGTGTGAATCCAATAGATAATGACTAAAATTTTGTAGTGTGTACACCATGGCCAAAATATTCTCACTCTATGGTGGTATAGTTTTTCTATGTTGATAAATTTATGTTAGAAAATGCAATCGTATTGTCTATTTCCACTTCACCTAGTTGTGCCAACACAAAACCTAGTGTTATTACTAATTCATCAAAATGAACACGAAATTCCTTGCTCCAATTTAAGAACACTAGGATCGACATACATACTAATTTTTCATTTGGTCTATCTAATTCTCATAGGCAATCCTTGGTCCATTAAAACCTAACATCCTTCTCTAGCAACCTCTCTAATGGTGTGGTGACATGTCCATATCTATGCACAAATTTTCTGTAATACCCATATGTCCTAGTTTCGCTTATAGCTCTCAAACTAACATTGGAGGTGGGAGGTTCACTATCATTGTGATATTTTTTGGATTGATAAGTAATCCTTTCTTACAAACTATATTCCTAAGAAAAATTCCCATCGTCAGGCAAAAAATACACTTCTTCAAATTGAGGGAAATGTGCATCTTCCTACACCTATCCAGCGTAAGTCATAGAACTTCAATATGGTTCTAGAGAAGGTTAAAAATAGTCCAATCATCCGAGTAAACTTCCATAAACTTATTAATTAAATATTTAAAATATTCCACTATCACTTGAGAAAACACCACTAATGCATTATTTAACTTGAACAACATGACAATGTACTGAAATGAACCCCACTCTGTCACAAAGGTTTTCTTGTGATGGTCCTCCTTAGCATTTCTAATTTGGTGGGACCCTGAGAACCTGTATGTAAATGAATAGGCTTCTCATCCTCCAACATTCTCCAATACCTCATCTATAAATGGGGTGGGGAATGTATCATGAATATAGGCATTGTTCAACTTCCTTAAATCAACACAAATTTTCATTTCACATATCTTCTTCAACTGCACCACCGTTGGACCGATCCACTCTTACACTTTGATAGGCTATATGATACCTTATTTTAGCATCCTATTTAGCTCGCCCCCAACTTTCTACTTATAAATGGGATTTAGGAGGTAGGCTCTTTGGCGTACTATCTTGGTACCTAGTTTTAGAGTGATTTTCACCTCCCCTAGCTCACCCACTATACCCTTCATCTCTGCAAAAGTATTGGGAACAAGTCTTCATATTCATGTGGTAGGTTAGAAGTTTTTCTGACAGTTTCTTCATCCCAATAATCCTTGATCATCACAAACTTGAGATTGTCCTTGGTTTTAATATTTACATTGTGCGTATTAATAAGATTCTCATAGTTTGGCATAGAAAAGTCCAGCTATGTTCCATTTACATGTTTATCCCCCTTGGAATCTAATATATTCATATCCCTAAGACCTTCATCATTGTCAACTTCTTCTACTATGCCATAGCATTCTGCTAATTTCCTAGTAGTCTATGAATTTTGGTGAATTGTACAGAGTGGCACCTCCCTTAGCACAGTCATTGGCTCTTCTGTGAAGATATTATCTTTGATACTATGTAAAGCCTCATCTATCAGTGGATCATCCAACTCAAATTGAAAAGTTAAGACAAAAATAGTTTCCATTGTTGCATAGTATGTAGGCCTCGCTACAACTCTAGCTTTGTGTACCAATTATAGGTACAACATCCAACATTTGCACAAAATGGTGCATCCACTCCAAATTTGGAATACATTCATCTCTCCATTCCATGACACACTTCTCTAGATGAGAAATATAGAATTCTTCACCCATATGTCGTTCTTCATTCTCCCTAGCATCCAACTCGAACTTAATTCATAGCAAGTGCCTACATTATTGCCACGTCTTTGGGTGCGCTTTGTGCATTTCCCACCAATGTGAAAGAGAATCTTTGAGAGAAATGTCTATCATGGAAAACCTGTATTTTAATTTTTTTGACAAAATGAACAATGTTTGTGAATGTAACACCATATCCCACATCTACCCAAGTAACTGACCAACCGGGGTAAACATGTGATGAGAACTTACTATGATATGATTCGACCTCCTAAGTCACTTTAAGGAAGTGGAACTGATGGAAACACACCATACAAACCTTAAACATCAACAATAGGTCCCCTAGGAACCATCCCAACCTTTCTGCTAAACAAACCCTGGGTAGCACTAAGATTTTAAGTTATTAAACCTCTGGACACTCCCATGCTATGGGCATGTCAGTGTCCATAGGGCTTTGGACACTCCCACAAGCATGCATGCCTGCATCGAGGGACTATTTCCAGTAGACTTGTGCCTGAGTCTGGGGAATTTAAGGCACTTTTCAAGCCCAAAACTTGCTATAACTTCTGGAATCCATTAAACACATAATAATAGGCTAATAAACCAAAAACTAACTCTAGGAATAGGCTTGAACATCCCAAACTGGAACTGGCATTCTATCAAACACTTGGCATCAATGAAATCTACAGGTGTAAACAACAAATCTAAGCATAGGCATTGTTTCCTTATATGAGATTCGCTATGAGGCATTGTTTCCTTATTACTTTAGCTGCAATTTCATCCATTAGGCCATAGATACATTGTTCATATATATACAAGTAAAAACATGATGGGATCCATACATAGCCACTGTCATAATGCATATTCATAACCAACAGAATAACAACATAAATGCCAAGGAAACAACAACCATATAATCTACATATAAACCAGTATAATACTCATGAGATTACAAGGAGAAATAACCTTATATTAATGATGCAAAATCCAAACCCGGATGGGACTTACACGTTCTACTTGAGTGTAGAATGGTTGAGCCAAATCTTTCTTCATCCATTCACCCCCGTGCCATATTCCAAGCATGAATGTGGGATCTCATAAAACACATCAATCCAAAACCATCCAGGGCTTCCATAGGCCAACCACCTCAACCCATAAGAAAACAATCCCACCTCATGATCGGACATCACCAAACCATCACCAGATTGATCTCTATCCAAGCCTTCCAGGGCTCCAGATCATTTGTTCCAACCTAGATTTCAAGACTAGTAACTCAACTCACGGTTGCTTCTAGGCTCCACAGGATTTGTCCAACCAAGGCTCCAACACTAGTAACTCAACCCAAGCTAAAGGAAACATGAGAGCCAACCAAAAAAATAAAGAAATAAACCCACAACACCATGGCTATCTAGGATATGGCTGTAACAGCCCCGAAATAAAAACATGTAAATTATTAGAATAATCATGTGATTTATAATCAACACGCAATTTATCAAATAATTAACATCAAATTTCAAAAATATGAGTAGAGACACTTACCTGTGGCAATGATGTTTCTCACTTGTGATTTCAGGTTGAATGCTAGTTGAATTCTGCTAACTGCAACAACGTTTTGGGGATGACTCTCCACCCAACCGTAGGCTCAATTGCACAAAATCTTGCTACAACTAGCCACCCCCAAGCCCTCAATCAATGTACTACTGCCAAAGAATCCTTTGTCTCACAACACTATTCTCCCAAGAGAATGGATGATGGAATGATGCAATGCCTCTCATCTTCCTCACCATCTATTAAATAGATCAAACATTGGAAGGGTAACCACATGCACACACTCCATGTGTCAACATGCAACTTTATTGTTTTCTTGTTTTATTTCTTTTGTTTTTACTTTTTGATAGCTTTACTAATTTTTACTTCTTTCTTGTTTTATTTCTATTTATATTTATTTAGAGCTTTAGTATCGTTATTTATTATTTTATTATTATTTATTATTTATTTACTATTACTATTTTTTATTTATTGTTTAATATTATATTATATTATTTATTATTTTTATTATTATTTATTATTTATTATTAAGGGACATTACATACTCTCCCACTTTAAGGAACTTCGTCCTGAAATTAAGTTGAATTATTTAACATTTTATTTTGTTATTTATTACTTCAGGTTTTCGACACCCTCTACTGAACTATTATAACCAGCAGGCATCGAAAGTTTCACAACACCCAGGAAATCCCAAGGAATCTCTGTCCTTTTTCCCACTTTCAGAACCAAGCATAAGCCTCCCCGGTCTGTATCCTAGTCCAAGGCTGGCCCCAAGGCTCGCGCCTGACTCAAACCTCATTTTCCCCAAGGAAGGCATCCGGTAAGGTACTCAATGATTCCGGGCATCTTGCAAGGTTGGCCCAGTCCCTCCACAACTCACTAAGGCGCACAACCCCAGGCATCAAAGTCCTTACACCCCCACTGGACTTCAGCATCCCAATCCAATAACAGGCAGCTAGCCTAGAACATCAGGCACTTGGCCTCCTCAAGATGGTCTCATATCCCTTCAAGAGCTATCCATCAAGAGCTACACAAGACAAAGGAAGCACTGGCATATGTAGTGTTGATTGAGTTTGTCCCCAGCCCCTATGGTGTTACTTATTCTCCCTCGTGTGTATGAGCTCGCACGAGATCATCAAATAAACCAGTCCTCTTGGCCCATTTGAGGAGTCCTGTCAATCATCACAACTCAACATGCAACCAATGCATTAGCTATACCATCATAGTATCATGCCTAGTCTTGCATGTCATCATGAGAACATTCATCAATGTTAATCGCAACATTATGAATAATAACGAACTGCATGCTCATGCATGTCATAAATTTGTACGCAACTATCACATGCTTCACCTCATGAAATATCATCATAAGTTAGAACATCAACATATTTGCATCAAAGACATAAATAACTTCACATAATAAATGAACCACATGTCAATAAACCTCATATTATAGCATCATAATTCCTATGCCATGTTATGCATATCATATCCATCATGAGTATTCAACATTAAATACCTATCATCACGTAGTAAATGAATATGTCAATATACCTTGACATAACATCATAATGCCTATGCATATCATCATCATCATAAGGATACATCATCACTATAAGAACCATATGTGCATCATTATCCTCCTACCATTATATCACGAAACCTCATGTAACATTATACTCAACATCATAACAGTTAATTAAACTAAACTGAAATCATAGTGAACGATTTAGGTGTATCACAGTATAACTTTATAACTTTTTATCAACAACCATTTTTAAAAAAAAATTGAAAATGGTATGCATCATTAAAGAATAGAAAGTTGACTGTTGGAATTGATTAGTTTGCATTTTGTAATGTGTCGCAGCTAACAAGCGAACCCTTAGATGGATGCTTATTAAAATCATTTAGGAGGAAACCCAACACAATGTTGGTTTTGAATAGCTTTATTAAATCAGATAGGAGGCAGCTCAACTCTAAGAAATGATATAAGGAGAATCAAAATGATTTGTTCTGATACAAAAAAAATTCTTGGAATTCCAATGCATCCGGTGAAAATACATCGAAAGGACTAAAAGCAGGGAAAATTTTAAGAACCCCCCTAAATTTATAAATATAATAAATGGGCGAATCTCCATGGTATATAGGAAAAATGGAAGGCGATTTTATCAATAATATAATATGTATATATAATTTTTTGGCGAATCTCTCACCAGGCATGGCGAATATTTTACTCAATTATAAAATCTTGTAAGATCTTGGCGAGTCTTTCACTAAATAATAAAACTTTGTAAAGTCCTAGTGAATCTTAGCATAGGCTACATGATGGTTTAATTCCCCCATTTAAATAGGCTACATTCCAGGTGAATACCATGGGTCAATACCATGTGCCATTTTGGTGAATACCATGGGTCAATACCATGTGCCATTTTTATTTTTATTAATTCTAATATTAGGGTTAATAATGGTTTTTTGCATGGTATTAATAACAATCTAGTCCATGGTATTTGTCCCATAGTATTTTGGCCATAGGTTTCACCTAAATATAACCCATTTTTTGAGTGTTCGTAAATATAAGGTGACTTATGGAGTAAATATAAAAAAATGTTTTATTTGTTTACCATACCTCTCGTTTATTTATATTTTTATTAATTTACCATACCTCTTTTACAAATATGGTATTTGGCCCATAGGATTCACTTAAATAAAACCTCTTTCTTGAGCCTTCATAAATAGAACGAGGGTTATGGACTAAATATAAAAAGAGGTTTTATTTATTTACGATACGTCTAGTTTATTTATATTTTTATTTATTTACCATACCTTTTGAGTAAGTATAAAAAGACGTTTTATTTATTTACCATACCTCCACTTTACTTATATTTTTATTTGTTTACACCCTTACATGTATATAAGGTGACTTATGGAGTAAATATAAAAAATGTTTTATTTATTTACCATACCTCACATTTATTTATATTTTTATTAATTTACCATACCTCTTTTATAAATATGGTATCTGGCCCATAGGTTTCACTTAAATAAAACCTATTCTTGAAAATGGGCGAATGGATTCACTTAAATAAAACCTATTCTTGAAAATGGGCGAATGGAAGTTTGTAATTCCTAATTTCAAGGGCTAAATTTACCTTTTTTACCCTCTCCCTTAAAATAAGGTGGGCTATTTGAGGTGATTTGTAAAAATGTACTATGATACAAAATATTCACCCACTAAAAATTTAAAACCCCTTAATTTCGCCAAAGGCGAACATTCGCCCCTAAAATTATCCTTGACTAAAAGTAATTCTGCATAACCAACACTTGCAAATTTTTATAGATCACTGTGTAGTTCCCTACTATGAAATACAATGCATGATATGTAATTTTCTTGAGGCATGAGTAAGTAGAGATAAGCAAAAGAAATTTTGTTTACATACAACTGTAGAAATCACTTATGTGTAGTTTTGTTCTCTTAGATTCAGATGCAATATTATATGGCTTGCCAATTTGAAAAAAAAACGAATTGAGAGAAATTGGTAAAGAGTGAGTGATAAAGGGTTTTCATTTGGACCATGGATTTTATTTGGTTAACAATGGTGATCAATTGGAAATTTCTTGGCTTTGAACCAGTGATGAAACCTTTCCAATGTTGTAACGCTGACCCGTGATTCTGGATATAGCCCACAATCCCAATTAACAATTGATGTATGAATGCAGATCAAAATTAAGTGAAAGAGGAGATGTCCGCCAAAGAAACCTACAATTTTCCAATTCGATAGTCCCATATTAAGATGGATTTCTCCAATAAGTGAGTTTGAATACACAGTGAAGCTGTCTCCTTGATTTCAAATTTCCCAACATAATGAAGAATCACTAGAATTAGAATGAGAGGGACCCTTTAGAAATAAAAAGAGAACTTCACACTCAAGAGACTTGTTGAATATGGACTGATCAACAATATTTTTCTCAAGCTACAAGAGATCAATGAGGTAATAGATACAAATCTGCTGGACAACTTGACTATAAAACTCCCCAAACAACTTTACTTTAAACCTTTAGATGCCTCAAATCTTTGACAAATATATTCTCAGAAATGCCCACGAATTTGATAACAGTATCTCAAAAATTTGCTCATGGATTGGAGGAGAAAGGAGGCCTAGAAACCCTATGACCTTGATGAAAAGAAGTCAGAATAAACTCACGGCCAGCCCAAATATTGCCTTAGAAAATAGTTAACAAAAATATGGCAGTTCCTAGAAAGATTAGGCTCTCCAAAAAAATGTAATTAGCCCCTGCAAAATTAATGTTCTCACATTAGGTAGAATAGATGTGCTATATGTTCAACGCAAAACTTGTCAAAACAGTAAGGGCTATATCAACAAAACATATGCCAAATTGAACAAAAAAAACCTTTCCATAATTGATCTCTTCAGAATGACAAGAAAATAATCATAAATTTGAAAAATAACAAGATCCAAACGCAAATATGCCAAAATCAACACCAAAAGGGGTAGATATAGATACTGGTCAAGTATAGGACTTTCGATACATTCAATGATTTTATGAAGCCTTGAAGCTCTTAGCATTTTAGAGATCAAGATGCATTAAAACAGGGTATTAATGCCTTCAAACTTTCTAGGCATTCATACAGGACATAAAGCCTTCAAACTCATTAACCAAGCTAATATGGTCAATTCCAGAAAGTATCTACGTGGAGCAGTTTGTTCAAGACCAAAACTCGACAAAATAGTGGATCTAACATCTCAGAGAACAGATCTTTCCAAGGACTACACTGATTAAACATGGAAAACAACATGGGAAGAAAGATTCAAAAAATTTTACCATTCAAAACACTTTAGAAGCATGAATAAAAGCTTCTACAAACAAACCACCAATCTAGGCATTAAGAAGACAAATCCTCATACGGATTTGGACAAAAAGAGCGGAGACAAACAGAGATCTGATAAGATTAAGGATTCAATAAAGAGATCTTGGCTTACAAATTTTATTACCAAGGTTTATAAATATAAATAAAGAAAATTTATCTACTATATTAAAAGTAATTGTATTACAAATCCTGTCACTGCTGGATTGGCTCATGGCAACCAGAAGGGGTATGCCTAAAAGGCATGAAGCCTAAATTCTTGGGGAAAAAGTGCTAAAAACTGATGATAAAGTTTGGTGTTTTCTTCAAATATGGAATTAATTTCTTGAAATCAGAAAAGCTAAATTGCAGATTGATGATTTAAATTGTCAAATCAGCTCGAAAAAACATAAATCCGTGAAATTCTCTGCCTGTTTTTTTTTCCAACTAATTGCAAAACGGCAAGTTTGGTGCCCTATAAATGGCGGATTTTCACTTTAATATCAACAAATTAAGGTGAATTTATAATATTATAGCTGGTCTTATCAATTCCGACACTTTGCTTTGGGAAATGGAGTCAAGAAAAGAAGAAAATAGTAAGGTGAGTCTGTCAAATCTCACTGATTCGAACAACACATCGAATTCCAAATTGAAAACTATGAAAGCATTTAGAAGATGAATTTTTTCACATGTAAACATTAGTGCACAGTCAAACTATGTGATTTCCATTATTCTAAATGAAAATACAAGTACAATGTCCAATCAATAACAAAAGTGAATCATATAACCAAGAAGGGTTACTAACAAGCTCTAAGTAGTTAAATCTAATCATTCGTCAATGCAATAGTATGGATCTCTGTGAAACCTGGTGAACATGCACTACCTTCAAGTCAGAGAGTAAGTGCAGTAGAAAATGGAGTGGAAAATGAGGAGGAAAAGAATGAAGGAAATACCAGAGTTCAGAGAGTAATGGAGCCCCCCTATAATTTTTGAATCTATATTAATAGACTAGTCCTCGCCAAGTGATGTACCTTGCTTGGCTTGTTTTTTTAAATTAGTATGTCCATGCATCTAAATTTATTTAATATATATATATAGATATATCTATATATATCTATATATATATATATATATATATATATATATATATATATATATATATATATATATATATATTGTAAAAAGAAAGGTTAGATTTGTATTTATTTCTCTCAAATTTAGTTTGACTAAATTTTTCTTGATCATCACAAACAAAATAATTGGAAAAAATAATTTAGTATTTTTCTCAAAAATTTTACTTAGAGGTCACACAGAGTTGAAACTTGGCTCTGATACCATATGTAATAGCCCCGAAATAAAAACATGTAATTTATTAGATTAATCATGGGATTTATAATCAACACGCAAATATCAACTAATTAACATCAAATTTCAAAAATATGAGTAGAGACACTTACCTATGGCGATGATGTTTCTCACTTGTGATTTCGGGTTGAATGCTAGTTGAATTCTGCTAATTGCAACAAAGTTTTGAGGACGACTCTCCACCCAAACGTAGGCTTAGTTACATAAAATCTTGCTACAACTGGCCACCCTCGAGCCCTCAATCAACGTACTACTACTAGGGAATCCTTTGTCTCACAACACTATTCTCCCAAGAGAATGGATGATGGAATCATGGAATGATGGAATGCCTCTCATCTTCCTCACCATCTATTAAATAGAGCAAACATTGGAAGGGGAACCACATGCACGCACTCCATGTGTCAACATGCAACTTTATTGCTTTCTTGTTTTATTTCTTTTGTTTTTACTTTTTGATAGCTTTACTGATTTTTACTGCTTTCTTGTTTTATTTCTATTTATATTTATTTAGAGCTTTAGTATTGTTATTCATTATTTTATTATTATTTATTATTTATTTACTATTACTATTTTATTATTTATTGTTTAACATTATATCATATTATTTATTATTTATTATTAAGGGACATTACATACTCTCCCACTTTAAGGAACTTTGTCCCGAAGTTAAGTTGAATTATTTAACATTTTATTTTGTTATTTATTACTTCATGTTGTTGACAGCCTCTGCTGAACTAGTATAACCAACAGGAATCGAAAGTTTCACAACACCCAGGAAATCCCAAGGAATCTCTATCCTTTTTCTAACTTCCGGAACCAGGCATAAGCCTCCCTGGTCTGTATCCTAGTCCAAGTCTGGCCCCAAGGCTCGCGCCCAACTCAGACCTCATCTGCCCCAAGGCAAGCATCCGGTATGGTACTCAATGACTCCGGGCATCTCACAAGGTTGGTCCACTCCCTCCACAACTCACTAAGGTGCACAACCCCAGGCATCAAAGTCCTTACACCCCCACCAAACTTCAGCATCCCAATCCAATAACAGGAAGCTAGCCTAGAACATCAGGCACTTGGCCTCCTCAAGATGGTCCCATAGCCCTTCAAGAGCTATCCATCAAGATCTACACAAGACAAAGGAACCGCTGGCATATGTAATGTTGATTGAGTTTGTCCCTAGCCCATACGGTGTTACTTATTATCCCTCATGTGTATGAACTCGCATGAGATCATCAAATAAACCAGCCCTCTCGGCCCATTTGAGGAGTCCTGTCAATCATCAAACCTCAACATGCAACCAATGCACTAGCTATACCATCATAGTATCATGCCCAGTCTTGCATGTCATCATGAGAACATTCATCATTGTTAATCGCAACATTATGAATAATAATGCAAACATTATTAAATAGAGCAAACATTGGAAGGGGAACCACATGCACACACTCCATGTGTCAACATGCAACTTTATTGCTTTCTTGTTTTATTTCTTTTGTTTTTACTTTTTGATAAATTTACTGATTTGTACTGCTTTCTTGTTTTATTTATATTTATATTTATTTAGAGCTTTAGTATTGTTATTTATTATTTATTTCCTATTACTATTACTATTTTTTTATTTATTGTTTAATATTATATTATATTATTTATTATTTATTATTTATATTATTATTTATTATATATTATTAAGGGACATTACAATGGTAAGGCGGGGTAAATCCACTGTGAATCCAGGGAATCCTTTATGCCAATGACAACTCATTATCAATAAACCACATGCACGTGCTATGCATGCCAAAACTAGTGAGGAAAACATACATGCAACTTAGTACCTACAAGCAAAACGTGATGTAGTTGTTGATCCTGATGTCCTCATACGCTTTCATGCTCTTCCTTTTCCTTCTTGCTCCAAAACTCCAAGTATGCCACAATCTCCAAGAATGCTCCAAGAAAACTCTAAGTGTCCAATATTATGAGAGAGAGAAAATAGAGAGAGAGCTCCACAATTGAACTAACCAAGCTTACACATTGATCTTCAAAAGCCTTTTTATTAATGAGGCCTCTATTTTCTTCATTTTCCATTATTTTCCTTCATTTTCCTCCTCACATGCAACCTGTGACCTTTCACCTTCCTTTTCTCATAATTTCCATTATTTTCATAAATACAATGTCAATATATGCCTCATTCCTTTCCAAATCCTTTGCCATTTCCTTTGCAAATTTCCTTTAGACATAATAACCAAGTTGAACACCTAGTAGGATGTTTTTCTCACTATTCAACTTGGAATACGTGTCCCATCACTGTGGCCTTATATATTTTTACATGGTTTTTTAACCAGGGCTGTTACAGAACCCTCCCCCTTGGGGGAACACCATCCTCGGTGTTCAATGACACTTATAACCAACAAGACTGCTAAAAACAAAACATATTTCCCATGGAGCTGTATAACATAGCTCGTTACATTATTTACAATGACCATTTTCTAAAACATGACAAAAATATTATTTACTGGAGCTTTATGACACAACTCATTACGGTATTTACAATAATCACCACATATACACACATACAAATTTGCTTCACCCAGCAAATAATCATACTGTTTATGGAGCTTTATAAATCCATCTTGATACCATATTTACAATAATAGACACATATACACATATGCACATTTTCTCAATCAGAAAATAAAAGGATACGATGCCTGCATCCATAACAAGGAAATCCAGAGGCTCACACCTCCACCCTCAAAGTAATACCAGGATTCACTTCCTTCCCATGAAGTCTAGAATCCACTACAAAGTCAAATCTACATCTAATTTCCATCACTATAATCCTGCACCATAGTCCCTCGGGCAATCCAGTCACCCCCTTTCGTGTAGTCACTCATCTTCCAAGTTCCTCGACATGCCCTATCCCATGCAATCCATCCCTTGGAAAGCCTTCCTTGCATCGGAATGTCAACAACCAAGCCATATACTTGCCTCAAAACCATCATACTAGTCATAGCATTCTCAGGGAAATCAATGGACACTATTAGGTACTAGTGTCCCACAATGGCCCTGCTCTTGAATGCTTTACTAGCATATTGTTTCATGTTCCAATTCCTTTCACTAACACTAATAATTCTTGTAGTCAGTTTCAACCACCCAACCAGACATTTTTGTGCTTCCTGTACCAAGAACATAAATTCCATTAGATTTAAAATAAATTGAAATAAACTCACATCATACATCATTGGTGGCCCGTCAACAAGGTACACTTGCAATTATGTTCGCTTCCTGTCACAATAAGTCAAACTATCATCTTTGACCAAATCATCATGTATAAACATATCACATCAGGTTAGCTCAAAACATAATCATCATATATCAAAATCATAAATCACATGTAACCATCATAAACTAGAATCATAGATCACATGTAATCATCATAGACCAAAATCATAAATCTCATGCATAATAAAACTGAAATATAATACTGATACTTATTCTTTATCAATCCATGGCTTCTACCTTTGTCTTTATTCCTTATGTACACCAAATTGGTTGCCACACCTGAAAAACACCCAATTCCTTCTCCTCAACCATGTGCATATACACATAGTGTGCATCACACACATACAACCACACATGACATACAACACCATGCAATACATGCACTTACACCTCACATACCACATATGCACCTACACTTGATGTACAACACATTACATCCATCTATACCTGATGTACAACACTACAAAATACATGTACCTACACCTGGTATACAACACAACACAATACATCTATACCCAATGTACAACACCACACAATACATGTACCTACACATGATGTACAATACAACACAATACATGCACTACACATAGTACAACACAACAAGTACACATGTCATGATACCACAACTACACAATGCATAGACATAGTACAACATGCTTGCAACACAACATGTACGACATGCGCAAAATACCACATGTACATCAATACCATATGTACAACATGTACACAGCACCACTTGTAGACAAAACGACCTGCATAACATGTGCACAACATCACTTGTACATGGAACCACCTAAAAAATGTGTACATAATGCCACATGTACATTGTACCACCTGTACAATGTGTACAAAATGCCAGATGTACTCAGCACCACATGCACGACATGTATGTGACACCACATATACATAGTACCATATGCACCACATGCTCATAGCACCACTTGTACAATCATGCACACAACACCATGTGTACATAGCACCACATGTACAACATGCACACAACACCATATGTACATAGCACCCTACGTATAGAGCACCGCATAGACAACATGTGCACAACACCGCATGCACACAATGCTGCATATCCATCATGTGCACATTACAATATGTACATAGCATCACATATTCATCATGTACATGGACCATCTATACCGAGCACAACATATGAAATATTCACACAACATTATCTGTACCACCCTATATGTAGCATTGCATAAACAACATGTACACACACTATATATACACCACACTGCATGCACACAACATCATAGATGCAACATGTACAACATATGTACAACAGTAGTACCACACATCCAAAACCACACTATCTCTACCAAGCAACCTTGCTTCCAGTGTATTTATTCCATGCATGCTTATCCTAGCATGCTGCAAAGCACGTTTTTTTCATTCCACTGATGTATCCTTCAGTGTAACCTATCATAACATAAACATAGGCATAATACTAACATACAATATCAATTCATATACACATGATACTGACCTTATAGATCTTTCAGGGTTACTCTCTCCACTTGATTCCTCATGAACCAGGAACCTCTTCATGCCATTCACCTATATAAGCAGTCATTCCTCCACAAGAATGATCCCTAGTGACCCTATCAGACAACGACATACATACATACATGTATACATATAAACATCAACATAAAACAATCATGATCCCTGATGACCCTGTCAGATACTTACAGACATACATATGTGTATACATATAAACATCAACGTAAAGCAATCATGATCACAACATAATTAATAGATATCATAAGGTCAAGGTTAAAAGAACTCCCTTTATGCATGCAACACATGCACAACATTGAGAACAATAGTTCCCAACATAGCCAAGGCATATGACGATGTACCTCTCTTTATTACCTTACCCATTACTGTCCTACCATCATCCATTTACACCTTTGGACCCAACCAGTCCAACTAGTTTTTGTACTCTTACCTTCAACTTCCTTACTCATGCACTGAGCTTTATTCGAGTCTTACCTTACCTATCGAGCACCACACAACTCTCCGTGAGCTCCACTAACTTTCCTCTTTTCTCAACCAATTCCCAAGGCTCTCAAAACATAAAAGTAAAGACAATAAACAAACAAGAAGAAAACCATGAAATCAATAGCAATACGACATCGCAAAAAAAGTGGCAAGACCTTGCACCATACATAACAAAGATGAAATCAAGCTCAACCAAATCAAAAAAGACCAAAATCACAACATTGAAGACAGATGCCATGACTCGATCCCATGGCTCCCAATGCTTCCCAGGGAAACCTCAACTTGAGCCTTCTCCAGAATGTCATGGCAGTCTCTTTGCCATAAAATCCCATGCGTCATATTGCCATAAACACATAACTTCTAGTGCATAAATAAACATAACAATACACCAGTTACCTTATATTTTTGCATCAAGCATGTGTCCCTGTAACCAAACACATCTATTCCATGTATCAAGGGACTCCAATTCCTTGACAAATCCATCCATAACTGGAAACTAGTTGATATACTTGTCAAATACATGTTCATGACTATAGCACATATCCACATAATGTCAGACAAAATCAAGGTTAAGAATACTTCTTGTATGCAAAGCACGCATTCATTTGGAATTAGGGTTTCCAAACATAGCCAAAGGAATTCTTTCCCAATTCATTTCTTCTACCTTTTTACTTTGTTGGAAATTGAGGCTTACTATGTGTTGTCAAATCACCCAACTGTTAGTTATGTAAACACAATAACTGTTACCTTGTCACATTAATACCAAGCATGTTTCCTGCAACTATTTACACATGACAACCACATGTTCCAAATATCAAGACAATCATATCTATCAATTTGAAATCAACCTTTACCAAGACTAACAATCACGTCATAATCCATAGTCCACTCATAGTCATTAGACATAATGCTACAACGGTCACCTACTACACTCAAGTACATATCAACTATCTCAACACATGTGTTAGTGCAATCATCTTAAAACAATATCATTTGAACACACTCATATGATGCAATTCATCAAACATTGAACCAATTTGCAAACATACCATATTAAATAAATCAACTAGACGACATAATAGACACCAAACATTCAAACACCAAATATACAACATAACAAAAGTCATACCTTAATGTATCTTAAGGGAGGCTATCTTGTCTGCACAATCAATCCAAATTAGCATGATATAGCTTTATGACACATCAGCTCAAGCACAAATAATATCACGATATCCATAACAGTAAATAACTAACATGTTCACATCATAAGCTCATAAACATTATTGTTCATGCATAAAAATTACATATGTACAATCAGTTTAGATTAGTACAACACAATGTCACAAATAAGTTGAATCATACCTAAATGCCATAACCATAACCATCTTCATAGGCAAATCCAATTTAGTATGATACATATAACATCAAGATCTTAGTTGAAATAACCCTAGTCATCAAGTTACTAGCATATAACAACAACAAGTTAACCTATGACATACTCAATCATGCGATAAGGAGCTGATGTCGAGCACATGAGAAACAACCAAGGTAAAGGGAAATACTGAGTCCCTTTGCTTGATCTGAGGCACCAAACAAAGATGGAAGTTGGAACCAAGGTACACCACCCCCTAGACCACTCTTCTGTAATAAATGTGTTGAGGTCAACAGAAGAGAGCCTGCGAGAGTCAAGGTAATGAGGAATCCTCAATAAAGGCACAAGGGAATATAGTAGAATGACTGATGGACTAACACCAGGGATAATGATGGAAGGAAATAAGATGGATGGTAGACTGACAACTTCCCTTGTCAGAGCATAATAAAAATGGTTGACCTAGTAGTGATTGGCTCGATTCCAGAGGGGATGGTCGATGACTCAAATGAGGGTTCAACAAAGACAGAGCAGAAGGAATGGAGGCCAAAGATGAGTAAAGTGGGAGAAATGTGATGCGACAATGAATGAAACATTGTAATGGGACTCAAATGTGGACTTAGAACAGACTCCATAAGTACAAGGGTGACACATCTCAGATGCTTTGAATAAGAGTGACTCAATGATATTTCCATGTGGGGGAGGCCCGGTGGGGACCATGAAAACATGAGTAAATGATGGTTACTCATGACGAAAAATCAACATGTGATTCAACTAGTGCAAAGGAAAAGTGGTACCAGGGTACGGGTGTCCCAAATGAAGAGATTTAGTTTTAAGAGGTGGCAAAGTGAGACCTCATGGAAAAAATGGCTTCCAGGTGAAGTTTTAAATTAGCAAAAGCAAAGAGAGATCCATTATAGAACTCAGTGATATATTTCCAATGGTTTTGATGGTTCGTCAAATGGAGCTACGATTTGGTCGCAATGGGTGAAGGGAAAACTATGATTTTTCCTATAAAAGGGTTGTTTGCCTCCAAATCCAATTCATTGGCATAGTGAGTTGTGGAGAATTTGGAGAGGACGAGAAGGCCCTAAATATTGTGGAGATTGTATTGGACAAACCAACCAATGGAATCAGTATCTACAACTTTCAGGTAGGTGGCCTTACTTGTCTAAAATTGGCCTTAACTCTTCTAGGAAGGACCGTTCCTAGTGAAGAATCAAGGTAAGAAAGGAATATCCTACGAGAGAAGGTCTAGAATCATCCCTACTTGGCAAGTCAAACATGGGGACCAGGTGGTAAGTGTGGCATCACAGAGAGTAGAAAGGTTGAAGATATGGTATCGAGCATCTACAATATGTGATGTGTATATGGCTCACCAGAGAGGCCGATAGGACAAGCTATCCAAGGCATGTGAGGATAATTGACCATACCTAGATCGATTGGGTCTTAGGCTGAGATTTATGTTAATTAAGTGATAAGGTGGCTAGGGGGGTCATCATGCTCCCAAGTATATGTGATGGAGGGGATTGATCTGGTATGAAAAGGTGGGAATGATTCCCACTAGCAGGAGGAGTTTGTGGAGTGCCATTTTGTTCCAAGTGCTCAAATAAGGGATTCAAGCATCTCGGCCCAATTGGCATGACTTCCATCAAAGGATGATGAGGAAATGTAGGAGCATATGTGCCCCCTAATTTTGTATGGATAGATGGAGTATGTTATGGGAATACCGAATGTATTTAGAGTAGTGGACTCCAAACAGATTTTGATGATGTGGTTCACCATTTTTTAATGGTTGTATTCTTATGGGAAGAGTGGACAATTATATTTAGAGAAAGGAAATGGTGTAATACCAATCTCGTTTGGCACTACATATATGAATCAAATGGACTAAATTTCTGGGTTCACATACATGGTTTCACTATGCCAAAGAGTGGCTTTGGATATAATGAATTGATTCTTACCTAGAAAACATGGGGGTTATGTAGAAAATCATGTAGATTCACAAGCTCATGCAATTTACTAAAGCACAGGACAAGAATCTACTTCTACTTTCAACCAGCGGAAGCCAATAGATCGACGAAAACAATATGAATGAGAAGAAGATAAATCAATGGCACATAACACAAGATGTATCTGGGGAAAGCCACTGTTCAAAACCCCTCTATCTATATTGCATATATCATAAATATGAGTGAAGATATAAATATTTTTCTCACTAGAACAATTCTGCACAAGTATGCTCAACTCTCTCTGCGCACAAGCTAGCTCTTGGCCAACACTTAGCCAATTTTGCATCTCTCCAAGCCCCTAATCTCTTGTGTAATTCCTAGGATTAATAACCCATATTTAAAGGGAATTCATGCTTCCAAAATTGCGCAATCCAAACATAGGATCAATATTTGATGCATGCATGATATTTACACTCCAGTAAATAATACCATTGATAGTACACTGTCCCTGCACTCTAGTCTCTACTAGGTCTTTCTCAGAATCGACATGCATGAGTTTCTCATGAGGGAATATTCACTTAACTAGAGTAGCACTAGTGGATGCACTAGTACACCAACTGACTGTTAGTCCTCTATTAGTTCCACAAGCAGTTTGGAACTAATTTAACTTAACTTAACTCAGTAAACTAAGTGATCTAATTTCCAACTCAATTTAAACTCATACGCGACCCATAAAACTTAGGGATAACATATACATGACTACATAAATACTTCCAACTCGAAATTCCTAAGCTAATTAAGTTAATTAAATGTAATTAAATATTTACATGTTTCTATGAGAATAGAATTTGATTTTAATTCTTAGTTTAATTCAAGGACAAATTAAACTGGAATTTCTTGTTGCTATTTCTTAACGGGTTAAACAACAACAATGTCTAAGGGATTGGTTTTGTTGAGGTAATATAAAGGGATGAGTAAGTGGATCATCCCAAGAGTGATTTGAAGTGATATCAGACTCTAGAGGTTCTTCTGAATGGGGAAGAATAATGGTACTAGATTCGACACTACCAAATGCACAAAGAGGGTTGGGGAGAATTTCTTCTCCTAGACTCTCAAAAGTGGATGCCCCCTTACCGAAACATTGAGTGGAAATGTAATGGCAACAAGGTGTATTTCATTCGAATTTGTGTGTTCGAAGTAAGGGGTTATTGAACCAATCAACTTCACTATGGATGAAGTCTTTGGACTCCACAACATATTGGTCATGAGTCTGTTGCGGAAGGAAGTACGCACGATGGTGCATATCATACCAAGGGTAATCAAGGGTGGTCATATCTTCCATGATGTCATCATCAGAATGGAATATGGGCAAATTGGAATAAGAAATATCACATGATGATGAAGAGCTATGTGAAGCATCTTCATGAGAGACAAGGTTCACATACACATTGTCAAGGTTAGGAGACATTTGACTAGTATATGGAATATCTACTGATTTTGAGACTGGTGTTTTTGTCGAAGAAGGTTCAAAAGAATCACAAGAGAAGAAATCAAGGGAGTTCCAAGGTATCGATCTCATGGATGATGACTAGTAGAGAATAGGGGCAAAACTATCTATCATCTCTACATCAGGGGGAGGGATCATAATTGGTGTTTGAGAGACCTCCTATTCTGGTGTACGAGTGGGACCAGAATCCGTAGGTAAAGGATATGTGGACTCATTATGAGCATCCTCTAATTCGCAAAGCACTTGAAGTGTATCGAGAACATCTTTGAGATGGGGACAATGATGGTAATAGTGGCCATAGTTATCACAAAAAGTGCATGGGTGGTTTTGCGTAATGATCTTTTCTTCTTTGCTGACTCAAGTAAGGTGACATGGACCTTAGGAATGTTAGAATCAAAGAAGGTATCAATGACCACATCCTTAACATGAGGGAGCTCTAGAAAATTAGTGGTGGCATGACTGACAACATCACACAAAGCACAAGGAGGCAGAGGCTTTGGCGACTTAGGAGGAGCTGGAGTTTCTGGGGGGCCTTGTCCTGGGTTCCCTTCTTTTAGGCTATACCCCACTCACCAAATGCTTTCGCAATGGGAGTAGGCTCCTATTGAGGTTTTTGTCGAACTAAATCAAAGATAAGGTTAGGAACAAATGGTTGGACTGGGGTCAAAGAAGTGTAAGGTTTCAATTGATTAGGTGGAGTGTTCGCAGGGGGATCGTTGTACCAGACTGAGATCCCTAAGGTAATATTGGGTAAACTCAACGTAGCCATGATAGGTGTAGAATAAAATCTAGGAGGTGGGAATAAGAATGGTATTTGACCAAAATGATAATGGCCTGGAGGAATTTTTCCACAATTGTTAAGGCCTGGGGGAACGGTTCTAGGAGGAAATGGAGTAGGAGAGACACTAGCAGAAGGATGTGATCCTTGAGGAGTGTTACCATCGGGCAGGTTTGAGTCAGAAACAACAGGTTCTGAAGTTGTGATCTACTATGTGGGCATACTGAGCCATTTTGTGTGGCTTGCGATGCTTGGAGCATGCCAACACTCGATGGGCTAGGCTTAGAAGGAGTAGGCAGTGGACCATAGGAAGCATCAAGAAAAGAGGAATATTTATATACTCCTGGAGATACATATGAGACTATCTTATTTTCTTCCATGTAAGAAATGTTGGACTGATGTGAAATCTGGGATTTTGGATCATAGTACGTCAACTAATCAATTGTGACAATATTTCCTTTATGGGGAAAGCACATCTTACGGCGAACCACAAATATGATAAATGACATTGCGTAGGTATAAATACGACCCAAAAGGATGTTATAGTCTAAGGGAGCATCAATGACTTCAATGTCAATACAGACGGTCTTGCTAGCAACTGTGATTGGGTAGTTGCAGTATAAGCCAAGGGGCTGTGAAGGATGACCATCCCATGGACGTAGAGTGATGGTGGGTAGGGAGAGGTCAGGGGAACAAAGTTTCTTCCAAACACTAGATGCCATCACACAAGTGGATGTACCTTCATCAATCATAGACCATTGAACAAAGGTGTTTCAAATGGAGACTGGAACTTGAAATGCAACAAATGAAGGTAAGGGAGGATTTTCTAAATTTTCAACATGAAATACAATCATTTGATCATCTTGAGTATCCACAACACCCATAGTATATAGTAGAGCTTTTTGTTGTGATGGGAATTTTTGGAGGACTTCCAGCGTTAACATGGAAGTAGGAGACTGCACCAAGTCATCTACTATGTTATATGTATGGGCGACTTTGGTAGATGTGGAATTTCGACGTAACGGGCCTTTGGGGATATTTAGAATAACCTCGACCTTAGGCGGAGGGATCTATAAGGTACTGTCGGGTGATGATAGAGTCTCAGTGGACACTTTGGGTTGGGACTCAGTCGCTAACTTAGAGAATGGATTGTCGTATTGGTGTGATCAAGTCTCAAGGTTGACTCGCTCATTATTTACCTCATCAGAATTCACCATAAGAATATGATAATCATGGTGATCAAATGGTGGAGTTGCTTGAGTTGCTTGACCTTGTGTAGGTTGGGCAGCTATGTATCATTGGTGAGGAAAAGGATTGCTAAGCATGGCTAGTTGAGATGAAGCAAGAGGAGGAGGAGGAGCAATGGGTTGTGATCCTCAAGAAGTTGCTTGAGCTTCCCATACTGGTTGCATCTGAGGTGAAAGAGGACACTCATTGGTATAATGACCATAGACTCTGCAACAAGAACAAGGTATTTTTGTATGAAGATCCTTCTTTTGCTTGGGCTGACTGCCCTGTTGTTGGGTTACGGGATTAGGTTGAGGACCCTGGTTGCCTTGATTACCTTGATATTGCGGGTTCCTATTACCCTTACCTTTGTTCCTTTTCTTGGGGTTAGGGGGATTGGGTCCACTGTGTTGAGCATACACTTATCTTTGTGGAGGAGGTGGTTGTTGTAGTGGAGGGGGAGCAGGCATGGGGGGCTAGGGCACTGGTGTCAGAGGAGCTGTAGCACTAGGCTGTGCATATTGATAATAATGAGATGGGGAAAATTGGAATAATCAAGGGGTACAATAGCTAGCCCAGGAATTTGTTGATGTGGATGGGGATATGCATATGGCATGCTAGGACCTGAATAAGGATTACATTGAGGAGGATTGAGGGAGGGATAATTGTACATGGAATTGGTCCCTCCTTAATGTTGACCATAACTCATCTGAGGTGGAGCATATGGTTGAGGGCGTGAAAGGATTCCAACTATTCCATCCACGGCATGAGATATCCCTAATGCATTAGCAACACCAGGCCGAGGTAGATCGAGGATGACAATGTAAACATAACCTGACTAGGTATAAATCAGATCAAATTTTAGAGCTATTTTTAATGCCTCTTCCCCAGACTGAGGAAAGCGTGATGAGACATATTTTTCAATGGGGGCCATCAGCGATCTAAGAAACCAATCCATATAGACCTGGTCTTCAAATTTAGTAGCTCTACAAATGCTCCTCCTTCTATGCCATTCCTAAACATGGCTAGAAAGGCTAGTGGCAAAATTTTTACGAAAAGAAGTCAAAATTTTGGTATTAGAATCATAACGGAGAGGTAGCTGGAAATATGAAAGAAAGGTTGTGGCAAGAGTCGCTAAAGTGGAATGGGTTTCTCTGTTCTAGTTAACATACCACTTATCAGCAACTCTAGTGAGCATGCGTTGGAATAAACAAAGACGAATGGAGTCTTCACTAATGGAATTGGATGAACACCACATATGGAAGGGGCGAACATGATTAGTTGGATATTCTCCAGGATTACCTTCAAACTTGGGGATTTTTGAAGGGATTTTAGTAGGCATTGCTGGCCATGTGGGATCATGGAGAAGAGGATCATTGATAAGATGGCTAAAATCTAGGAGACTTAAACCAGCCATAAAAGGAAGTAAGGGAGTAGGAGTGACCACACGAGTGGGGGTTTTGCTAGTAGGGGTATTCTATTTAGCACCTAGGTTAGCACCCTGGGGTCCCACACCCATATTGGTGCCTGACATGGTGGTGATATGGGGTTGAGAAGACGTCGAACCAGAGGATGAAATGGATGAATTAGCAGAATCAGAATGATGACTTGATGGAGGACTAGGAGGATGAACTCTAACTCGACGGGGAGGAGTAATATGTCCTAACGGGAATTGAGGATGAAGACCTCGAATTCGATGTGACAAACATCTTGGAGGTGCAATGGTGTCTAGACTAAAGGGTAATGATAGCAATAAAAGAGCAACAAACAACAAGAAAACACCTAGTGCAGTGGTGCCAAGTGTAAACAAAATATTTTAATGATGTTACTCTAATACAAGAAAACAAGCCCTATCAAATAAAAATACCTCTAGCCTATAGGTGATCTAAATCCTCAAATAATCCTAGATCTATTAGTTTAGATCGCCTTCCAAATAACTTCTTACTTGATGGAATTTGATCGTCGCAAGAAGAGTTGTCCAGAGAAAGGTGGGGTAGAGGACTAATTGCTTCCCACAACCAGTCCTATAAGGTGTTTTCCTAAGATGGGTCACTATGGTTACCTTCATCCCATGGGGGTGGTTGAGTCTTGATCTTCTTGGTAGTCATCCACTTCATAGAACTCCATACCATGGGTTGGATAGCCCCAAGGAGAATTTCTCACATGATGACCTAGCCTAACCCCCTTTGAATCAGGTTTTTGACGCACTCCAGCTTTGACGTGGGATGGTGAAGTATTTTAAGCTCTCTAATATGTCAACCTCTATGTCTTAATGAAAGTGTCTGATGGGTGTTATTGGAAGCCTATCCCACTGACCCTACACCTACACTAAAAAGATTGTTTGGCCTTGATGCTCAAGTGGGCTTAATCTATGTGTGTTTATTTATTAATGTTGGGTATGGAGCCTGATTATCTTCTATAGTCAAAGGTATCGCCACATTGGACCCCAGTTTGAAATGGGGCGGCAATGCCGCCTGTAAAATATTCGCTGCAGGGGGGGCCGGGGGGGGGGCGACTGCTAAGAATAGATTAAAGTTTCCTTGTAAAAGTATAGTAATTTCTAGTCAATCTGGGCCATTCATTAGGCGGAGATCTGACGGTAGAAGTTATGTTTAATTTAGAGTTTTTTGCCCTAGAAGGCAACCCCTCACTATATATGAGGGAATTGTATTACATCTATGTAGATTTGTATTCTGAGTGAGAAAGAGAGAGGAGATTGAGAGTGAAGAGGGTGTTACAACGGATATGCTATAGGTTGTATCTCTTCAGTTTGCTAGATAATATAAAAGGAAGGACTGGTTGTTTCTCCATGGATGTAGCCTAAATTGGGTGAACCACATATATCTGTGTCTCTCTTGTTTTACGCGTTTTCTGTGTTTATATTTCTGCAATATTTTATGTGTTCCATTGCTCCGTAATATATAATTTTCTAACAATTGGTATCAGAGCTGAACGTCTATTTGGCTGATAAACTCGCAGGAAAGAAGGGTTCCTCATTCGAGTGGGAGAAATTGCAGAAGATGGTACATTTAGGGTTGAGAAATTTAACGACCAAAACTTCTCGCTGTGGAAGATGCAGATGGAAGATTATCTGTATCAGAAAGATCTGTACCTACCATTGGGCGGAAAAACAAATATGCCAATGGGTATGACAAATGAAGAATGGAACCTTCTCGATAGAAAGGCACTCGGAACAGTATGGTTGTGCCTCGCAGCATCAGTCGCCTTCAACATTTCGAAGGAAACAACTACAGAGGGTTTGATTAAGGTGTTGGCGAAACTATATGAAAAACCCTCGGCCTCAAACAAGGTATTTATTATGAAACAGTTATTTAATATGAAGATGTCGGAAGGTGGATCTGTTGCAAACCATTTAAATGATTTTAATACTGTTACAAGTCAGTTAATTTCTATAGGGGTAAACTTTGATGATGAAGTTAGAGCTTTGTTATTCTTGTGCTCATTGCCAGAAAGTTGGAATGGTTTAGTAATGGCCATTAGTAACTCTGTTTCTAGATCTAGTACTTTAAAGTTTGATGATGTTTTTGGTGCTATCCTTAGCGAGGAAATGTGATGGAAAAGCTTCGGTGAGACATCGGGTAATGCTTTGAGTGCAAAGTCTAGGGGAAGAAAAATGGAAAGAGGAAAGAGCTCAAGATGTTGCAGTAAATCAAGGAAAAGCAGATCCAAGTGCAGATCAGGGATAGTCTGCTAGAAATGTAGAAAGAAAGGATACCTAAAGAAGTACTGTAGATCTCAGAAGGGAAAATAAGGAGATGCACAGCAAGAAAACAATCATGAAGCAAATGTGACAGGTGAGGTGTTACACAATGCTTTGATTCTTTGTTTCGAAACTGTTACTAATTCCTGGGTGATAGATTCAGGGGCCTCATTCCATGCCACACCTGATAAGAAATATTTTCATGACTATGTTCAAGGAGATTTTGGAAAAGTCTGTTTGGGTGATGATAAACCCTATAAAATTGTTGGAACAGGTAAGATTCTTGTAAAACGACAGAATGGAAACCAATGGCTACTAAAGGAGGTAAGGCATGTTCCAAATCTGAAGAAAAATCTTATTTCAACAGGGCAGTTAGGCGGTGAAGGTTGTGTGACAACTTTCACAGATAAAGCTTGGAAGGTTACCAAAGGAGCCTTGGTAATAGCAAAAGGCAAAAAGGTTGGTAGATTGTATTTATGCAATGGTATTTCTAACTCTGTTAATGCTTTAACTTCCAAAGGAGCAGATGCAACATTATGGCATCATAGGCTCAGATACATGAGTGAGAAGGGGATGAAGATCCTTCATTCAAGGAATTTTTTGTTGGGTTTGAAGAATGTTGATTTTGACTTCTGTGAGAATTGCATTTATGGAAAACAAAAGAGAGTCAAATTTTTCAGAGTTGGGAAAGAAAAGAAGAGTGAAAAATTAGAGCTTGTGCATACAGATGTATGGGACCTGCTCAGGTATCATCTCTTGGTGGCTCTCATTATTATGTTACTTTTATTGATGATGCAACTAGAAAAGCATGGATTTATTTTATTAAGAATAAATCTTATGTATTTGATACTTTCAAGAAATGGAAAGCTTTGGTTGAGATTGAGATAGGAAAGAAATTGAAGTGTCTCAGATCAGACAATGGAGGTGAATATTGCAACAACAAGTTTGATAGGTACTGTTCAGAGCATGGAATTCGCAGAGAGAAGATAGTTCCAAGAACACCACAAGAAAATGGTGTGTCAAAAAGGATGAACAGAACAATCATGGAGCATGCAAGGTGCATGATATTGCATGCAGGATTGCCTTTACAATTTTGGGCAGATGCTGTAGATATTGTTGTTTATATAATAAACAGAAGGCCTTCAAGTTCCTTGGATGGTGGTGTTCGAGAGGAAGCATGAATAGGTAAAAAGGTAAACTAAGCCTTTTGGTTGTGAGGCCTTTGTCCATATTAATAAAGAAAATAGAACAAAGCTTGAAGCAAAATCAAAGAAATGTACCTTTATTGCATATGGTGTTAATGATTTTGGTTATCGCTTATATGATTATGAAAATCAAAAAATCATTAGGAGCAGAGATGTAATATTCAATGAAAAGGTCTTGTATAAGAATTAGTTGCAGGAAAGAAAACAAGGAATACACAGTTCTTGATGAGATCATTGAAAAAGTAAAGGTGCCTGAAAATAATAATAATTAGCAACCACAACAACAGCAACCACCGCAACAACAACTGGCACCCCAAACACTTGAAAGTGGTGTGTTACACTAAAAAAATGTCACCATGACTATTTACAGTTAGTATGGCTCAATCAACAGTCATGCTACCCTCTTAGGCAAGTCTTATGCCTCTTCTCTCCATGTCAAACTCCAAAAAAGAGAGAAAGTCTTGTATAAATGTATTTATCTCTGGGGACGCAGGTTCTCTCAACCTTACCTGCGGGGACGCTCCCAATGTTCACAAAAGCTGCGTCCAAAGACGCTCTGTATGTAAAGGGACAGGTGCGCCCCCCTGTAAAGGTTAGAATGCGCAAGTTTCATCTTTAAAAAGTTACTTGTGGTCATTTCTAGAGCATTCTAGAAGGTTGTTCGACGTGTATTGGGCGCCTCCAGATGGTTCATGCACTCCTATCAAAGAGGAACTTATCCCATCAATAAGGGAGCTATCCCACCCAAGGAGGGGATTATCCCATTGATGGTGGACCTGATTAACCTCCTCTTGAGCACTATAAATATAGGCATTGGGCCAGAAGGAGGAGAGGTTGAAAGCTATACATTTCTAAGGGTAAATGCTGCAGGAATTAGGACTCCCATTTAGAAGCTTGTGAGGAGAGATTGCCATCTTTGCTTGTTCTATTTGGAAGTGGGTGAGCTTTGTCAAAGTAGAGGAAGACTCTTGTGGACCCTGGAAGGAGCTTGCACAACACCAAGGCTCAGGTTGTAATGGTTCCTTTTGATTACCTTTAATGCAAATTGGTCCATTCTTCTCAATAACTTGTCGTTTATGAGTTATTTCATGTACTCCTTGGTCTATATGTTGAATATGCTTTTTTTGATGTTATAATCAGGTGCTATTTAATTGTTTGACTGTTGGTGATTGCAGGTTTTGGAGGAAAGGAGGAGCTCATCCAGATCAACAAAGCTTGGACTTCTACAACAGCGTTTGGACAAAGGTAAGAACGAAACACTTGATTTCTCATATCATAATGCATGTTTAGAGAAGGATAGCTCCAGTTTGTTTTGTTTGTCATTAGAATGTCTTAGACTTCTAGGAAGGTCGGTTGTGTCCGCACTCTTGACTGATTCCGTGTGACAAATTGGCGACTCCGCTGGGGATTCCATTGATGAGAAAAATCTTTTCCTTTGTGTGAACTTTGTTTTGAGAAAATTGGTTTATTTTTCTGGTTTTGGCTCTGTGATTCTGTCTCTGGGTGGGTTAGCTTAGGATTAGTTTTATTTTGGTTTTTCTTGAGTTTTTCAGTAGGACGCACCTTTGCTGTGTGCACAGAGTGGGCCCGCACCTGTGCTAACGGGTTGCCTGCGTCCCCTGCTAAAATTTGAGAAAATTTCATTTTTTACATTTTTCCTCTTAGATTTTGCTTTTTCTTAGTTTTTACTGCCCAGATCCATTAGTCTCCTATCCAAGATCTTCACCTGAACTTGTTTCATTAGCATTCTTGCTTTAAGCTTTCATCAATTGGGTGTTTTGAGTCTCTTTTTTGAGAAATTCTTGATTTGTTTTCCTTTGGTCATTACTTGGAGGTTTGTCTCAGTCTTTTCACAATTTTTCATCTTTTTGCTTTTGTTTTTGCAAAAAAAATTTCCCCCTCATTCGCCGGGGGGGGGGCTAAATTGTGTATGAGTGTTAATCGCCTTTGAGTATTTTTATTTTTGATCTTTGGAACTCTCACCCAATTTTCTCGACTTGCACTTGATTGGTTCTTAGATCACATTAGAATCATCTTGTGTTTGAGGATTCTCTTGCATAGATCACATTTGCATAATTAGAATTCTCACTTTCAGAATATGAATGAAAAATGTGCATAGATTACATTTGCATACTTTTCAAGTGAATTGTGCTTCGATTACCATTGCATAGTTTACATTCTGAAAAATCAATCGTAGATTTAGATCAGCTTTCTTTGATTTGAATTTACACAAAAATAAAAATAAAAAAATTGGTTTGGAATTGATTTGCATTAGTTTTTCTTGATAAAATTAGTGCATTAGAGAATCTGTTATATTTTCTCTTAGTGATCAATTTTTGCATTGTTGGAAGTGAATGGAAACTCTCTCCTTACTTTAGTTAGGATTCATCGAATTGAAAGGATTGCATTATCATATTCGATTGCATTCAGTTGAGTCGGGTCATAACACCATTGGTTTCGTATCCATTTACCCATTTGAGTAAAAACAGCCTTAATAACACAACGCTTAATTAAAATTCATCTAGTAATTTTTACATTTCTAGGGCTCTGATACACCAACATAGCTTAGGCTAGTGTCTTGGAGTAGGAGAGTAATTAACTCTCCAAGACAGCAAAACCAAACAAGTAGCTTATCTTGTGGTAGGATAAATCCAACTGTTTCATTTGTACTCTGGGAAAGCTTCTCTTAAAGGAGAAGCACGAGCTCGTGTCCGAACCAGTGAGGGGATCAATCCTCCCTCATTGGGAACGACGCCAGACACGCACGTATTACAAATGGTAAACCTCGGATTAACCATTGTCGAGGAGCCAGGGGTCACTTGTCGGTAAATCTTGGATTATTGTCAAGGAGCCGGCAAGGGGATTGAGCTTGATACTCTGCCCTTGCGTGCTGTCGGAGTGTAGACTGTTCCCCCAGGTGCATTTGTTGCTGTTGGTAACCTTAGTGACCATTATCTTAGGATTCTACCCAAGGTGACGGTGGAGGGAAGATCCCACTGTACCTGGAGCAGACGTCGGTTATACTCACTTGGATTTTCTGGGGGGTTCACTTCACTCGAGACGGTTAAAGTGGAGGAACTTGGTCCAGTCTATTCATTAAGCAGGTTGCCGGGGTAACTGTTCCACCCACTATTTCTGTACTGGATTCTGCGAGGTTGGGCTTCATCACCAACTAGTGTTTTCGGTCCGGAGAGCTTACTGTTTGTGTGTGATTTGACTCCTAGATTTGATAGCGCGTGTTAATTTGTTTGTTTTTACTTTTAGAGACCATAGGTGTGAATTGTGAATTTTAATTGTTAGGTGTGCATTGTGAATTGTTAATTTTAGTTTTAAATTGTTAATAAAATTCACTGAAGTTGAATATAATGGCAAATGTTCCGGAATTTATCAACCTAGGAACCCCTCCCAATGAGAATCCTAGTACTTTTCCTTACTTTGGAAATGTTGGTCCTCCTTATATGGCTACTTTGTCATTACCTGGATTTACAATAGGATTACCGATATGGTTATTTTCAACTTCGTTGGCCCAAAGTACTCCAATTGTTCCATCTCAACCGGATGCTTCACTTCAACAGAGTTCACCATCTCAACATCACCAACCTTCTGTTGACCCTTTACCTTCTTCGCCTAATTTTTCTTCCTCCATTTCTTCCTCTTCGCCTGGTAAAAGCCTTGATGCTAGTAACCAGGAGGCTAAGAAGAAGAAGAAAGGGAAGAAGAAGAAGAAGAAGAAGAAGCAAGATAAGAAAGAAGTCAACCAACCAACCATGGCTGTAAGTGTTAGTTGTGTTGAGGAAAATTCCGACATGCATCGTAAACCCAAATACCCTTGCAGGCTTTGTAAGGGTGACCACTTCCTTGTCAATTGCCCTGGTATTCCAAAGGTCTTGGAAGTATGGTCAGAAAAATCTCATCAACTTTCCGTTGATCCATCAACCAGTGATAGTCAGGTTCCTGGGAAAAAGGGTAAAGTTAGGTTTCCTTGTAAGTTATGCAAAGGGAGTCATCAAACTCACATTTTCCCTCACATGGGTGAAGCCTCAACATTGTTGGAAAAACTTACTGTTCCACAGCAAGAATTTCCAACTGGTTACCGTAAACTTTCTCCCAACCTACCGTCAACTGACGGAGTGATTGATCTAAATTCAAGTACAGTCAATCACACTCTTCCATTGGGGAGTGAAACTCATGTCACTCAGGTTGATGATCCATTAGTTGATCAAGTGGTCGATTCAATTTCACATTCGGTCGATCCCACTTTCCATTTAGAGAGTGAACTTCATACCACTCAGGCTCTTCTTGTTACATCAGATTCTTTTATGCCGGGGGGCATTTCACTTGTTTCAACAGAACCCCCTCCAAGTACTGAGGTCTTTTCCTTTGATTGGAATAGACTGATAGAACCTCGTCTTCCTTCCTCCATCCCTTTCCAAATCATTGTCAAGGCTGGTGGTAGGGACATACATCGTACTCAGGTAGATGAAGGTGCTTCTGTTAGTATTTTATCCTCAACTGTTTGGAAAGCTTTGGGTTCCCCTTAGCTTGCGCCTATTACGCAGAATCTGAAAGCTTTTAACAAAACCATTAGTGAACCTTTAGGGATCCTTCCTAAGTTTTCTATTACCTTGGAAGGTAAAACTGTCTGTATTGATCTTATGGTAGTTCGAGGTCCCTTGGATTTCAATTTACTCCTTGGGCGAGACTATGTTTATGCAATGAAAGCTGTCGTATCGACACTCTTTCGCGTGATGTCTTTCCCTCACAATGGCAGTATTGTGACTGTAGACCAGCTTTCGTTCCCTAGTCTTGTTTCAACTACCAATAATATGACACCCCTAAATGTTCCTGATTCTAAAGTGGTATCTACCCCGCCACGGGTTAATTATGTGGCGACCGGTCCCATGTTTTCAGTTACCGATGTAAGTGAGCCTCTCACTGTTGATTTAGATCCGGTAATTGACATGGAAAACTCTATGGGATTATTTGAACACGATGTTCTTATCCCTCTTGAGTCCCTTGACATGTGTTCCTTCCAAAGAAGTGTTCTTCCTTCTGATGAAGACCTTTTGGAAGCCATGATCAAGGTGTGTACATTGACATGTCTTTCTTCCAGTTGGAAGCCATGATCAGTGAGCGAGGATAGTTTTTTCTTGTATCAACCTCGTTAAAAAATGAAACAAGGAGTAACGAGGATAGTTTTTTCCTGTATCAACCTCGTTAAAAAATGAAATAGGCTGTAACGAGGAAAGTTCCTTTTACTGTGTCAACCTCGTTAAAAAATGAATCAGTGTGTACGAGGATAGTTTTTTCCTGTATCAACCTCATTAAAAAATGAAACAGGCTAGCATGAGGATAGTTCTTTTACTGAGTCAACCTCATTAAAAAATGAATCAGCTAGATTTTAGGATATGTAGTTAGATTGTAGAAAGTAGGGTTATGAGGATAGTTCCTGTTACTGAGTCAACCTCGTTAAAAAATGAATCAGGTTTGAGGATAGTTCCTGTTACTGAGTCAACCTCGTTAAAAAATGAATCAGGTATGAGGATAGTTCTTTTCTTGTGTCAACCTCCTTAAAAATGAAACAACTCCCTTTTTCAAGTTAAATATTGAAAGTAAACCTTCATTCCATCCATCTGGTTGAATGCAATGAAGCCTGGGGGGCATGCACCTCGCTTTGCATCATTATACTGGGGGCATGCGAACTTTTTGAGCATAGTTCCTTGTCTTGTGTCAAGCTCATTAAAAAATGAAACAAGGGTAGGTTAAGTAGGTAGATTGTAGAGAGTAGTCATGAGCATAGTTCCTTGTCTTGTGTCAAGCTCATTAAAAAATGAATCAAGGATTTTAGAGCACAGTTCCTTGTCTTGTGTCAAGCTCGTTAAAAAATGAATCAAGGTTTTTAAAGTAACGTTTTTTGTTAGGTAGATTGTAGAAAGTAGTTATGAGCATAGTTCCTTATCTTGTGTCAAGCTCGTTTAAAAAATGAAACAAGGGTTTTGAGGATAGTTCTTTTCCTGTGTCAACCTCACTAAAAAATGAAACAACTCCCACAAGTCTTTCCAAGATTTGGAAAGTAAAGCTTCATTCCATCCACCTCATTGAATGCAATGAAGCTTGGGGGGCATGTACCTCATTTTGCGTCATTATGCTGGGGGCATGTGAACTTATAACAAGCATAGTTTTTCGTTTCAAGCTTGCATAAACATGAAACCGGATCCGAGCATAGTTCTTTTCCTGTGTCAAGCTCATTAAAAAATGAAACAAATCCTCCTCTAATTAAGTCGAGAGTTTGACTAGACCTCATAGATGTTAGGTTGTATGTTTAGGTTAGTTATTTCAGTGTTTTGTATAATTTTCTTACAGTTTTAGGTCGAGTCTTTCAAATGATCTCGTAACTCAACCTTCATTTCATCCAACTGGTTGAATGAAATGAAGCTGGGGGGCATGCGCTCTAGCAATTATGCTTAGGGAGCATCAAGCACAATTTTCTCTCTGTTTCAAGCTTGTGTAAAAATGAAACTACTTTGAAGCATAGTTTTTGTCTGTTTCAAGCTTTTGTAAAAATGAAACCTATCTCGAGTCAATTTCAGTTATTTTCAAGACTCGTTAAACTCATGAAAATACCGAGATTATTTTGCTATCTTTCATTCTCGTAAAACAAATGAAAATACCGAGTTCTTTCCGTCTTTTCCTGCTCATAAATTAAATTGAAAGTCGGCCATATGAGTACATTTTTATCATTTTTTCGAACTCATTAAAACATACGAAAAAGTGAAAACCATGAGTACATTTTTATCATTTTTTCGAACTCGTTAAAACTTACGAAAAAGTGACACCTTAGAGTCATCTTTTAAGCCCTTTTCTGACTCCTAAAAAATGAAAAGATTGCCGAGCGTTTCTTTTACACTCGTTAAAACGGAATTAAAAGACGGTCCCCTTATAGCTCTTTTCTGACCGTAAAATCAGGAAAAGATTGCCGGGTTTTTGTCGTTTCGAACTCGATACGGAAATAAAACGACGTGTCCTTGATTGCTTTTTACTTTTCAGGTCAGTGGCACTAATTATGAAAGTACTCCTTGGTCGCAAGATCAAGCGGTTCCCCCAGGTATTATTTTATACTTTTTCGGGCTTGAGGGACACAAATCTACGAAAAAGTTCAACTTGGAGTCTTCTTAAGTTTTTCAGACTCTCTAAAATTGAAAAACACCGAGTTTCTCCTATACTGGGCTCGTTAAACATTTCACAGTAAAGGACCTGTTCAATTACAAACAGGAACGAACCACTCCTTCCTGGGGTTCGAATCAAAACTAGGTTGGACTCATCCGAAGGATGAGCTTATAATCAAGCATATGTCATCCTCCTCAAGCTTGTTAAAAATAAAGAGGTACTTGCCAGAAATGGTGGGGGAAAAGAGAGAAGAATGAACCTGTTTGTTACCTTTTGTCTCAAAGAAACTTTATTACCACTCTTGAACACGACACTTTTCATTCACCTGGGTTGGGAAATCTTTTACCTCACAGTTGATCAAACCACTTTAAAAGTCTTTAACCAGGTTCCGGGGATTAACTTTGAGCTATTCGTCACCAAGCCATCTGTCGTGTCGTTATGTGTTCAAGAGGTCTGCAAGCAAAACTTTCATCTGCAAAATACTTGTCATCCATTTGACCATCCCTGAGTCAGTCCTTACAGCAACATTTCTTCAACTTGAACAATGATTTCGTGTTGCGGGCTTGCCTGCAACGGGTCGCTTTCTATCGACATCAGCACATTATCTAGAGAGATGACTTAGAAATCGTTAGTACCTTGAAGTCTGCATGCATCAATGGCAGGTTTCTCGCCTTTGACGTCAGTTTACATCATTGACTTTCAATCGAAGGATTCCGTGAAATGTTCGACATCAACTCATTCATTCACATCTCATGGATTGTACTGGGTACTTTGAGAACCATTGACATTACTGGTGGTCTCTCTCATGCTTGTTAACAGTTTACATCATTGACTGGTAATCAAGTGGTTTCTACCATGTTCGACATCAACTCATTTATTCGCATGGCTAGAATCGTACCAATTCGGGAAGTAGAAATAAAGACCCTGGATCTAGTTTCCACCATCCAGGCTGTGAGGAGTTTTGTATTCATTATCTAAGTAGACTAATCATAAACAGATGGATGCGTCCATACTATGTCTACAAAAGTCTATGATTGTGATGTACTGCAAAATCATTCCTGTATCAGAGTAGTTAGTCTGTTAGTTAAAGTTTTGATCTGAGTATGGGAATGCCTACCTCAGTGATGATATAATCTTATACATGTATTTTGTGTTGAAAATTGCAGGTTCTGACCAGGCTCTCCACGGGATAATCCTTGAAATGATAAAGCGCTTCACCCTTCCTAGATATTACAAACCCTAATCTATTCCAGGCTTCGCACTTTAGGGGGCAATCTGTTACACTAAAAAATGTCACCATGACTATTTACAGTTAGTATGGCTCAATCAACAGTCATGCTACCCTCTTAGGCAAGTCTTATGCCTCTGCTCTCCATGTCAAACTCCAAAAAAGAGAGAAAGTCTTGTATAAATGTATTTATCTCTGGGGACGCAGGTTCTCTCAACCTTACCTGCGGGGACGCTCCCAATGTTCACAAAAGCTACGTCCAAAGACGCTCTGTATGTAAAGGGACAGGTGCGTCCCCCTGTAAAGGTTAGAATGCGTAAGTTTCATCTTTAAAAAGTTACTTGTGGTCATTTCTAGAGCATTCTAGAAGGTTGTTCGACGTGTATTGGGTGCCTCCAGATGGTTCATGCACTCCTATCAAAGAGGAACTTATCCCATCAATAAGGGAGCTATCCCACCCAAGGAGGGGATTATCCCATTGATGGTGGACCTGATTAACCTCCTCTTGAGCACTATAAATATAGGCATTGGGCCAGAAGGAGGAGAGGTTGAAAGCTATACATTTCTAAGGGTAAATGCTGCAGGAATTAGGACTCCCATTTAGAAGCTTGTGAGGAGAGATTGCCATCTTTGCTTGTTCTATTTGGAAGTGGGTGAGCTTTGTCAAAGTAGAGGAAGACTCTTGTGGACCCTGGAAGGAGCTTGCACAACACCAAGGCTCAGGTTGTAATGGTTCCTTTTGATTACCTTTAATGCAAATTGGTCCATTCTTCTCAATAACTTGTCGTTTATGAGTTATTTCATGTACTCCTTGGTCTATATGTTGAATATGCTTTGTTTTATGTTATAATCAGGTGCTATTTAATTGTTTGACTGTTGGTGATTGCAGGTTTTGGAGGAAAGGAGGAGCTCATCCAGATCAACAAAGCTTGGACTTCTACAACAGCGTTTGGACAAAGGTAAGAATGAAACACTTGATTTCTCATATCATAATGCATGTTTAGAGAAGGATAGCTCCAGTTTGTTTTGTTTGTCATTAGAATGTCTTAGACTTCTAGGAAGGTCGGTTTTGTCCGCACTCTTGACTGATTCCGTGTGACATGGTGTTAGAAGATCTAACAGGATAAGTAGACCTCCTGAATGATACTCTCCTTCATTATATTATTTATTGTTGACTGATTCTAGTGAACCCGAATGTTATGAAGAAGCAATGCAGGTTAAAAGCAGGAAGAAGTGGGAGCTAGCCATGGAAGAAGAGATGGGCTCCTTAATGCATAATCAGGCTTGGGACTTAGTCAGGTTGCCTGAAGGTAAAACTACATTGCAGAATAAATGGGTTTATAGGCTAAAGGAAGAAGATGGAGGAAAGCAGAGGTACAAAGCTAGACTTGTGGTGAAGGGGTTTGCATAGAAGAAAGGTATTGATTTTGATGAAATATTTTCTCCTGTTGTTAAAATGACTTCAATCAGAACTATTCTAAGTCTAGTAGCAGCTGAAGATTTGCATCTTGAGCAATTAGATGTAAAGATAGCCTTTCTCCATGGGGATTTGGAGGAAGAGATATATATGCAGCAGGCACAAGGATATGAGGTAAAAGGGAAGGAGAAACTAGTGTGCAGGTTGAAGAAGAGCTTGTATGGATTAAAACAGGATCCAAGGCAGTGGCATCTAAAATTTGACAAGTTTATGTCTGAACAAGGGTATACTAGATGTCACTCTAATCATTGTGTTTATCTGAAAAAGAAAAATGATGGAAGCTATATTATATTGTGCATGTGGATGACATGCTTGTTGCAGGGTCTAACATGTAGGAAATAAATGTGCTTAAAAGAAAATTGGAAAATTCATTTGCAATGAAGGATTTGGGAGCTGCAAAACAAATCCATGGTCTGAGAATAACTAGAGACAGAAAAAATCACAAATTAACATTGTCTCAGAATGAGTACATACAAAAGGTGTTGAAAAGATTTAATATGCACAATGCAAAACCAGTCAGTACACCTTTTGCTAGCCATTTTAAACTTAGTAAGGAAATGTGCCCAAAGACCCAAGAAGACATGGATTATATGTCAAAAGTTCCATATGAATTAGTAGTTGGAAGCTTAATGTATGCAATGGTCTACACAAGGCCTGATATTGCACATGCAGTGGGAGTTGTAAGTAGGTACATGAACAATCCAAGAAAGGAACATTGGATGGCAGTGAAATGGATTCTTAGATATTTGAAAGGTACCACAAATCAAGCATTATGCTTTGGTGGTTCAAACATTTCTCTACAGGGATATGTTGATGCAGATATGGCAGGTGACAATGATAACAGGAGGAGCACTACAGGATATGTATTTACTGTAGGTGGAACAACTGTCAATTAGGTTTCAAAAATCCAAAGTGTTGTTGCACTTTCAACAACAGAAGCAGAGTATGTTGCTGCTACAGAGGCTAGTAAAGAAATGATTTGGTTACAAAGATTTATGGGTGAATTGGGTAAGGAGCATGATATGGGCACGTTATACAGTGATAGCCAAAGTGTCATTCATCTTGCAAAGAACTCAACATTTCATTCTAGGACTAAACACATACAACTCAAGTACCATTTCATATGATCAGTGTTGGAAGATGGAGAGTTGAAGTTGGAAAAGATACACACTAGCCAGAATCCTACATATATGCTAAGAAAAGTTGTAACCAGGGAGAAACTGAGAATATGCTCAGTTTCAATTGGTCTTCAAGTATGATGAAGAAGATGAGAAACAACCAGGTCCAAAGACGAGTCATTGTCCAACAAATGAAGTAGTGGTGGAGATACTATAATCAGTATCCAAGTGGGAGATTGTTGGGTGTGGAGCCTGATTATCTTCTGTATTCAAAGGTATCACCACATTGGACCCCAGTTCGAAGCCACCCGTAAAATATTCGCTGCAATATTTATGTGTTTTCTGTGTTTATATTTCTGCAATATTTTATGTGTTCCATTGCTCCATAATATATAATTTTCTAACAATTAAGGTGTAGTGTTTCCAGTCTTGGCTTGGCGGTGTTAACTAAGATCACGTTCGCTTAAGGTGTGAGAATGTGAAAATAATGTGTCAAGTGGATGAGTTAATTAAGAATTTTTCATGATGCCATGTGTTGCTGAAAGTAAAATGTTGAAATGCCGTAAATATATCTGAAAACGACAAAAGAATAAATAGCTAATCAAGCACACAAAACCCCACCCACAAGGGCTACTAATAAGCTAAGCAAAAGAGGGAAAAAAACTACTCTAAGACACATAAAGAGGCAAAAAAATCTAATTTTAAGGGACTGGGATCTAAAGGCTCTAAACTATTGTAAATGATGTAGACAAATAGCAAAAATCAGAGGTGAAAAATGTTGCAAAGGATAGGTGTGAAGCTCAAAGACCCAGGATGCTCAAGGGGATCCTAAGGGGGAAAGGCAAACCCAAAATCTAAAGGGAGAAAAGGTAAAATAAACCTATCCAAAAGGTCTAAAAAGTAATATATTAGATCTGAAAACCAGTGGCAGAAAATGTTGAAAGCCCTAGATTCCTCACTCAACAAATCTCTTCTTAACAATGTGGAGGTGTACTCTAAACCCTAAGGGACTTTTTCCTTCCTCAAAGAGATAAATCAAGTGGATCCATGCATAATGGAGACTTAAAATAGATATGAAGTACCCCAAACCAATATATAGATAGCACTCTTGGCAAATCTGTAAAAAAAATTGAAAAGTTTCCAAAAAAGGTACAAAACGTAGGTACTGACATGTTTCTGGGGAAAACATATGTTTTTTGGCCAAAAATTGTGCTCTGCAACTCACTTATGGGGCTGGAAAGTGCGTTATGTTCCCAGGAGTTTTGATTAGCAGATCTTGCATAGATTTTGTCGTCTCTTTCTCGACTAGTAGCTGTGACCTACAGAAAAGACTAGAAACCCACTAGAATCCAAAAATTTAATAAAATATAGTTTAATACTATAAATTGAAATTGAGAGGCTAAAAATAGTTCAAGAAAACCCTAAATTTTTTTGAAACTTCAGTCACCCAAGAACATTGTTATTACACTAGTGGAGTGGGCATTTGTTGAAGACAAATGTAACTAAAAACCTAGTGGAGTCACCATTTGTTAGTGTGAAATTTCTTGGAAGGTTTACCAAAAATACTTCACTTAAGTCACTAGGTGACAAGTGACCCTAATAACAAGTTGATGGTTGTTGTTATCTTAGATCTAAAACACAAATAGAAAACCTGCAGTAAAAGAAGATATAATCCAAAACAAAAAGAAACAATATAAAGTATCCAGTATAATAACCCAATCAGAAATACTATTTTAAATGAATAAATATTTTATTAATGAAACCTAGTGAAGGAGATCTACAAATTGGTTTGTAAGTCCCCCTCCACGGGATGGGTCCTTTGATGTCCTTGATGCTTCAAAAACTGATTCTCTCTCTCAATATGTGAAAAACCCAAACAAAAGTGAAGAACTCAAAATAGGAGCTCAAGAAAAATGATGATAATGTTGACGATGATTATGATCATGGTGAAGAATGAATGAAAAACCCTCCTTTTTATAGCAAAGTATAGAGTTAATCTCGAAATTGGAGAATAATAAAATATTATTAACCAAATTTAGATCTAACTACTTGGAATACTTTATCATATTTATTGGAGATGGGAAAGGTATTTAAAATGGTTAAATACATTTATTTAGAAATAATTAACAAATAAAACGATTTATTAATTATTTTGCGAGAAATAAGAAAGGTGTGAAATCAAAAACAATTATTAAATAGTGATTTAATACTTCTTCTAATAACAAAAATAAGGAAATTTAAATAGAAAGTGATTTATTTAAATATTCCTAAGGGATTTAGTCAAATGTGATAAGGAATAATTATTAAATAATGATTTAACATTCATTCCTAGAGAAAATTAAATAAATTATGAATTATCTAATTATTCTCATGGGGCTTTTTTTATTTAAATCAGAAAATAATTTAATAAAAGTGGTTTACTAAATTATTTTCCACAATGGAAGTGATTTTACTATGGTAAAATGAAATCTACATGGTGTATTTCAATCCGCCTAGTTGGAAATGGCTAGGTGATCATTTTTTGGTGATAACACTAGGACTAGGACTTACCATCCCCAACTGGAACTAAAATTCTATCAAACACTTGGAATCAATGCAATCTACAAGTGTAAACAACAGATCTAAGCATAGGCGTTTCATACTTATCTAAGATTCACTATGAGGCATTGTTTCCTTATCACTTTAGTTGCAGTTCATCCATTAGGCCATAGATACATTGTTCATTCATATACAAGTAAAAGCATAACGGGATCCATACATAGCCACTGCCATAATACATATTCATAACCAACATAATAACAACATAAATACCAAGGAAACAACAACCATATAATCCACATATAAACCAGTATAATACTCATGAGATAACAAGGAGAAATAACCTCATATTAATGATGCAAAATCCAAACCCGGGATGGGACTTCCATGTTCCACCCGACCGTAGAATGGCTGAGCCAAATCTCTCTTCAACCATTCACCCTTGTGCCATATTCCAAGCATGAATGTGGGATCTCATAAAAGACATCAATCCAAAACCATCTAGGGCTTCCAAAGTCCAACCACCTCAACCCATCAAATAGTGATTCCACCTCATAGTTGGACATCACCAAACCATCACCAAATTGGTCTCTATCCAATCCTTCCAGGACTCTAGAGCGTGTGTTCCAACCCATCTTCCAGGACTAGTAACTCAACCCACAACTACTGTTAGGCTCTAGTTCATTTTTCCAACCAAGGCTCCAGGACTAGAAATTAAACCCAAGCTAAAGGAAACATGAAATCCAACCAAGAAAACAAAGAAATAAACCCACAACACCATGGCTATCCATGAAATGGAAATGCTAGTAAAATCCACTGTCAATTTAGGAAATCCTCCATGCCAATGACAAGTCATGGCCAATAAACAACATGCATATGCCATGCATGCCAAAACTAGTGAGGAAAACATACATGCAACTCAGTACCTGCAAGGAAAACTCATTGTAGTTGTTGATCCCAATGTCATCTTGCACTTTCCTACTCTTCCTTTGCCTTCTTTCTCCAAAACTTCAAGTATGCCACACTCTCCAAGAGTGCTCCAAGAAAAATCTAGGTGTCCAATATTATGAGAGAGAGAGAAAATAGAGAGAGAGCTCCAAAACTGAACTAACCAAGCTTACACACTGATCGTCAGAATACTTTTTATTAATGAGACCTCTTTTTCTTCATTTTTGGTTATTTTCCTTCATTTTCCTCCTCACATGAAACCTGTAACCTTTCACCTTCCTTTTCTCCTAATTTCCATTATTTTCATAAATAAAATGCCAATAAATGCCTCATGCCTTTCCAAACCCTTTGTCATTGCCTTTACCAATTTCCTTTAGCCATAATAACCAAATTGAACACCCACTAGGATTTTCTTCCCACCATTCAACTTGCAATACATGTCCCATCACTGAGGACTTATATATTTTTACATGGATTTTGAACCATGGTTATTACAATGAACCCATCATTGAGGAGGTTCCCATAATTTTGTGCTTAGCCATCATACAGACCTAGTAGTACAAGCACATCTTTTGGTGGAAACCTTATGGAGGCACTACTACTAGTTCTATAGCACCTCATCTATGTTCGATGAACATGAATTAATGCTTAACTAGCTCAATGTACTATCGACAATTGGGTTGACATATTTCACACAAAACTATTAAATTATATATATTATCTAGGTTGGCTATGTCAAGTTCCTCTCTCAGTAGTTCAACGTAGCAACCCCTCTCCTCAGTATCAAAGGGAATGACGACCCATATGTCTCGAGCTTCAAAAACCATTTTCCCCTTCTTCAAGTTAATAATGGCCTGGTTATCGAATTCCCATTCAATACCAAGGTTGAGTAAGGGTATGTATCATCCAAAATTTTGATGAATTCAAAGCCTACCAAACTCTTTATTACATCAATAGTCACTTCCACATATGTTAATTGTCTGATTATTAATATCCAATCTTGATTGGAGAGATGTAATTGGAATAGTGACCATACAAGATTAAGAATGTCCATCAACTCCTAAGTATTCTTTGGCAAGATATGACATCAGAAACCAAATCCAAGATGGTATCGTCCATATCATAGCCATTGAACTTATATTCCCTGTTGGTGCACCTTCTATGCAACACCAACTTTATCATCTTTGGAGGTACCTATGTAGAATTAGGTTCCTTTTCCTATTTATCATGGTCAGCGGTTTCTAGAACATAGTGATCAATCATCCTATTTAGTATCCCCATACTTTGTTCATTTATCATCAAATTTAAACAAATCCTCAAGAAATTTTAGATGGGGCTTATCTCCCATTATGTCACCTTAGGTGGAGGTTCATCCTAGATCAAAGGAGTATCATATATTGGTGGCCCTTATGGTTATTTCATCGAGCTTGATGTAACCTCAAAGGAGGTTTAGAAACTTTCCACACCAATTTTTTAGGCTTCTTCGGTGGGTATACTACATCCATACCTATTCTAGTCCCACCTCTTGATACACTGAGAAAAACCTCCTCATCAGCTCAAAGGATGATATCATCTTGGATTGAAGTGAAACCCTAATTTACAGGCCTATTTTCCATGGTAATATACCCCAAAAAATAGCAAAAGGTGCGCTAATGTAGCCCAGTAAACTAGTCGACCATGTTAACCTAGAAAAGCATGCTCTTTCTCTTTAATAAGGTTGTGTTACCTGAATTTCATGAGATCGCGAAGGAAAATCACGAGTTAACTCATTGTGACTCTGTCATTTACTCAAAGTCATTTCTACAAAGCTCGAAGGGACTTCCTCAAAATCGTCTTTGGATGTTTCCTATCCTAAAAAATACTACTATGTAGGGAAAGAGCAATAAGCAGAGGAAACTTTTAGATTTTTCCCAAAGTGAACTCGTGAAGAAAATGGAGAAAGTTGAGCCTCCCATTACCTATATATTTGATGTTAGGCCATTGTAATCATGAGGATAAGTCATGCATTTTTATGCTTCCAAGATATTGTTAAGAGAGAGAGACCGGAGTTAGGAGTCAGAGGAAGGATTGTTGCAACACTATGGTTGTAATCTTACTTCTTTGATTTAATAATGCAGATCTATTGTTGTTCTATCTATATCATGGTCTAATGATTGAATTTTACATGTTATACATCTATGATTTAGACTAATTCTTGTATATTGATGCATTAGATTTCTATATGTTGTTATATGTTATTATATGTTAGTATGATGAATTGTTGAGGTTTATATATGTTGTGCAGATCACTTGTTGTCCATTTCCCGTGCAGGTCTCATTCTTGGAGTTGGCTAAGGGTTCCTTCTCTACCACATTAACTACTCCAGCAGAGCTTTAGAAAGGATAAATAGGTCTCTGTTCATCCTTGCTTTGTCAATTCCATCTAACATTTTTATGATTGAATGCTCCTTACTTGAACAACTTCAAATCCCTTGATCTATTTGCCTTAGGTTCCAAGAAACCTAAGTGGGTTATCTGTCCATCCACGCATGCATTAATCCCTACAACAGAATTTTCAAGTCCACTAGGGATCGTCCTTTAATTCTTGGTTTTAATCTCCTAAATCCTGGATCTCTCGCTCTCTCATCTTATATTTATTCTTGTTAACCTGAATTCTTGTCATTCTATCTACTCGCAACTAATACTTTTGTTCCGATCCCTTGTTTTGACCTAGATTTTCCCTTTTTCTGAGTGAATTTGTTGTAACATGCCCTTTTTATTCCTTCCAGAGTGTTATAATTTCATTCGCTACCTAATACAGAGTGTTACCCCTACTAATAATGCCCTGTATGATCCGAGGAGATAAGTTATATGGCCAAACCTCTGTTGTCCACCCAGTTCTATGGATTTTACTATTTGACAATCTCACTTAGTGGTTGGTCTTTGGATATATTCTTTTGGGATATGTTTCCATTGGAAACATGCATTCATGGATTTATTTTTGAAAAAATTAGCTTAATTACATTATTTTTGAAAAAGAAAAAGAAAAAGAAATTATTTCTATTGTTTTAGCTGGTTTTTTAAAGTTTGTTTGGGTTTTTTATCTCAGCATTGCATGTCTGCATTTACTCACTTTGTGTTATAGCTAAATTAGGACTATTTGGTTTTGAAAAGGCATACAATTAATCTCTCCTTATATTAAGTCCTCTTCTTCAAATTGAAATTGAAAAACATATTTTTTTTCATGGTTTGAGTTAGGTATCACAAATTCCATATGTCAGCACCCCTCTAAAGACATTAATCAAGTACCCTTAAAATCAACCTCGTAATAAAATTGATCAACAAATATTTTTTAGGATAAACACATATTAGTTTAGGCTAGAGTCTTGGGATAGGTTGTGTGATTCAACTTCCAAAAAATTTAGTGTCATTAAAGAGAGAAAATATTGATGCGCTCACATCATCTGGGACCTCTCCTGTAACAAGGGAGTTAAGTGCGAGGCAACATGGGAGTGTGAAAGAAGGTATCTCACCTTGAATTTCATTTTTATGGGTATGTTATGTATTGGGGATATCAGAGTTGAGTCGGGGACTCATATATCCTACTTACATAGCATACTTCCCACAACTACGACCCCCCTGGCAGTGTCCATGATTTGAAGTGAACTTACTGGCCATACTTCTAGGGATGAACACAAAGTGATTAGGGCGGGCTTCCTTGGTACCTCCATAAACGAACCTACTCCATCTTTTGTTTTTGTGAGGGTAATCATCTTCACAAGAGTTCTTGGTCCTTCTTACCAAGGTTCGAGAAAAGCTCAAGAGTAATCATAATTGTTAAATTAGACCAACTCTCTCTTATAGCCCTTCAATACTGGGTTTCATCTCTAGCTACTTGTGGCTATCAAAAAAGTGTTTTCTTGGTTTCTTGTTGACCTCTTTTAGAGCTTTTGTTTTTTGGCTATGTGCTCTTTGCTACTTCGACTAATATATATATCACACTTAATCTAAAATTTTGTTAAAATATATCATTCATTGTGGCTACAATTAGAGAAATTTTGAGATAAAAAATGGGCCTCAAAACAAAATGTAAAAACAAAATCAAATTTATAAGAGCCAATACGATTCAATATGATGATGTCAACCATGGGGATGATTCACCATTTTTGGAGTGAAAAGGTAAAAATATTATAAAAAAAAAATTACATTTTCAACTTGTATTTTCAACTTATCTCCCTACGATTTTACTCAAATTTCGAGTAGGAGAACTCATTGGATGTGGGATTTAACTCATCATCCAAGGAGTACCCATATTTCATACTTTCGATGGACCTACTACATGAAAATTGAGAAATACATGAAAAATTTGATTGCAATAACATTTTTTCATGTATTTCCCATTTTTCATGTAGAAAGGTCCATCAAAAGTATGAAACATGGGAACTCCTTGGATGAGAAATTAAATTCCACATCCAATGAGCGTGGCCACTCAAAATTTAAGTCAAACCTTAGGGAGATAAGTTGAAAAAGTAGTTTTTTTCCCTCTAAAATTTGATGATGTAATGTAATCTTATTTTATTATTTCCACTACTAATAATATTTCTTAGGAGGCCCATTTTAGACCTCAAAAATTCTCTAATGCTTCGGCCCTCATCGTCTGTCTCAGCGATAGAGATGCCTTCCTCCACTAACTCTGGAGGAATTGTCTAGCTTCAGTGAATCAAATTTTCCCACTACACAAGGGAATCAGTCTCAAATATCAAATATTGAATCACATTGTTCTTCCCAATAGACACTTTTACAAGAGGACTGCTTTATAGAAGGTCTCTTGCCTCATTTTAATCTTCCACTTACTGATCGTCTTGGGCCTATAATGGTTTAGGTTAGACCCTTTCCTGTCATGTATTCATTAATTTCCACTCTTAATGTCCCGATGAATATTATTGGTTCATGGTCTTTTGTGGACACCTTTGCTCCACCACCACTTCCCCTGCCTACAACCATCTCATCACAGTTGATTGGTTATCCTAATATTAAGACTATGCCTAGTTCAACATCTTCCTGTCTCTACCCCCTTTGTGTCAGCTCTTGGATCCTCGATTATCACCCCGCCCCCATGAGCATTCACGAGGATACTGCTCCTTTCAAACTTTAGTACATATCATCGTAATACTTCATCAGACCCCATTTTGTACAGATATCCGACAATGACAGAAAGTTCTGCCGCGCACACCACTAACTCCTTTTTCTGCTAGACGATGTAGCCTTCTGGGGTGGTTCCTGTCGTTAGGAAGTGTATGATGTCTTCAAAGTGACCATCCACGATGCACACTACAAATATTTGCTCGTCAGGCAATCCCTCCAAATTCGTGGGCTCTTCCTCCGTTTCGATGCGCAACAGATGGTTTGGTCCCACGTTCAGTCGTCTAGGCTTCACAATAACTTCAAAATCATATTCCTGGACCAATAAAAACCATCTATAGATTCTCCTCCCCAACACAGGCTTATTGACCAGGTATTTCAACGCAGAATGATCCGTATACATCTTAAAATGTCCACCCAGCAAATAGTGTCTAAACTTCTAGAGTGCATATACCATGGCAAATCCTTCGCGCTCAGTGGTGGGATAGTTCTTCGCAGCCTTGGATAACCTCCTGCTTGTGAATGTTATAGGGTAGTCCAATTCTCCTCTGCCATCCTGTGTCAGTACTGCTCCCAGTGCTATACATGATGTGTCTACATGTACATATAACACCTTCTTCCAATCAAGGAAGACTAAAATCCGCGCGGTGGCCATTTTTCCTTTCAATACATCCAAGCTTTTCTAACAGTCCTCATTCCAACAGAACATGACATCCTTTTTCAACAACTTCTCCATAGGCGTGATGATCTGGGCATAGCCCTTGATAAACTTCCTGTAGTACCTAGTATGTCCCAAGCTTGCGTGCAACTGTTTCACACTCCTCAGCGCCTCCATGTTAAGTACCACTATGATCTTCATGGGGTCTACCATCAGTCCCTGTCTACAAGTCACATGACCCAACAAAGTCCCAAAAGGAACACAAAATAGGCATTTCTTCAAATTGAGCGCAATCTGCTCCCTTCGATAAGTATTTAGCATTAAGCGCAAACTGGCCACATGGTGTTTTACCAACCTAAACACAGTCTAGTCATCAAATTAAACCTCCAGAAACTTATGAATGAAGTCTTTAAATGCAGCAAGGACTACATGTGAGAAAATCATAGGCACATTATTTAATCTGAAAGGCATTACAATGTACTAAAAACATCCCCATTCAGTCGCGAAGGTTTTCTTGCTTCTATCTTCAAGCATGATTTTGATCTGATGGTACCTAGAAAACCCATCAGTGAAGGAGTATGCTTCCTGTCCACCTACATTATCTAATACCTCATTAGCGAACAGAGTCGAGAAAGGATCATGTACGCAAGCATCATTCAACTTCCTGAGATCTACACATAACCTTATTTCATCCTTCTACTTCTTTTCCTGTACCACCTTTGGGCTTAACCAATTAGATTCTCCTACGGGCTCAATGATGCCTACCGTGAGCATATTATCCAACTTTAAGCGGACCTTCTCCTTATACTTTGGATTGCGATGGTAAGGTCTTTGCTTAATCGGCTTCGCGTTGGGTTTTAACGTGATCTTCATAATGCCAAAGTCTCCTATTATCCCCTTTAACTTCGTAAATTTGGTAGGGAACAAATCCTGGTATTCACAGAGCATCTTAGTGACCTTATCTAGCATTGCGTCATCACAGTAATCTACAATCTTTGTGAAATTGGGCTTCTCTTCTGTACCAATATTTACCTGTTTAGGCTTCAGCGGTGTGGTTATATCAGGATTCTCGATCTGTGGTCCCTCGACCTCACAGTGACCCTTGGTTTCAGGGATATTAATCTTTCGTGGGTCCTCATCTTCTTCTTCAGCAGTCATGTTATAGCATTCTAGCGTGTGGCTTAGCTGAGTGGTCCAATCGAGTTGAATCATATCCAAAGGATCTTGCGGTATCCTAAAGATTGCTGCTTTAACTTCTTGTAGCACTTCCTCAATACAGTCAAACCCATCTTCAAAGTTGAACGTCATTATGAACCCTTCGTGTAGAATATCCCATTCACCTGTGCCATGCCGGAGCTTTGTCTCCAAGTACCAGTTCATCAGGATGACATCCAAGGTGTGACAGAACAAGTGTACCCATTTAGGTTGGAGCTTTGCTCCATAGGCCTTAGCCCATTTGGCCAAGTGTGCACACAGATCATCCTTTCCATCATACTTTTCTGTCATTCATACCTTCAGCTTCCCAAAGTGTGTTCTCATCATCCTCCTACACTCTCACCAATCATCAAAACTACCCTTTTGCATACCCCACCATCTTGTGGGCATAGCGCGTAGTGCCCAGTCCAAAGCCTGGAAGCGCTGCTTCTCTGGTACTTCCCTCTCAAATGCATCCAAAAACACATCCACATCATTCAGGACATCATAAGTGGGTAGATTTCTTACCTTTGACGATACACAACATAGTGATCGGGTCATCATGTTACAACTTAGCGTGGTTACTTCATGTAGTTGATTCTTCCAGCACTCTAATTCGTCCTCCGATTCTGAGTTGTAGGAACTCTCGTGATCCCATGTAATTCATCCATTCACTGTCAGATTCACCCAATCTAGGTCTCGTGTTGTTATCTTATATATGCAATCCAAATTGTCATCGCTTTCGAAATCACGGACTGGTTCAGTATAGTGCAATCCTTCAGCAAGATCTAGGGGTAATATTACACAAAGCAATTTATTTTCAAATATCATATTTTGCTTCTTTAGTTTGATTACCCCGTTCACGTCAGTAGCCCAAATAATGCCAAGGAGCACAGGGTAGGGGTTGCTGTCATCCACAATTTCTATTACTTCAAAATCAACCAATGTGCTCACGTCTTCAATATCTATAGTTACTCCTTGCAATCGTCCGATGGGAATGATCTTCTATTGATTTTCTATCCTTAACTGAATCAGAGACCACTGCAGCATGGGTCTCCCCATCCATTCCCAAGTCTGCTTCGAAAAAACATTCGCGTCTGACCCTAGATCCAGAATAACCTGATCCATTTCATATTCCCCTATCTACGTGATGAGTCTCATCTCACACCTTGTCCTTGATTTATGACTACCAATCTTCCATACCACATGCGGTTCACTTGGAGTGTTTCTGGTGCATCTATTTATAAGTTCCTGTAACCCCTTCATAGCCTTGCTATTGCACAACAACTTCATGCAAGTGTCTAGAAAGGTCGTAAGCATAGAAGGGTCCATTTCTTGATCAGGATTATCTTGACTCCCTGAGGTAGAGGCCTCATCAAAGATCTTCTTTGCTTCTATGAATGTTTCGTGTGCACGCTCCAAATCAAATTTAGCCTCCTTCGCAGGAGCTTTGTGAACCCATGCGTTGTCTTCGGGCCGTTTCCACTTATCATCGCCCGTTGCAATTCCACTTTAGAGAACTATATTCACAGTTGGATCCTCTTAGTGAGGCTCAACCCTCATCATCTGTAGGTTTTGAGTTGGATGCTATGGTAGCACCCCTTTATCGTGTATCCTTGCTATCAACATAGGACATTCCTTCATCTCATGATCAAACTGAGTACAATATTTTCATGACGGACACGGTGGGTTAGTATGTTCATGGGAATAGTGTCCTAGTTCCCCACAATTGTAATAGATTAGTTGTCCCTGACCTTTGCCAGGTCCTCCTCTGCCTCAGCCTCGTCCATACCCCTAAAATCCTATTCGTGCCATCCCAACGCTTTGGTCAGGAGGCCGTGTTTCTTCCTAAACTCTATAGGTGGGTGTTTTGTCCATCGTCAATTCATAACTTCGGCAATTGCACTCATCATGCCCTACCGACCTATATAAGTTGCAGAATAGTTATTGCAGTGTTTGTACAAACTTCTACAGTAAATGACAATTATCAGTCGTATGTTTCCCTGCTACCTGACATATAGCACACCACAACGTAGACCCCGTGCTCGGTCCTGCTTGGGCTTCTGGCCTCAAAGGCATCGGTCCTCCTCCTACAATATAGTTCGCAAAAACCGGGTAGTGGTCTTTGTCATGCCCCTGACCTTTACATTTCAGGCACCATGTCTCCTCGCATGCCTCCAGTCGAACTATTTTGTCCTACTTCAAACTTTGCATTTCGAGACAAAGAATTTGCAATTGTGCATGGATCTGCTGAACCCCCAGATTCAGATTTTGCATTGGTGTTTCATGCAATCTTATTGCAATCTCCAAGGCCTCTACCTAAGTTGTAATCTTCTATTGTGACAATGCAACCCTTAGGTGAGGCAGGAGCGAAGCCACGAACCACTCGCGGTGTTTTCCATCTGTTAAGTTCATATTAGCTTCGCGGATTTTACACTTCAACCTATGATCCAATTCCCAAGGTGTCTCACCTGGTTTCATCACGATTTCCTTGAACCCCAAAATCAACTATGCTTCGGATTTAGGCCTACTAAACTCTTTATTCAGTGTGGTTTGGATCTCTAGGTTATCATTAGAATACCTAATGTACCAAGTTAGCGCACGATCCTGTAAAGCACTAACCAAAGTTGCCTTCTTCATGTGATCGTCTATGATGCCCTGAGCTTCCCATACAACTTTTATGATGAACCATAACTGGTCCAGGTCCTCATTTCCTAAGCCCTTAAACAAAGGTAGCTTCACTGAATTCACCATGTTGAACTATGGTGGAGGCGGTGGTGGTGTGGGTGAAGTCATAGGTGACAGTGGTGAAGTTGGAGGTGGTGTAGGTGGAGGTGGCACTCGCGGGAATCCCTGTTTTATTAACTAAAATACACTTCACGGAGAAGCCTACGCTACTCCCTCTTCGTCACCCAACAGAGGTGAAATCAGTGGGTTATATTCAAAACCCTTTCTTCCTTCGTTCCTGTAAATCTTTCCACTCCGCGTAGCTCCAAACATCAAGGTAGCTGCGTAACCCATTTTTCACACAATAACATCTTAATCCAGGTATTTAAAGACTTCAAGTACTTACCTTGTGGACCTTTGAAAAAGCGTCGCTCCGCCTCGCTATAATTTACGGAGGTATTGACCGCGAATTCAATCACAAATCCTTCAATGATATGATCGAGCCAATGATCGACAGTGCGAGCAATCTTATCCTCAAAGGCTTCTAGTCTCTGTACTAACTCTAGGGTCCAGACAATAGGACTGTCAAGTCTCCACCTTCCTTGGCTATCTACTAGTTTCGCGATCCACTCGTATAACTCAACTGGAAAGGAACAGAAAAAGATCTCACGGATTTCTGTATACAGGTACCTGTCCAACCACTATTCCTTTGTCAACCATGAGTTTCTTTTCTCCTGCACCGCGAATTCATGGATCTTCCTATCCAAACAGCCTTCGACCTCTTTCGTAGTTAGATTCAAGTGATACGACATCACACATCTCTCATGCAAATTTTGGTCCTAGCAACGGAACCATTTGTTGGCTTTGTGGGTCCTGACCGAGGTTCAGTGTTAGTTAGCCAAACAAATCCCTACACTATTGGCCCTTTCGACATCAACCACAGAGCGCGGACCGAAGTCTTACCCGAGGCAGTATGGGGGGGTGTTGGAACCAAGTTTCTCCACCCTGAGATGGTTGTGATGTCTGTTTATACCCTCTTCCCCTACTTTCACGTAGGTCATTAAGCTTTAGGGCTCTGTCAGTCTACCCTTTATTTTGGCCTTTAGTACCTCTGCGAAGGTGTACGATTGACCTTCGTGCAGCCCTAACCCATGATCCAGGTACTTTCGCACAACTATGACAACGTATTGTATAGGTTCCCAAGTTATCTTAAGTGTTTTACTTATCTTACTAATCAATCACAGTTAGCACCACATAAATTGATATCCTTACTTGCGTTCATTTAACCAACACAATCACATATATTTGTGCATCACATAAAAATTGTAATTTAAACCCAAAATGCAATATAATCAGATGCATTAAAAAGAACTAAATACACAGTAATTGCATAATCCTCCTCTTTATTTATATCTTTAAGTTAATACAGACTCTAGCCACCCTGCGTACATTGTTGCAGGGGTCCGCGCACTCAGTTGCAGACTTCCACCCTAGGCCTCTATGCACTCAGCTGCAGAGCCTCTACCTATGCTAAGACTCGAGAACACTTAGACTCCTCTATCAAGACTCCCATGCTTAACTCCTCACTTCATTCTTCGCTACTAACTACTTAGAGCTTACTTACTTAGCTCCTTTTTATACAACCCCATGGTCCGCGGACCATGGGTGGATCTTTACAGCCAACTTTACACTTTACGAAATAAGGGCAGACAAACCTTTATGACTCTTGACACCTTCACGCTCCGCGACCACAAAATGTGGAGACTTTACCACTTTATTACAAAATTGTCCCAAAATATGGGCTTTCAGCCCCAAAACTGTCCTTGGGGGAACTTGTTCCCAACAATATGTTTTGATTTGGATCAGGGATCATTAGTACAACTTTAAACTAGATAAAAACTTGGAATAACTTAGATCATCAACCACAGGAATCTCGATGAAGAATTAACTTCCTTCAAACTTTAGAATTCTTGATTCTAATCATGATATAGGAAGATTCAAACTTGTATATCACTTATGGATAATTCTATGGATATATATTTAAACCGGACTCCAAGCCCGTTAAGCAAAGACCATATCACCTTAGTCCCAAATACAAGAAAAAGGTTCGCTTGGAATTGGACAAGATGATTGAGGCATGTATTATTGAACTAATGGAGGAATCTGATTGGGTGAGCCCAATGGTAGTTCAAGAAAAGAAGCAGAAGGAAGAGATAACGATTTGCATAGATCTAAGAAATCTTAATGATGCCTGTGTCCATGATCCTTTCCTGACAACTTTTACTCATTTACTGATGGGTTCTCTAGATACCACCAGATCAAGATCGCGTGAGAAGACAGGATTAAAACAACCTTCGCGACAGAATGGGGGTGTTTTCAGTATACGGTGACACGATATTCTCTCACATAGTCATCAAGGCATTCAAAGAGTTTATTCACAAATTCTTGGAGGTATATTTTGATGATTGGATAGTGTTTGGTTTGGTCAAGTGCCATGTAGCTAGTCTACGATTAATGTTGGATATGTGCCAAAGATATCAAATCATGCTAGACCTAAAGAAGTGCTTGTTTTGTATCCCCTTTGGGATTTTGCTGGGTCATGTGGTATGCAAGCAAGGACTAATGGTGGACCCTACCAAGATCACGATAATAATCAATTTGGAAGCCCCGAGGAGTGTTAAACAACTGGGTGCAATGTTGGGCCATACTGGATATTATCGAAATTTCATCAAAGCTTATACCCAGATTCCCGTGCCCATGGAAAAGTTGTTGAAGGAGGACACTACATTCTGTTGGGATGAAAAATGTCAACACAATCTAGATTTCTTGAAGGAAAAGATGGTCACCACGCCGATCTTGTTCTTCCAAAATTAGAAGAAGGAATTCCATGTGCACGTTGATGCCTCGTGTATTCCATTGGGAGCAGTGTTGAAACATGATGGTGAAGGAGAAATGGATCACCCTATAGCATTTGCAAGTAGAAAGTTATCAAAGGTTGAGAAGAACTACTCAACAACAGAGCACAAGGGATTGGCTATGGTGTATGCGATCCAAAAGTTTAGACACTATCTGTTGGATGGACATTTCAAGATGTACACAGACCAGTCCGCTTTGAAGTACCTGTCAATAAGCCTATGTTGGGGGGGAAGATATGTCGATAGCTGTTGTTGTTTCAAGAATACAACATTGAGGTAATTTTCAAGTAAGGAAGGTTGAATGCAGGACATGACCATTTGTCACGAATTGAAATGGGGGAGGAGCCTACTAATTTGGAGGAAGGGTTGCCTGATGCATAGATCTTTGCGGCGCACATAGCGGACAACCACTTTTCAGATATTATCCACTTTTTTACCACAGGGATAGCTCCAGAAGGCTACACCAGTTAGCAGAAGAAATAATTGGTAGTACGCGTGGCTAATTTCTCAGTAATTACCGGAAATTTATATAATATGGGATCAGACGAGATACTTCGACGATATGTGCCCGATTTTGAATGAAATAGCATCCTTGCTTAAGCTCATGGAGGAGCTATGAAAGGACATTATGCAAGAAAAGCAACAACGCAGAAGGTTTTGCGCGCTGGGTTGTGGTGGCCTACATTGCATAAAGATTCTAAAGCCTACTGTAGGGCATGCAATTCATGTTAGAGAACAGGTAGGCCATCACGAAGGGATGAGCTGCCTCTGAATCCTTAGGTGTTGTTACAACCATTTTAGAAATGGGTTATTGACTTTGTAGGACCAATCCAGCCCCCAGGTAAGAAAACAAGTGCACGCTATATCATCACCACGACAAAGTATCTGACCAGATGGGCAGAGGCATAACTTGTAAATAATTGTAAGGGGGCTACAACAGCTAAATTTTTGTTTGAGTATGTGTTAACCAGGTTTTGTTGCCCGAAAATGTTGATGAGTGATGGCGGTACACACTTCCTCAATGAAACGATCAGCGCGTTGACCGAAGAATTCTGATTTTATCATCAAAAGAGCATGCCATATCATCCTCAGGCTAATGGAACAATGGAGGCCTTCAATAAGATATTGGAGAATGCGTTGACAAAGATTTATAATGCATAGTGGAATGATTTGGATGTGCATGTACTAGCAATATTATGGGCGTACAGGGCTACTTGCAAAAAACTAACAGGCCAAACACCTTTCTGATTGGTCTATGGCATAGAAGTTGTGATGCCTATGGAATATATCGCACCTAGTGGTGGGCCCCAGTATTGCAGCAATAATGCTGCAACTCCTGGGACTCCCTTCTTTAATTTTATCAACCCGGTAGTTCGTAACAAACTTGGAAGCGACGTGCTGTATGCACAAGTACTAGCTCTTGCCGCGGCTGTCACTTGATCAGCTGGCACAAGTTCGCTAGGAGCTTAAGCCAACTTCTATGAGTTCTTAGAAGAAGCTTTTAACTGTGATGGATGAGAGCTAACTCAAAGGAGGCTAATCTACTTGCAGAAAGAAACTCAAAGCAGAAAGGAAATGAAAACCCTAGCAAACCCTAGTTTTATCGAATAACCCTACTGGTGCAAGAAAAATGATGAAAGATATATAAAGGAATGCCATTGACTCTTAGAAAGGTAAAATGCATGTGTCTAAGCTACTTCTGAAGTGAAATCTGAAAAGAAACATCTTTTTGTATTTTTGAGTAAGTTGGCAGGATTATTGTGCATGTGATTTAACTGTTTTTGACTGTGCAAAGGTGGATTGGCGAAAGGAAATGCTTGCAGGAGGTTGGGAAGGTTAGAAGAGGGCCTAAGGGGTCCCTAACACCCTTCCAGAGAGTTTCACAATGATCGGATCTCAAAACCGCTTTCATGAGATTCTACAGGAAGTCTGCAGGGGTTCTACAAGATGTTCTGAAATTTCTACAGGATGTTCTGTAATTTTCTACAGGATGTTCCGAAAAGAGGATTTTGGAGGGTTGATGGAGGAAAAATGATGGGAAAGTGGACATGGAGGTTGGATAAGGATGTTAAGGTGTCTAGGACTTGGTGCATGAGGCTAAGGAGCGATTGGATTTGGTTCAAGGATGGAGGGAGCAATGATGCACAAGAATGTAGAAATTAGGGCAAAGGGAGAAAACGTAGCAAATGAGAGGCAAGAATCTAAGTTGGAGGATGAAGCAGGTTGCATGGATGGGGTAAGGGTAGGAGAGGAGGTTTCACAGGCGCTCTACACGTGATTTTTCAAAACTAACCAACAAAGACTAAGAAAACCAAAGATCTAGCTGCTTTAACCTAATCTGACCTAAATAACAACAAAGAAAATGAACAACAGTTTATTTGCAACGAAATCATGTGAAATAGCTATGCAAACTAAGAAATCATGAACTTGAGCATGTAACCAAAATTGGTATCAACTTCTTCAAATGAGAATCTAACACTAATAATTGCATGATGAAGAAAAAACAGTGTTTTTGGTGGCAGCAAGGACACCTTGGTCCCAACTCATGGTCCCACTGAGGGAGAGGTGAGATCAGAGGTGCTTGATAGCCTTTTTCTGAAGATCTTCTCTGTTATTAACCTATCAAATCAATCCGAACATGAAAATCCTTTTTAATCATCAAAATAAACCTAAATAACAAAACAAGATTTAAATCTAAATAGCATATTTTCTTCTAAGAATGCAACAAAAACACATAAAAGTAAACAAAGGAGGTACTGGGAACTTGGGTTGGGCCCAACCCCAAGAGCTATAGCATCCTAAGAAAGATTAAAGCTGGTGCAAAGCTGGATTCATCTTTATTGATAAAAAGAATAGTTACATCCCAAAAACTGTCCACAAGAAAAAGCTTGAAAATGTACTGAAATGCAGAGCTAACCTACTAACTAAAAAATGACTAAAATTGAACTACCAACTAGCTAACTTCTTCCAACCCAAATGAGGCCATAAGCCCTCTTATTTATACAAATTGAGGACCCCAACAACCCTCCTAAACTTTAGGAACTCGGCTGCCAAAACTTGTAGTTAACAGCAACTTTACTAGCCCTTGCTCGGCTGCCCTTGTGATAATTGATGTGGTGGCCCTTGAACTCTGAGCTGATGGTGGAGAATTCGAGGTAAGGGCTCATAAATGAAGGGGACACCTTCCTACAAATCCTCTCCACGAATTTGGCTGCCAAGTGCTCATTTAAACCTTTGATTTTGTCTCCAAATTGACCAAAAATACTGCATAAAGCACACATTAGACTTGTTGGCATAATGACTAACCCAATTCACTCTATTAGCATAAATGTAATCAAAAAAATTCAATAAACTAATGAGAATGGTGGATTAAGTCGAATTAGGAGGCTGAATCAGCCCATATAATTATCCATTTTTGGGGCTCATCACCTAGTCTATGCATACCAGCCTTCATAGGGATGGTGGACCGTGGAGCCCTTGAAGAACGGCTCGTGCAGTTGATGGAGCATGAAGAGGACATATTCTTGGCTAGATTTCATCAACAAGTACAAAAGGAACATGAAAATGCATGGCACGATTGCACATCAAGCTGCACACATTCAAGGTAAATGAGTTGGTTTTATTATATGATAGTAAGTTCCCTAAATTTCTAGGAAAATTTGAGATGCACTGGTTGGGGCCATATGTCATCAAAGAAATCACAAATGGGGGCACATTTGAGGTTGCAAAGCTGAACGGAGAACCTTTCCCAAGAAAAGTGAATAGAAGTCTGTTGAAGCCCTATGCAGGAGATCCATCTCAATGACTACATGATGGTAGCACAGTCTTAGTGCCCCAAGTAGTTGCAAGGGAGTGCGGGACTATAAATTACACTGCCTGATTTTGGGAGCTACGTGATAGAGGGGCTGCATGAAAAAGGGTGATGTCACAGTACCAAAAGTGATGCGAAGGGAGTTGTGCTATGGAGGGAGATACCATGCAGCACAGCCAGAAAATGGCCGTTAGGGTCATTTTTCACGATTTTACAGCGAGGAGGTGGTTAAGAGTAGTGTGGGGGGTGGCATTTAAGGCTGAAATATTTGGAGATCTACCACCAATTCAGCATTAATGGATGGATTTGGGGGGGAATGGTAAATTTGAATTGAAAATTTCCTATAAATTATGTGTGGCCATCTAGAAGAGAACACTTTGCATCCTTAGAATTTTTGCATTGTGCTATCTGTCACTTATGAATCACAAGTTTTTCAAGGATTTGGTCGCAACCTTTTCATTTGATAATCTACCCGAGGAATCCCAGCAATTTATTCACAGCACTATGTCATGACCAGGAGAGACTGCAAGCACCAGAGGAACTGTTTCCTCTGAAGGAGCGGCTCCAGAAATTGTGAGCATGGAGACTCCGAATCCTATGCCTATGGTGTCGAGGTCACCTAGGCCAAAACCTACACCAGTACACGAGACCCATTAGCCAAATAAAGACAAGCAGAAAAGGCCAATGCAAATGCATAAGTCACCTAGGAAGCACTCTGCTACCCAGGCACAGAAGAAGGACAAGAAGCCTGAGAAGGTTGTAGATTTGGAGGCCAAAGAGGATGTAGAAGATATAGATGCTAAGGGCGTGGAGCCCATTTCCAAGTTGCCAGAGTATATCCCTCGATGTAAAGGAAAGGTGAAGGTAACCAAGGACCTGGACACAGAGAAATTTGTTATTCATATGCCCTTGTTGCTCCAAAATATCACCTTTGAAGGTTCACACCTGGCATAGGTGCCCCTTTTAAAAATGGAGGATTGGGAATTAGCTAACCATGAGCGGTTCCCCCACCTTGTGACGGAGAATTACATGAAATGGGTGTATTACAAAGACTCTAGTGTCATGGTGTTGAAGCCATTTGAGTGGATCCACGGAGTAAATAAATCGGGGTTTTTGAACCTACTGTGGGTACCCCACTACCACCACTCCAACATAACTACCACCTGTATATAGTAGCTACTGACTCTAGTGCACGATGGGTGCTTATGGATTGACGCGCCTATCCCCATCACAGACATGCTCATCCATAGGATCATGCTCCTTCCACATGAAGGCTTGAATCTGGCCAAGGAGTTTGGTGGAAAGAAAGGAGAGTGAGACTTGGTAGAGAAGTTGAAGGAGAAATTTGAGCTTATTAAGAAGTCACGTGGGTACTCCATAACATCCATCAACAACCCCGCGGTGAAAATTGTGACGCAAATACTAGCTGGTAAGGTCATGAGGAAGTGTCAAGCGGATGAGGTTCTGGCACCTATGATCTCGCTAGTTGCACAATGCACAGAGGGTGTGCAGTTTAACTGTTCGCGCTATCTATGTAGCGAGTTCCTTGTGAATTTTCGCAAGGCTCAAGACAAGAGAAAGACCTTCCACTACTCGTGGTTGCTACTCTTTATTGTGTTGGTTGCTTGGGAGCTACCGGAGGATAGTCAATTCCCCCCATTGGAGGCAGGTTTGTCAGAGGCTACACAGTTTGCCTTCCATTGGGCCACGAAGGACCTTACACGGGTCACAAAAACAAAAATATCCTCGATTTTGATGGAGGCAAGCATTTGCATGGCCATCAGCCAGCGGCCACAGTGTCCCCAACCATTTATGAGCAGTTATCACAGTATGAAGAGTTCAAGGTAGACTTCCATCGTGTCTATATCAGGGCATAGAAGGATCCAGAGCAGAAGTGGTTTTATCTACCATATCTCGCCACAGAGGATGTGATTCAGGAAGTCATTAAGCGTTGCCCAGTAGACTGGTGCTCCCTGTCTTGATATCCACTATCCTGATCTAGACCATCCGAATTCAGGTGGGCGCAGGACAAGGCAACATCGCGCAAACAAGCTTGGCACTAAGGACTAGTCAGGATGTAGAGTTGGTTAGGACAGTGAATCTTAGGACAGTCGCACTGCCCGAAGGATCCCTGAGCATGGAATCGGCTAATGACAAGGTCATCTTGAGTACTCTGAAGAACATCAGCCTCAACATTGAAGCACTCCCCAATGAATATCTTCACATGCTGTAGACATGTGTGACAGCAGAATTGAGAGCATGAGAGAAGCGTGCTCTCAGTTTAATCAGTTAGTACAGGGTGAAAAATGAACAAATGTTCACCGAGAAGATGGAGGCTCTGAAAGAAAGAGACACAATCAAGGAGCAGAACACCTAGTTTGTGGTAGCAGTTGCAGAGGCGTGCCGAACAATGCTGAAGTTGCACATCCTTGAGGAAGCGTAGCTAGAGACCAAGATCCGGAAACTCATTGTGGGCGTCCACGATGCTAAGGCAGAGGTGGCCAGAGTTCAATTTGAACTCAACATGAAAATCATAGAGCTGGAACTCAAGTCATCGCCTTCCACTCCACCTGAAGTCAGGGAACAACACGAAGCTACCGTCAAGGAAGGAATTGCTACTATGGATGACGCAGTCGTTAACTGCACGGCTTATTCGAATAGGCCATGGAAGTGGTGACGGCCCTACAGGAAGATCCCACCATGCAGATTTTGAATAGAGATATTTTCAAACTCCAGCAGCAATACGACGAGATTAGGGTGACAGCGCACACCATTGTTACATCGCAACAACTTGCCAAGTTGCAGGAGGAAAATCAGCTCCTTGCACAAGTGGAAGTCGCACAGAAAAAGGAAGATGTCCTTAAGGCATGGTTGGATCATTGGTTGGATGAAGCCTATCTAGTCTCAGCCAACATACACAAAAATCTAGTGAACTCGCAGCTTACATAGTAGAAGATCAGGCGAGTCAGCAAAGGACCAGCCACAGAGTAGCTAGTGGAACAAGTGAAGCAAGCAACCACATAGAGCGCGGATGAAGTAGCAGTTGTGCAGGTGGAGCTGGGGGATCTTTGTAGCAAGATCACTGCACCATCTGAGTGACTCGAGGGCAAGTCACGACCTTTTTGTTGGGGTCCTATTGACATGGGGTTGTTATAGATATTTTTGTGCCTTACAGCTCTAAGCATGAAATGTCCATAAACCAAGGGATCCTAAGTCCCTAAAAGTGTTGTTCCTACCCCTAGAGGAACAAGGTCAACCAATTACAACTTCTCCCAAAGGTTCTCCACCAGAAACTGCTCAGAAACAGTCAAATCAGGATCATTTCAGCTGCTCCACTAGCTAGTTGCGTTGCATAGCACCCTAGTACACTAGCTAGGTGCGTTGCAACGCACCTAAATGCACTACCAGGGTGCGCTGAGCGGGAAATGACAAATGGCAGTGTCATTCCGCGAGGTGGACAGACAATGGAAGCTTCCAGAATCTTCCTCAATGACACTTGCCTTACTGAGTTCGACCAGGGATGAGTAAGAGGCTCTCAGTCTCCAAGTGGAAGCAAGAACTGACAGAGAGAAGCCACTAGTCAAATCATAAGCTAACTCATCCTCTTTGCATACATCTATATATGAATCCCTCATCCCAGAGATCCAGAGGCTGGAATTTTGTACATTGCAGAGAATTGTTGTTGGTTTTGAGATAGAGATCAGTGTATTGGGTGATTTATGCTTTGTTGGAGGTGAAGAGGGGATTCCTTTGCTGGGGGGTTGATGCTGGATCAGGAATCATCAGTTGTAACTCCTCCTGGACCTTCTTGTTATATCAATAAAACTGTTAGAGTTTCTCCTACATGCTTGTGTATCAATGATGTTTTGTTATATTTGCATGTTTAGCTTAAATCTGATCCTAAGCTATTTATGAATGTAAATCCATGTCTTTGTGTATTTTTCCTCTTTTTTGATCTTGCAGGAACTTGGTGAAGCTGGGCAAGTAAGGGAGTAGGTAGCTGGAAGCTATCAAATAGGAGAGAGATTGGATCAAAGGACTAGCGCAAGACACAGGTTGGTTCATCCTATTCCTCTTCATTTATAGTTCATAAAGAAGAATACGAAAGTAGTTTTCCTTGTTTGTTTCTAAGGTACTGTCACACCTTAGTGGGATAGGGGCGTTCTGAGTAGACACTTTTCCCGTTAACAAAATGGCGACTCCGCTGGGGATCGTGTCTAGTTAGTTTGTTTGTGTTTCTCTTCTTGTTTGTTTCATAAACACAGAAGTAGCAATCAAACTGCATTTGCCATTATCAAATGCAAAGTAGACATCTGCTACTTCAATCCATTCATTGGATTTGTTTATGATTTGAACAGCTGATTCACAAATGATCTGATTACCCTTTGTGATAACTCTTAGACCTCCTTTAAATCCACCCTCTGATTGTGCATTACTGATCGCTTTCACTCCGCCAAAAACCATAGATTAAACTGCAAACCATGACCCAGAACCCGGATAGAATTCTCGTTTCTGCCCCAGCGCAGGCACTGTGAAGAGATTCTGCATTTCAACGCAGTTCCCGAGAGGGCTACCTGCACTGCAATCCAGTTTCTCTGTGTAACAGGTGCGTTGATCAGCCTAGCCTTGTGCAGCTGAGGTTCTTTGCTTCATTTTTTCAGTTTTGTCTCTGATTTTGCAGCCTGTGATCAGTGCGTGTCTGTTTAAAACCCCTTTTCTTTTCCTTAATTCCACCTTCTTTGTACAAAAAGACTGTAGATGTTCTTTGTGTGTTTGTTACATCATTTACAGTTTTCCATTGAAAGAGTAGAATAGTCATACTGTCGTCCTTGGATTTAGATCTATCGTAAGTGTCGATTTTGATCTTAGGAGAAAGTTTATTTGCTGTTGACAGTCGATTATGCTTTTACTTTTTCCTTTGGTTTGAATTTGAGACTTTCTAGTGTCGAAACGAGTGTTTATTTCAAAATCATAAAGTGTCGTAATCATCTCTACCTTTTGATTTCGAAAAGAAGCTTGTTTGTGTTTGTCACTTGAAAGCAAATTCAGATTTGTACATCAATTTCTTTTTAGGCATCAATATTAAGAAAGTGAAAACAAATACATGCATATGTGCATTTGCATATTGATAGTCTGTTTGGCTTGATTTAGGAAAAGTGCATCCACAGTGTGCTCTTTGCTCTTTGAGAAAAGATTGTGTCTTTCTTTTCCCCTGTAGCTAGGATTTTCATTGCTGAAAAGAGATAAAAGTTTGCTTATCATCTTTAGATTGCATTTTAGGAATTACATCTACATCTCGTGGTGATCCCAAAAGGCAAACTTCTAAGAAAGATCAACTTAAAATAAATTGAATAAATCTAACAACGTTTTGGAACTTAACGCACAACATTTAGAGGTCTAGGCTAGAGACGTATCCGACGTCGTAAAGCCTGGTAACTGTTGTCCTCACTGATGGTTGGGTGATTCCTCCACTTTGAGACGATAAGTGCCAGTACGGACTTGTGCTCCCACGTACCGTCGAGTATATATTGGGAGACCCCTATAGGCTTAAAACCTTTTATCCATAGGAAGCCGTGCCGACCGCCCTACTGATCGCAATGCACCGAACACAACATTCAGGAAGATTGACTGCCGTACCGTAAAAAGTATTCTGCAGTTTTGCAATTGGTTTGGTACTCCCTCTACCTAGATATCCAGAGCAGTCCCTTTCGTTCCTTTTCAGACTCCTTAACGGAAAAGGTCCATCTGAGCACTTGTCACTTTAGGCTCATTAAAAATCGAAGGAGACTAGAGTCATCTTTTGTTTTTTCTCGACTCTTTAAAACTGAAAAAACAAGTTGTGTCAAAGCGTCTAAAAATTTATTTTAAACGGAATAATCATCACCTTTCCCTCGTTGATCTTCGAAGTTAGTCTTCGTTCATCACAAGTTCTTGTAGAATCGCTAGGAAATCTTTTGGATAGATTAGATATGTCTGAAAAACCATCAACATCCAGGACTGTGTCATCCGATGCAGCAGTGGCAGAGCCTGCTGCTGCTACTCCAACGATGTTCGATGGTATACCAACTGTCCCGGCAAGTTATCAACAATAAGCCGGAGTCCAATCGGGGACTGTTTCGACGACATGTTCAGTTCCTATTTCTTCATCTGGATTATCATCTGGTATTTCTTATGTTGAAACTCAACAAGTTGATCCAATGTGTCTTCAAAGGCCAATCTACCCTTTAAGTACTGGATTTCCACCATATGGAGGGCAATATGCCTTTTCATTGTTCCCTCCTGGAGAACAACCATATGGGAGTTTACAACAAACTTCAAGTCAAACTGGAATTACATCCAGCGGTTGGGTACCAATACTACCTCAGCAACCAAGGGTTGTATATTCAATGCAACCAATCCACCCTGTGTCGAATATTCCCACTATACCTGCTATGGTGACTGCATCGCAAGTACAAGCGTTACCTATTGTATGTCAACCCCAAGTTTCTCAGGTTGTAATACAACAACCTCTTGTCTCAACGACTCAATCACAACCTCAAGTTAGTGCCTCCTTATATGGAGTGACTCAGGCTCAAACAAGTACTATGACTCCTCATCTTGGTCAATCATCCAGTATTGGAAAACAACAAATGGTCCAACAACCAAGGCTGGTTCAATCTCAACAACCGCCATTCCAGCAATCATATCAAGGACCTGAGCAACAAGTCTTTGTAAGTAATGGGCAACCACATTTCCAAAGCGGTTATCAACAACCATATTATAGTGGTTATGCCCATCAACCTTGTCAAAGTTGCCAACATCAAATACATTATGCTGGTATGCAAAGACCCATTGCTCAGGCGATTCCATCTTATCCTGGGTATGCTTCGCCTAACCTGAATCAACAGTTGCCCTTTGTAGCAACTCTAGAATTACCAGATCTAAACCGGCTGACGAATGATCCAATTTCTTATGCCCCTTGGTGGCCAGCGATTCCGCATAAACTTCCGTCAGATATTCCTAAATTTAATGGAAATCCGGGTGAAGATCCGTCGAATCATGTGATGACATTTCATCTGTGGTGTTCATCAAACACCCTAAACGATGATTCGATTAGGCTTCGCCTTTTTCAGAGGACGTTAACTGGTCCGGCAGCAAAATGGTATATCGAATTGCCTAGAGCTTCATTCGACAACTTCAGTACCCTAGCCACAACCTTTTTAACCCATTTTCAGTTACCGATAAGGTACGAAACGGGAACCGAACTTCTTACCAACTTCAAACAAACGACGGCCACTCACATATCTTATCATATACATGAATGGCGACGTCGTCGTAGAATGGTGAAAATGTATGTTCCCAATCACCTTTTAGCTGAATGGTTTATTAAGTCATTACTGCCTTCCATCACGGAAGACGTGGCAAAAGGGGGAGTCGTCACAGAAGAGCAAGTTATCGCTTGTGCGCAATATTTGGACTTGATTTACACTCAGTCTGGCACACTCTACGATAAAATACCTGACACCCCTAGATCGGAATTCTCAGTTCCTCCTCCTCCTAAATCAAACAATGACTCTCATGCCATCGATGGCGTGATTGGCGCGACAGACACGAAATCGACAAAGGCTACATCTAAAAAGGCCTGTAAGATTTCTAGTCAAAATGCAAATGAGGAACTTCTTGCCTCGGAAGTAAATGCCGTGTTGACTGACAAGGGCAAATAACTGAAGCAACCAGGGGGCAAGAAGAAAAAGAAAGGGAGAAAAAGGAAGTAGGATGAGTCATCTCTTGAAAAGCCTTCTACAAACCCTTCTGGGCAAAGGAAACCCCCTGCGAGGTGTCATATATGCGACGAGGATCATCGGACGAGAGATTGTCCATATAAAGATGAAGTTAAGAAACTCTTTAAGAGTTCAAAAACCTCAGCAATATTGACTGATCCATTTCCAAGCCCGGGAACCAAACTGGTTGCTAATCAAAATGCTTCCCGATCCCAAGTGCTTATGTTGTCTATCTCAAAGCAGCAAAATGATGCTTTGGCAAGGAATAAAGATTACGGGAATCCACAAGTGTCGAATAACAAGGCTAATGAACAACCTAATAGTTCGACAACGACTTTGACCAAAGTTGTGCCACCCATCATTCCTGAACAAATGATAAAGTCGCCAAAGGGAGTAGTGCACAAATCGACATTTAATCCTCGTGCAAAAATAGCACAGAATTATAATATAATAGAGGACCTGGCCCAATCACCATCCGCTATGTCGACACTTGAGGTACCGCAAAATTGCCTCTCCCAAGAGCAAGCTTTATTATCAGCAATAGGTGGGACTGACCCAATGGATTCCAATCTTGTGGCCTTTAATCATAAAGGATATGACCCTCAGTTACCAGCTCAACTAGCTTTCCTTATTCAAGTGAAATCCCTCAACAAAACTGTTCATCGAACAATTATTGATGAGGGGGAATCTACATGTATTATGTCGATGAGTTGCTGGAAAACTTTAGGATCTCCAACCTTGTCGCGGTCTGCGATGACGTTAAAAGCATTCGACGGAAGGACATATACCCCATATGGTATCCTAAATAACTTGAAAGTTGAACTAGGAGGGAAAACAGTAGAAATAGATGTTGGAGTCATAGATGGGAATCTTGATTACAACATCCTACTAGGAAGACCATGGATATATGCCATGGCAGTTGTTGTGTCGACCTATTTCAGAAAGATTTCATTTCCCTATCAAGGATGGATTACAATCGTCGATCAGCAAAACTTCCTCCCCAATGGTTCTCAAGTTACTGGAAGCATTCCAATGATCCATGGAAGCAATCATTCGCTCCAAAATATCGGAGTAGGTCTCCTAAAAGACCCTGCCTTAATGGGTACTTTTGCCCTACCGCCTCCGAGTAATCTGGCGGAAGTGGCCACAATGGAATATGAAACCTTCTATATCTAATGGATTTGGACTCCGAGGACGGTTCTTATCTCGTGTCAACCTCGTTAAAAAATGAAACAAGGAGTCATGAGGATAGTTCTTTTACTGTGTCAACCTCATTAAAAAATGAAACAAATCCCCTTTTCAAATCTCAAAGGTAAACCTTCATTCCAACCACCGAGTTGAATGCAATGAAGCTTGGGGGGCATGCACCTCGTTTTGCGTTATTATGCTAGGGGTATACAAACTTATCATCGAGCAGTTTTAGCGCATAGTTCAAGCTCGTTAAAAAATAAACATAAGACATGAGCAAATGTTTCCACCCGCATTTAAGCTCGTTAAAAAATAAACATAAGACATGAGCAAATGTTTCCACCCGCGTTTAAGCTCGTTAAAAAATGAACTATTCCCTGGTAAATAACCACCATGAATGAAACATTTCAGCCATTAAAGCCTTGGTCGTGTTTGCACCGTCACCTCCACTTTTCCATTGGCCGATCATTCACCTCCATTTGATTGTTTACCCATTTTGAGGAACAGCTGCGAAGAGTGATTTCACTAGCCATCCTTGTGACACTGCCGTGATTGGAAAATTCCAACCCTTACCTAGAATCAGCTGCTACCCATTTTATCACTCGTTCCTCAAAAGATGAGTCTTCTTTAAGCTCTTTTCAACTGACTCGTAAAATATGAAAAGATTGCCGAGTTTTGGCCTTCCAGCTTGTTAAAGCGACCGGAAGTGCTATCCCTCCTCTAGATTTTAATCTTTTTGGACCTGAGGGATTATTGCACAAAAAGATCGAGCGCTTGTTTTGTTCGGCTCGTTAAAATTATCGAAAATTCATCCCTTCTGTATTGTTTTATACTTTTTTGGACTTAAGGGATTAGATTACGAAAAAGGAATTTCGGAGTTACCTTTACGTACCTTTTCAGAATCTCTAAAAATGAAAAGGACCGAGTTATCTTTGTCGTTAAACTCGTTAAAAAGATTAATAGCGACAAACTTGTCTTTAGATGAGAACGAGTTTCACTATCGCTAGGCTCGTTAAAACATAGTGATGGGTTTGCCCGAAGGGAAAATTATAGAACGAGCATATGTTATCCTCCTCAAACTTGACAAAAATAAAGAGGTACTGGTCAGCAATGACTGGGGAAAAATTGGGAAGAAACTCAAAGAATCTTTATTGGTAGCAAGTCGCTCTTGAACATGACACTTCCATTCCGTGCCTAAGTCGGGTTGGGTTGTTTCATTCACCGGTCACATCACCATGGTCATGCCATACCATCCACATTTGGGGTAAATGCTACCAATCCATCACATAAGTGTCGCCTACATGTTCAAGAGAAGTCATCCAGAGAAGTCATCCGTGTCCCATCCACTACCATACATTATACTTCATTCATTCATGACCGCCATCTTAAACCATATATCATCAGATCGTTTTCACCTCCATCAAAATAATTTGCTCCTTTCCATGTCATTGATGTGGGATTCATCAAGGCCCTCCTTTGATGGATCGCTTCTTGTCGACATCAGCTCATTATCCAAGAAGTTGATCTAGGAACACCCCATTCAGTACTTTGAAGCTTGCATGCCTCAATCGCAAGTTTCTCACTTCCGGCGACAGGTATACATCAATGACCTTCAACCGAAAGATTTTGCTTGGTGTTCGACGCCAAGTCCTTTATTCACACCACATGAATGGTACTGTAGTACCTTGAGGGTCATCATCATTATTGGTGATTCCTCTCGCGCTTGTTAACAGTTTACATCATTGACTGGTAATCAAGCGATGTCTTTCCATGTTCGACTTCAAAACATTTTTCACATGGATCAACTTGTACTTCGAGTGAAGATCAGACGAGATTGAAGACCCCGGATCTAGTTTCATCCATCCGGGCTGCGATATATATTCAGGAAAAATAAATACATTGCCATGTACAGCATTGTAGCACAGATAATCATCCTACCAAAAGGATGACGACTTCATCAGAATCATCAGTCTACCATGAGACGATTGTTTGTCCTGTGTACATAAAAATGAATTTATAAAGTTGAGCATGGGAATGCCCGCCTCAGCTAGATCATGAAAACAGTATGAAAATAATGTATTGTATTGTATCTTATTACAGGTCTCCTCCCGGCATTGAAAGAACTTCGGATCCTCCTAATAAAGCATTTCACCTGATAAATGGCCTCATACTTTAGGGGGCAACTGTTATAGACATTTTTGTGCCTTACAGCTCTAAGCATGAAATGTCCATAAACCAAGGGATCCTAAGTCCCTAAAAGTGTTGTTCCTACCCCTAGAGGAACAAGGTCAACCAATTACAGCTTCTCCCAGAAGTTCTCCACCAGAAACTGCTCAGAAACAGTCAAATCAGGATCATTTCAGCTGCTCCACTAGCTAGCTGCGTTGCATAGCACCCCAATACACTAGCTAGGTGCGTTGCAACTCACCTAAATGCACTACCAGGGTGCGATGAGCGGGAAATGACAAATGGCAGTGTCATTCCGCGAGGTGGACAGACAATGGAAGCTTCCAGAATCTTCCTCAATGACACTTGCCTTACTGAGTTCGACCAGGGATGAGTAAGAGGCTCTCAGTCTCCAAGTGGAAGCAAGAACTGACAGAGAGAAGCCACTAGTCAAATCATAAGCTGAATCATCCTCTTTGCATACATCTATATATGGATCCCTCATCCCAGAGATCCAGAGGCTGGAATTTTGTACATTGTAGAGAATTGCTGTTGGTTTTGAGATAGAGATCAGTGTATTGGGTGATTTATGCTTTGTTGGAGGTGAAGAGGGGATTCCTTTGCTGGGGGGTTGATGCTGGATCAAGAATCATCGGTTGTAACTCCTCCTAGACCTTCTTGTTATATCAATAAAACTATTTGAGTTTCTCCTACATGCTTGTGTATCAATGATGTTATGTTATATTTGCATGTTTAGCTTAAATCTGATCCTAAGCTATTTATGAATGTAAATCCATGTCTTTGTGTAGTTTTCCTCTTCTGTGATCTTGCAGGAACTTGGTGAAGCTGGGCAAGTAAGGGAGCAGGTAGCTGGAAGTTGTCAAAGAGGAGAGAGATTGGATCAAAGGACTAGCGCAAGACACAGGTTGGTTCATCCTATTCCTCTTCGTTTATAGTTCATAAAGAAGAATACGAAAGTAGTTTTCCTTGTTTGTTTCTAAGGTACTGTCACACCTTAGTGGGATAGGGGCGTTCTGAGTAGACACTTTTCCCGTTAACAGGGGTCCCATGGGGTCAGTTTTGGGGCAAAATCCCAAGTTTTGATGTAAAAAGATGAAAAGTCTCTGCAAATTGTGGTCATGGAGTGTGTAGCTAGTTAGGATTAAAAAAGGGTTTTACCCTCCTTTATGTAAGCTTGAGTCAATTTTTGAAGATCTACCCATGGTCTGCAGACCATGGGATTGTATAAATAGGTGTGTCTTAGAGATTCTAAGGCAGTAGTCTAAGTTTGTCTATGGGCACGAGCGAAGAATTCTAGCGCAAAGAAGTAATTTTTAAAGTTTTAAAGGGGGAATAGGCTCTGCAATTGAGTGCACAGAGGCCTAGAGTAGTGTCCACAGCTGAGTGCGTAGGGAAGTATTGAGTCTGTAAACCTATACTGAAGATCAATAAAGAAGATTGTTACAGAAATTTCTGTGTTTTATCTCTTTACTTATGTTATGTATGATTGCAATATATGTTGTGATGAATGATGTCTTTATGAAATAATGAGGCATTGATGCGATACTTTAATTGATCTATATTACTATCTAGATGCAATTAATGTTAAGTGATTATGCAAAGATCCTAACACTTTCTGTTAAATTTATTAAACACTTAGGTAGACCTGAGTAAATACTAATCCAAGGGTAATCTAGGTTTCACGTAAATAGACAATTGACCTGTTTAGGGTCCATAAAAGCCAATCGTATACCTTCGTGGAGGTCTAGAGGCCGATTAAAGGAAGTTACAGTGATAAGCCATAAGGGCTTAAAGATATGCGCGAAGGCAGATCTAGGTCGTAGAAGGACATCAAAGAGATCTTTGGGTGCGAAAACTTGGTTCCAGCATCCCCCCATACTACTTCGAGTGAGACTTCAGTCTGTGCACCGCAGACTGATGCTAAAAGGGCCAGTAGTGTAGGGATTTGTTTGGCGCAACTAAATCTGAACCTGGGTCAGGACCCCCTAAGCCAACATTCCTCATTGACAAATTTCCTATTGCTCCTTGGATGCACAATATATCATAGGGACTCTTGTTCTTGAAATTCGGACCTGTAGTCATGGATTTTCTTAACATAAATAAATATCCTTGGCCTATAACATTGAAGATGATATACTCAGATTTTTGGATATAATCACAAAACTTTCGTTAATTTAGAAAATTTTCATATTAATAGAGAATTTAGACTTCATTTTGAGAGTGCACAAACTTCGTACTTCCTTCATATTTGATCTTGAATAACTCTTTTCCTTACCATAGCTCTAATACCATGTTAGAATTCTAGTGTAAATGGTGAATTATTTAACATGATAATTACTTGTGATAATTATTATGTTTCTTCTTGATTTATTAATATTTTTCATCAAGTAATTACCATTAGAATATAACTAAATAAAGTAAGAGATAAGAGACACCATATATTAGGCTCCAATCCAGGGAAAAACCCAACCAAGGGGAAAACCCACCAAACGTTTCCTTACATAGTCATAGAAAATCCAAGGAAATACAACCAATGTCTAAGGTTCCAATTTAGAGCTCCACCACACAACATCTTCCTTCATAGAATTTTTCATAGGCTTTTCCATAGGTTTTTCCATATATTTCTTCATAGAACATCATAGAGATATATCACAAGAGCTGACATACTAGTCACAGAAAGGGCTCCGTATTGGCTCACATACTATTACAAAAAAGTATCCACAATAGCTTGCATATTGTCATAGAAAGGACTCCACAATAGTTCATATACTATCACAAAAAGGCTCCATAATAGCTCGTATACTTCCACAGGAAGGAATCCACAATAGTTAGTATATTATCACAGAAAGGGCTCCACAATATCTTGTATACTATCACATAAAGGACTCCACAACAGTTCATATACTATCACAGAAATGGCTCCACAGTAGCTTGTATATTGTAGAAATTTTGAATAATTTAACACATATTCAACAGAGATTATCCTGATCATGTACTATTGCGGAATACATACACAATACATAATCTCCTCTACGTTGATCATCAATATAGCGGCATCAATAACAATAAAACATCAAGAGCATTCACACATTAACACAGTATGTAACCCGGGGAAAGCATCTCGCTAAAAACCCCACACTATTTGTATATTAATGATTGAGACCATGTAAAATTACAAAGTACAATGCTTATCACAAGCAATCCAGTACCAGCTCCACTTGTTACACACAATACAGCTAAGATCTGATCTCCAAATCTATTCCACTGCTTGCCTGCCTCCACTGCTCAATACCTGCTCAAGAATGAATGAGAATGGTCTACCAAACTCATATTTCACCTCCAAAGAATCACTCACAATGTGTAAGACGTGAGCAGAAGCTACAAACTGGGAAAATACATGAGCAAACTCATTGGCATACTCAATCCTTTGATTGTGCAAGATCTGATGCACAACTATAGTCACAACTGATAGCAATCTGATTCTTTAACACCTGTCCCTGCTGACTAAACATGCACTGACATGCAACTGAGTTAACTGATGTATTCTATAGTTGTATTATGAGTTAATAATTAGTTTAACAACTCATCATTAGTCTATCTGCAGTTAGACTAACTACAACTAGTTTAACCAAGTCAAACTAAACACAACTCCATCAACTCCACAATCAACTCCACCAAACTCAACTGATTGAGTTCTAACTGAAGTCATGCATGCAACAACTCAACTGACTCATAAGAAAAGTGTACTTCCTTCTGACAGCTGCATGGGCCACATCTGTAGCTCAAACTGAAGTGCTCCAAGAGAATAAGATCAAGTTTATAGTCCAAATATTATTATGAGACAATAATATTTGACTTTTCTATTTTTGACAGCCAGTCTAAAAATAGACTTTGATCACCCACACTTTGGTCACCCACATTGTGATCACTCACACTGTGGTCACCCACATTGTGATCATCCACACTGTGATAAAAAATAGAACTTGCGCCATAATTTGCCTTCGGGCCCACTTAGTGAAGGCAACTCTTTTCACTAAGCTCCATAATCTTGTTGCAATTTCAACACTCACTCTCGACAAGATATGGATTATCAGCAACCCCTATCCTGCCTCGGTGGTACTCGAATTTGCTCCTGGTGAGAGCCTTCGTCAGAATATCAGCATCCTGATCCTCCGTTGGAATGTATGAAAGCAACATGATCCTCCGCTGCACACAATCTCTGATATGATGGTACCTGATGTCAATATGCTTAGATCTATCATGAAATACAGGATTAGCCGAGAGTTCAATGCAACTCTGGTTATCACAGTACATCACAGTAGGATCCAAATGAGAACCGAACAAACCAACCAGGATCTTCCTCATCCATATAGCCTCGCATGCAGCCAAACTTGCTGCCATATACTCGGCCTCCACTGAACTAAGTGCCAGAGATCTCTGCTTCCTGATGTACCAAGAAACTGTTGTCGATCCAATACTGAAGACCCCTCCTGATGTGCTCTTTCTGTCCGTTGCGCTCCCTGCCCAATCTGCATTCGTGAAGCCACATAGATTCACCTCATCCTCCTGTCTGTACCACAAACCATATCCCGATGTGCCTTTCAAGTAGCGCAATACATGCTTGCCCGCCTTCTAGAAGAGCTTGGTAGGCTTAACCATAGCTTGTGAAAGCTGGTTAACTGCATAGCATATATCAGGTCATGTATGACCAAATACATCAATGACCCCACCAACTGTTGATAAACAGTGGCATCCACTTCTTCTCCCGAAGTCGCATCCTCCTTCCTCCAACCTCCAGGAAGAGGAGTATCAACAGTCTTGCAGCCATGCATGTTGAACTTCTCCAGTATCTCCCGAGCATACTTGCCCTGAGAAACAAACAGTCCACCACTGCGCTGCCATATTTCCAATCCTAGGAAATAGTGAAGGAGGCCCAAGTCCTTCATCTCAAACTCTGTAGCAAGATCCTTCTTGCATGACAGTATCAACAGCTCATCACCCGTTAGAATCAAATCATCAACATATAGTACAATGATAAGCAACTTACCCTCCACCACAATCTGGTATAGGTTAGGATCCGCCTCGCTCTTGGAGAATCCAAGTCCTGTGAAATAGCTGTCTATCCGTGTGTACCAAGCATGTGGTGCTTGCTTCAACCCATACAGCGCTCTCTTGAGCCTGCAAACATGCGACTCGCTGCTGAAGACCTCAAAGCCTTCGGGCTGCTCAATGTACACCTCCTCCTCAATGACTCCATTGAGGAACGTAGTCTTCACATCCATCTGATGAATGTGCCATCCCATCTGCGCTGAGAGAGCAAGAATCATCCGTATGGAAGAATACCTTGCGACAGGTGCAAAGGTCTCCTCATATTCGATCCCCTCTATCTGAGAAAAGCCTCAGGCAACAAATCTTGCCTTGTACTTCTCCACACTCCCGTCAGCTACCTACTTGACCTTGTAGATCCATCTCGAACCCACCACTTATTTCCCTTCTGGTCTAGGAACAATCTCCCATGCATTGTTTCTGACAATAGAATCATACTCTTCCACCATGGAGTCTACCCATGCGGGATCCTCCACAGCTTCCTCGAAAGAGGATGGCTCAGTCACAACACACTTGCTCATCAGAGCCATGTATCCAGTGTATTGATCAGGTGACTGTCTCTGCCTGTGTTGGGTTGTAGGTGGTCCTACAACTTTCTCTACATCTTGAGCCAGTCGCTCAGCTTCTGTCAAGCGCTTTAGCCCTCTGATGGTTGGCGCTGCATGAGTGGTCTCTTCCACTCCATGAACCTCATCCTGTGGCTGATCCACGTCCTGAAGCTCATCCTTAGGAACTAATAGCTCCTCATCTGCATGCAAGTGTAGCTCCCTCTCAAGCGAACACTTCATGGCTTTCTCCTCCTGAAATTTTATATCACGTCGCACAACAGTTTTACCGCTGTCTGGCAAATACACACGATAGTTGTGGGGCGTATCAGTGTACCCCAAAAATATCCCAACCTCTGTGGTCGGCTCCAACTTCTTCCTGGCATCCTTCGTCACATGCATGTAAACGTTAGCACCAAAAATCCTCAAATGAGAAAGATCAGGCTTCTTACTAGAATAAGTCTCCTCAGGTGTACTCATGCCAAGTATCCTATGAGGAGAACGGTTCTGCACATAAACTGCTGTATTGCATGCTTCCACCCACAAGTGAAGGGGTAGGCCTTGATCATGCAACATTGCCCGTGCAACACCCACAATCGTTCTGTTCTTCCGCTCAGCTACCCCATTCTACTGTGGGTTATGGGGAGCTATGAGCTCTCTACGAATCCCTTCTGCCTTGCAGAAATCCTTGAACTTGTCTGAGATGTATTCACCACCATTATCGCTCCTAAGAGCCTTCACCTTCTTCCCCGACTCCTTCTCGACCAGTGCTTTGAATTCACAGAACTTTGAATATGTCTCGCTCTTCTTCTGCATGAATAAGATCCAGCACTTACGAGAGAAATCATCAACAAAAATCACATAATACTTGTGTTTTGCTGTCGAAGCAACTGAGAAAGGTCCACACACGTCTATGTGAATTCTCTCAAGGATCGTCGTGGCGCGACTATCCTTCTCGTGAAAGGTGGCTTTCACAAACTTCCCCAAAGTACACCCCTTGCACTGATCTGACTGCGCAAGTGTGCCTTTAGGAAGCCCTGTAGTGATCTGCTGCAGTATCTTCAAGGCTCCATGGTGAAGGTGACCCAATCTCCTGTGCCACAACTCGCCATCATCCCGGCTCACCAATCCTTCTGCCTTGCCCGCCATTGCTACGTATCCATCTACATGCAACTGATAAAGGTTCCTCACTCGAACCCATATCTTCCGGGTCTCACCAGTTGTCTTGCTACGCAGGAAAGCCTTTCCCTCGCTGAAAACAACATCATACCCCTTGTCTTCTAACATCGCCACTGAGATGAGATTCTTCGTCAATCCTGGAACATGCATGACTTCCTTCAATACGAAGGGTTTACCAAACTCCCTCTCAAAGGAAATGGTACTGATACCGGTCACACTGTATCTACCATCATCGCCCATCTCAATGTGCACTCCAAGATCTTTGTCCTCCAGATCAGAGAACAAATCTCTATCTCCCGTCATGTGAAAAGACGCACCACTATTCAAGAACCACACTGATCCCATCACACTTGAAACCAAGCATGCGATCAATGAAAAATCAAGCTCAAACTGTGAGGCTAGAGCCTCTCCTGTTGAAGATCCAGCAGCCTGCTTGTTCTTCTTCTTCTGCGGACAATTAGTGGCATAGTGTCCGTGCTAGTGACAGTGAAAACACTTCACCTTGGACATATCCTGCTTCTTGCCTTTCACACCAGACTGAGAAGATTTCTTGCTCTTCCCTTTCTTTGCTTTGGCAGCCAAAGCACAATTCTCTTCATCAGCTCCCTTTGACGAAGATCCGTCCCGGGTACTCCGCCTGATCTCCTCCTGCACAAGATCTGACCATAGTCTTTCCCATCCTGGCAATTTCTCCCGACCATTGACAGAGTCCTGATAGGAATGCCAACTGTTCGGAAGACCAAGGAGAGCCAAGCTCACCAAGTCCTCATCATCGACAGTAACCCCCACACTTCCTAGCTCATCTCGACACTAAGTGAACTTCATGAGAGACTTGGGAATACTGTCACCCTTCTCGCATTTGATGTTTCTGAGTTTATCTTTGAGCGCCAGCTTCCTCTGATCGCTCTTGCTTTGGAATAATTCTGTTAATGACTTCCACATCAAATATGGAGTAGCCTTTCCATGGAGGCTGGACACAATGTGATCCTTCACGCCCTCCAACAGAATCCTTCGACATTTTGCGGTCTTCTTTTGCCAAGCATCAGCTTGAGTAGCATCAGCAGGCTTTGGGACATCCGTCTCTATGAACTCCTTCAGCCCGTTATCATCCAATATTGCCTCCATCCTATCTTTCCATGCAATATAGTTTGAGCTTCCCTCAAGAGCATACTCCAATCGCAATCTGTTGAAAGGCATTGCTGCGTTGTCACCAAGAAAACACTGCTGCAAATTCGAATTCCACCAGCAACCAACTCAACTGCCTCGGATCTAAGATTCGTGAGAACACAATATTTCTCGTACAGAGATTGACTGTATGGGCATTCACCGGATATCTCACCTTCCAAAGGAAGGATGAATCGAGAGGCTACCTGGCCCGATTACAGACTCTGCCTGAAGAAATAGAATGTAAACACTTCCTGAATAGTAGATCTGATGATCAACAGCTCTGATACCATGTAGAAATTTTGAATAATTTAACACATATTCAACAAAGATTATCCTGATCATGTACTATTGCAGAATACATACACAATACATAAGCTCCTCTATGTTGATCATCAATATAGCAGCATCAATAACAATAAAACATCAAGAGCATTCACACATTAACACAGTATGTAACCCGGGGAAAGCATCTCGCTAAAAACCCCACACTATCTATATATTAATGATTGAGACCATGTAACATTACAAAGTACAATGCTTATCACAAGCAATCCAGTACCAGCTCCACCTGTTACACACAATACAGCTAAGACCTGATCTCCAAATCTATTCCACTGCTTGCCTGCCTCCACTGCTCAATACCTGCTCAAGAATGAATGAGAATGGTCTACCAAACTCGTATTTCACCTCCAAAGAATCACTCACAATGTGTAAGACGTGAGCAGAAGCTACAAACTGGTAAAATACATGAGCAAACTCATTGGCATACTCAATCCTTTGATTGTGCAAGATCTGATGCACAACTATAGTCACAACTGATAGCAATCTGATTCTCTAACACCTGTCCCTGCTGAACTGAACATGCACTGACATGCAACTGAGTTAACTGATGTATTCTATAGTTGTATTATGAGTTAATAATTAGTTTGACAACTCATCATTAGTCTATCTACAGTTAGACTAACTATAACTAGTTTAACCAAGTCAAACTGAACACAACTCCATCAACTCCACAATCAACTCCACCAAACTCAACTGATTGAGTTCTAACTAAAGTCATGCATGCAACAACTCAACTGACTCATAATAAAAGCGTACTTCCTTCTGAAAGCTGCATGGGCCACATCTGTAGCTCAAACTGAAGTGCTCCAAGAGAATAAGATCAAGTTTATTGTCCAAATATTATTATGAGACAATAATATTTGACTTTTCTATTTTTGACAGCCAGTCTAAAAATAGACTTTGATCACCCACACTTTGGTCACCCACACTTTGGTCACCCACATTGTGATCACTCACACTGTGGTCACCCACATTGTGATCATCCACACTGTGATCAAAAATAGAACTTTCACCATAATTTGCCTGCGGGCCCACTTAGTGAAGGCGACTCTTTTCACTAAGTTCCATCATATTGTTGCAATCTCAACATATATCTCATAGTTGTAGGTTCGAATTTCATCTTCCACAGATGTTTGAACTCTACTATAGAATGTCTATGAAATTCTACCCAAATGGAGGTTCACACTAGCCAATATATAGTTTTTCCCATCTCTAAAAGGGTGCCTCATAGGGTTGAGCTGACATGTCTCCTAGGAGAGATGACTTGGAAACTTGGAGGAAAAATATTACTTATAAAATTCAAATTTTTTTTTCTTTCAATTGTCAAAATGGGACATAATACAATTCAAATTTCCTTTTTGACAAATAAATGATTTCTTCATGTAAGTATGAATACCAAACTGAGTTATCATTTCCAACAATGAGATCCATGAATATGGAGATAGGAGTCTATGAATGATCCTATAATAGAGAAGGAAGTGGATAAACAAGAGAATATTGTGGCTACAAAATTTACTATTGTGGAAGAGGACACTATCAAAATATCACAAATGAATGGGGTTTGGCACTAGCATAAGCACTTCACCTTTGTAACGCATCCCCTTAATTAACTTGAGGTGGTTACTATGTTACCCAACTCTCATCATGTGATTATGACAATGGGGTAAGGTAAAATTTTCTTATTATTTTATTTTGTTTTTTTTTGTTGCCTTGAAGTTTTCTTTTTTAGCATCAACACGAGTAGGTTCTTTTGGGCTTCAACACTTGTCTCCAAAATGTGTCCAAGTTGTCTCATCACCAATACCTTAGTGTTATTCTCTCAAAGGACCTAAAGTGACAATGCTTTCTTATCATTTAAGGTTTACAACAAACACTTGATTCTTTGGCTCCTTTAGGATCAAATACTAACCCTAGTAGAACCTTGAAATGCTCCAAGAACCCGACACTCCTAGATAGAGAGATAATGTGATGAAGAGTACAAAGGGAAAAAGGGGCAAGTTCACTACACCACCCACACTCTAAGATAATATGATAAAATATTCAATGTATAAGAGTACTCTCTCCTTCCTCTATTTATATGAGAGGAAAGCAAGCCAACAATATGAGGTGTGGTTAAACCTCTGCAAGGAGCCCAACTATACACAAGAATATATGCCCTCAATTAAAACTATTATTGAATACCTTTAGGATAACTAAGGAAAATATTAAAGTAACGAGAAATAACACCCCCAGCTCTGGGTTACTATGACTCATGATATCCACTTGTCCTCACTCTAGATCCATTTTGTAATAGTCTGTTCTAGACAATCATTGAATTTCTTGCACATATTCCATGGGGATCCACTCTTTGTGGATTTTGTTAACCTTTTTTTGCAGCTCTTCCATAAGAAGTGAATGATATATTGCATCGATATTTGCTACAATATAAAAGGGTCCATTCTAGACACTTTTCTTGGTAGCAGAGGACATCTTGGAGGTGAAGTTATTTTTCAAGGTATCCTTTTGTTATATTTATGAGTATGGGAACATAAAGAATAATAAATACCTTGAGTATGGATCACCTACTTCTCTTTAAGGGAATTCATCAATTTTCCTTAAAAATGAACAAGTATGAAAGTCAGGTATATTAGTAGCCCCAAATACAACAAGTGCAAGGGAGGTTAGAAACATACTTAGGGCATGCATGTTAGAAGAAATGACAATTGGGAACACTTTGGAAAAGGATCATAAAACCAGTACTACCCCAAGTGTATGGTTGGAATTTTATGGAGCAAAAGAACTTGAATTATAACATGGTGCAATTCATGTCTTTAGCTAGCGATCAACTACACACATACATATATTTGGAGTTCCATATGCATACATGTATTTGATATCAGAATCTACCATTCAAGAAAAAGTAGATGTGATATATTGTTTCCACAAATAAATACTTTCCAAAATTCCTCTTCAAACAAACTTAACTGTTGAAATTGATCATAAGGTGTTGATCTAATTATCATGAATACACAACAGAATTTCCAGCTCATAGTATCCTCTTCTTAAACATTCATTAGAGTATATTGTTTTTGGTAATAAGCATAAGATTTCAAGGTAAAGTTCCAGCAATAATATATTGAATGGTTATGTTCAAATATGCTTCTAACACACGATTCCAAAAATTTTGTGCAACATTTGTATATCAATAATGGATTCTAGCGCTCTTTTAGGTTTATACAATGGATAGAGTGAAAACTCAACAAATATCTAAGTTATATACAACAATGTTGTTTTCAGACAAAGCCTAGAGAATTGATGGTAGTTATAAAACTCAAAAAATGATTTTATATGTTGAGGATTATTGTTGTAACTCACTTAATAGAAGTCTAGTTACCATTATACTTCTAGATTTTCTAAGTTTAGAAGTATTCTGAAGCAACCCAAACTATAGGTCCCCCCCCCCCTCCAACTACTAGTGTATGAAATCTAGCATAAAAGGACTTCTAAAAATAATGCTACCACCATAACATAAGTTCACTTTTCCAAATCATATTCCACAATTCTCCTTGATAGATTTGTGTTGATTGAGATAACTCTAGGGGAATTGTTCTTATAGGTACATGGAAACTTATTTTGGATTTATCCAAACCTTTAAAGATTTGAATACTACCAGGGCTATTTTTAAATTTGAAACCACCAACTGTAGGCTTAAAATCATACCAATCCTATTGCCCTATGGTTCTGGAAATGTTATAGAAGATTACATAAGTAGATAACTCTTAGTCTAGAATGAGATATTGCATTTTATTAAGAAATTCTTCTTCAACTCTACAATTAGTATTTGGTAAACAAACCATTGCAAAGAATTTCTAATGGAAAGAATGGAAAAAAATAAGAATGGTGTTACCTTGTTAAAAAGATGTTCATGAAAGATAATTTAAGATAGAAACAACATGCCATAGAGGAATCATAAATCGTGTACGGATTATATAGTTTTTTTCAAAAGCACCAACAAAGTGATGCTCTATTTTTTTTCTCCCATGTCACGTCTAACACCCTCCTCCCACATTTACCCAATTTAACCAATCCACTGGGGTAAACATGTGATGAGAGGCTACTATGATGTGATTCAACCCCCAATGTACAATTAAATAAGTTGAACCGACAAAACCAAACCAATCTAACCTACCTCAAGAGCTACAGACTCTTTAGGAGGCAACCAACCCTTTCAAGTGGTTACCCCTAAGACAACTTGAAATTTTACTAATCTGGACCATCGACTACTCCCATGAAAAGCCATGCATTTGATTGAGGCCTTCCATTCATTCCCAGAGCAAGGCATGCCAATGACTGTGGACTTTTTCAACCATTTTTGAGCCAACAACCCCATATTTTGAGCCACGTTTTTAGGGATAGGTCTCAAGCCACTGGTCAAAACTTCATGAAACTTTTAGAAATGATAAATAATATTGGAATAAGGCTACTAATAAAATCATTGGTACAAGTACTTGATCTGACCCCTACTAGTCATGACAAACATTTCGTTAAAAATGTCACAAATATGTGATCTACAGGTCATAATTACATATTTGAGCATAGGGGTCTCATATTTATCTGAGATTTAAAAAGAATAATTGTTGCCTTATCAAAGTCATTGCATTATTGTATGTTACGTCATATATTCATTGTACACATTTTCTATTCAAAACATGATGAGATCCATACATCAAGTTTGTCATAAAACATACTCATAAACATCATATAACCAACAGAAATAACAAGAATACAATAGGCATAAAAAATCACATATGAACCAGTACATTGACAAATGAAATACCAAGGAGAAGGATCTCTTATTGATGGATGCATAAGCCAACCAGTTCTGGGACTTCCATGAACCACCTGACCATAGATTAGGTTGAACCAAATATTTCTTTCAGCCAATCACCCTCATGCCATATTCCAAGCATGAATGTGGGACTCACTAAAAAACCAAATAGGGCTTCCTCAGGATTTATCGTATATCCCACTAGGGTATTCCTAGGCCCAAAAATTCATCAATACAACCAGGCTTTACCATAATCCCCACCGGATCACTAGGCCCTAAAAAAGCATGGATGCCTCCGGATCTATCCACCTAAACCGTGAGGAATTTTTCTGTCTCAACCTCTCATCTTTACCATGTATCCCACCATTAGTGATTAAAGGATTCCTAGGCCTATGAGTTCACCACCCTCTAGACTTTACCGTTTATCTTGCCATTATTGTTCAAGGGATTCCTAGGCCCAATCAAGGTTATTCACCTCTGATCTTTACCGTGTATCCCACCATTCACCAGTTAATGATTCCTAGGCTCAATCGAGGTGTTCATAACTAGGATTTATTGTGTATCCCATCCCCAGATTCCTAGGCCTTGTGAATAATACTGAGACTATCCCACTCAACATCGATTCTATTTGACAATCTAGCTTAACCAAATACAAGGAAATCTAGGGAAAAGTAGTGTTTTTGATGATTCTCTGAGACTTGATAACAATTTGTGATGTATTTTTACTTTTCTTAGTTAGCTGATACTTCTTCTTCATCTTATTAGTGCATATGTGTGTGCTTCATCAAAATGCTACCAAAACAAAATAATAAGAACACAAAATTTGTCTCTCTGCCAAGGACAAACCCTCTCCACTCTTGAGAATGAAACCCTTTGTAAGTTTTCTCTTATCGAAGCTTCTTATTTGAATAACTGCCAAACCCTAGACCCTTGACTAAGATCTCCTCCAAGCATAAGACAAATCCTTCCTCTTTATGCATTATCACTTCCGGCACATCTTACGGTACTTCTTTTGGCACTTTTTCTTCTAGCACTTCGTCTTATAGGTTAGGATACCCTAGAATATTAGGGCTCCTTTTCTTTGTTATAAGGAGATCCTTCTTTGTTGTCCTTAGGAGACTTTATAAGCCCAACTTCTCATCTGAAATAGTTCTCTTATTCTACTGCCCTAAATTTTTTTCAAGCCCTTCCTGCACCTCACACATGTGACTATTGTAGCCTCCTTTTCTTCTTTGTTGGAGTTCCCTTCTTCCTCGCTTGAAGTTATTTCTTCTATGCTAGTGTAATCGGCCTTGTAGGCCTAGTTTCAGCCTCAACCAAGGGTTGAGGTGTGACTGTAGTTTTTTGCTACCCTAACCATGGGAACAACTTTAGATTTTCACACGTGTGACTGTGTATGACCCTAAAACCATTCCCTTATGGTTCGCTTGTGAGGCTTCCTTCAATGTTGGAGTGGGAGACCTTTGTTGACCAAATAGCTAGCCCAAACCAGAAAGAATGTATCCATGTGGATCTTTCCATTGACCATCCTTAGTTTCTTCGCACCTGTGGATGTAGAAACCCTAGAATGCAACCCCTTAACTCCATTTTTCTTCCTTGTTCCTTTGCTACCATAATAGACTTCTTATCCACCTTTACTTGGTTGTCCTTCTTCCCTTTTGTCACCTCCTTTCTTGCGGGTTTCAAACCTTGAGTATATCTATCCAAATTAGGAGTGGACAACCTCTATTTATTGAGGTTTGCCCCTCCTCTCTCAATCCAACATGACTGTCCATTAGGCCGACTTAACAGTTGCATTATATTTCACATTTCTTCATTATTTTTTATGCTTGTAGACTTCGTTGGAGCTAGGAGAGGATTTGACCATGATTGGATTTATTTACTTGACCTTGTATGATGACTTACATGATGTAACATGCCCTCAAAGGGTCTTTTCATAATTACATTTTGACTTTGACTCTCTAGAAGCACTTCAAAATGTGCTTAACCTATTTTCAATGAGCAAGAAACTCATTAACAAATAATACAAAAAAATAATTTCTCTTTTCTTTAATAAGTACAAATATCAAAATTACATATATGAAGACCAAACCTAGTTACATCTTCTCCAACACTCCCTCTTAACTAGGGAGGTATTCATACAACATTACAAGGTGTTTTGCAATTTTCAATCTTGAAGAATTCACATAAGAGAAACTAGATTAGCAATCCATCTGTTATAGCATCATATTCATCAACATTGTCATAGTGCAAGACCTTGACTAACATCTCCATCTCTTTATGATAACATGAACCACAATGTTGGTGAGACCAATGATTTATAGACACCTTCATCATTGTCTCTCAAGGTACATACCCACCCGGGTGTTCTCGAGTATGACCTTCTAGGACTATTCTTATATGGGGTTCCTAGCCCTCAAAGAATATCGGTCCTCTTTCCTACTCTTGTCTTGGATGCCCTACACATCCTCAAAGAGTATCGAATGCCAGATGATTACCTAATCCTCCCATTATTTCTTCCTAAGTGAAGACAAGAATGTTGTGTCTACATTTCCATTCATGGCCTTCATCTAGACTTATGGCTATTAGTCCTGCATGATCCATGACATGGAAAACACAATAGTCACTCCTTTGTAATCAGGGGTGATTCAAAAGTCCCTCTTGATCAGGGACTTGTCAGAGCTCTCCCTTAACTGGGGACTCTTTCCCTCATCAACAGTTTCTTCTTTGTGGGTCCTTCAGCTACATGATCTCCTTCCTTTCTTGATGTCATGAAGTCTTTGATCAAACTTCTTGTCGGTAGGGCACCATCCATCCATCAATTTCCTTCTTGGTTAGTCATGTCATTGCTTCATGGAAAGTGACTATTGAGTTATTCTATTCATATTGGTTACTCCTTTTCCATATTGTCCATGCTTTGGAATGCTCTCCTCATGGATGCTCCATCATACTTGCTAGGTTATATGCTTTGACCTAGTATCCCATCTTGACTTCATCCTGATATTGCTTCAACATTGTTTTTCCTTTTGTTGGATGGCTTCTTCATTACGACATCTTCATAGAGTAGAATCAATTATCTGCACCTTTTATATCTCCAAGGCCTTCATAGGTGTCAAGGGTCCTTTCTTCCTTCATCAAAGTTATCTTGCCTTCTTTCGGAAGATATCTTTCAAGGCATTTTGTCAGATAGTGATTATTGGTGATCATGATGTTCTTCACATGCTTGATCTCTTTCTTCATTTTCTTCTTCTCAGATAGATCAGTCAACCACATAATGATTCTTGTGGAAAAATTCCTTCATCCCTTGCTTTCTAGACTTGTCAGCATTTCTTCTTGCTTCTTAGTCAGCAATCTTATGCTCCTTATGTGAACATGTTCTTTTGTTGACCTTCATTTCATCGTAGTACATGCCTTTGAGCATTTTCTTGGTGAAAGAGATCCTTCCATGATTGATCATGTTATATATCTATACCCATGACTCAATAATATAAAAATGATGATATGACTTAAACTTTGATTCATACATACCTCATCTTGATCCTCGATCATTCTTTGGTGTAGCCATTCTTGCTTCATCTTAGCCTACCTACATATCATCCCTTTTCCTAAATCTCGTGAGTGGGATTCCCAATGAGACATCTACCTTGGTTCATGAACCTTCTCTTGAATATTCCATCATATGATCTTAAAGATCCTCACCTTGCAAATATTTCCTACCTTTGATGATTTGGGTCCTCTACATTTCTTATCATGATCAAGTTTTCTTCCATCATATATGAGGTCCTATTCTAGGTATGCTCCTTCTACATGAATGTCTTTGACCTATATTTTCCATGCTCCCATATTCTAGAAGATGTTCCTACTTATGAATTTTTGTTCTTCTCATAAATGATACATCTACATGAGTGTCTAGAACTCCATGCACATCATGCTGCTAGATCCTAGAGGGCGATTCTAGCCATGCAATTTAGATTATTGCGACATGCTCCTATTCTACTCAAAACTTTGAAATAAGTCTAGAAGAAAAGAGTTTGACCTAGCCATAGTAAAGATTTGGAGGATCTTCCTTCTTTTGCTTCTTTCCTTCCTCTTCCACCTCTTGAGTTATATGAGCTTCTTCTCTCTTTCTCTTGTTGTTGTTGTCTTTCTTAAGCTTGGGACAATTCATTTTGTAGTGTCCATATTATTGGCATCCAAAACATTGGATCTTGGATATGTCTTTTTTATTTTTTCTTCGTGGACCAAACATTCCAAATTTACCTTTTCTTTTGGCCATGGTAGCAAATACTTGCTCTTTTGATCCCGCATCTTCTTTCGCCTTAAGTCTAGTCTCTTTTGTTCTACATAGAGATCACATATCACTAAGAGTGTTTGCTTCCTTCTTGGAATAAATGCTTGATGTGAAGTTTCCCCACTCCTCAAGTAGAGCATTGAGTACAATAGTTGTCATCTCTCTGTCAGACATGACTTCCCCAAGCTCTTGAAGTTGATCTCTCATCTCAGATATTTTCATAAAGTAGGTAGTTATTCCTTCCTTTGTTATCTTCATATTGTATAATTCATTCCTCAGAGATAATACTTCTTCGGTGGCAGATACCGTGAATAGCTCTACTAGCTTATCATAAATTTATTTTGACGTCTCTATTGAGATGGGGTGCCCTGGGTCAAATTTGGGTTAAAAACCCAAGTTTTGATGTAAAGGTTGATAAAAAGATGTAAAGTCTCCGCGAATTGTGGATGCAAAGTGTGTAGTTAGCTAGGAGTCAAAAAGGGTTTTTACCCTCATTTATGTAAAGTTGAGTCCGTTTTTGAGATCTACCCATGGTCTATGGACCATGGGATTGTATAAATAGGTGTGTCTTAGAGAGTCTAATGCAGAGAGATGTCTATGTCTATGGGTACAACGAATGGAGTCTTAGAGAATTAGTGCATGAAAGTAAGTCTTAGAGGGGGAAAAGGCTCTACAGATAAGTGCGTAGAGGCCTAGAATAATGTCTGTAGTTGAGTGCACGGACCCCTGCAGCTGAATGCACAGGGAATTTTTAAGTCTGCGACCTTATACTAAAGATCAATAAAGAATATTGTTGGAGAAATTCATATGTTTTATTTGGTTCCTTCTAGTGTTTATGTTTGTGATATATGTTGTGATGCGATAATGTCTTTATGAAATAATGATATATTGATGCGTGAAACTACTAGATAAGTATTATTAAATTAACGCAATTCATGTTAAGTATTTATGGGAAGATCATAATACATTCTGTTACGTTTTTCAAGCACTTAAGTAGATTTGAGTAGATTCTGATCTAAGGATAATTTATGGTGCGCGTAAGTAGGTAATTCGTCTGTTCAGGGTTTGCAAAAGTTGATTGTTGACCTACATGGATGTTTAGGGGCTGTCTAAAGGGAGTTACAGTACCAAGCTCTAAGGGCTTATAGATTTGTGTGGAGGTATATCTCGAGCATAAAAAGACATCACACTGATCTCTGGATGCAGAAAATAGGTTCTAGCATCCCCCCATACTACTTCGGATGAGACTTTAGTCCATGCTAAGCGGGTTGATGCCGAAAGGGCCATTAGTGTATAGTTTTGTTTGGTAAATTTGAACCTGGATCAGGACCCACTAAGCCAACAAATGGTTCTGTTGTACAATACACTGGAATCTGACCAAAAAGGAAATTGAGAAGTGGTTGGATAGAAATATCCACGAATTCATGGTGCAAGAAAAAAGGAATCTGTGCCTGTCAAAAGAATAGTGGTTAGGTAGATATTTGTACACAAAAATATGTGAAATTTTCTTCTGCACCTCCTTGATCAATCTATACAAGTGGATAACTAAATTGGCAGACGGCCAAGGAAGTTGGAGACTTGACGGTCCAATAGTGTGGAATCTAGAGCTAGTGCGGAGGTTGGAAGATTATGAAGATAATATTATGCGCGCTGTTGATCATTGGCTTGATCAGGTTATAGGAGGATTTGTTACAGAATTCATGGTTGATACCTCAGTCAGCTACAGTGAAGCAGAGCGACGCTTCTTCAAAGGACGTGAGGTAAGTACCTAAAATATTTGAATACCTGGATTAAGATGTTGTTGTGTGAAAAACGGGTTATGCCATTGCCTTGATGTTCGGAGCTATGCGAAGTGGGAAAATCTTCAGGGATCGAGGGAAAACAAGTCCTGAATATAGCCCGCTAATTGGAACTCCTTCGAGTGATGACGAAGGAGCGACACAGGCCTCACTGCATAGTGTGCTCCAACTGATAAGACAAGGTTTTCCGTGGATACATCATCCATCCACTCCACCACCACCTGTTGAAATATGGCAACAAGAATATTCCAATTTAATTTGTCCTTAAATTAAATTGTGAATTAAAATGAAATTTACTCTTAACAACTACTTGGAAATAATTAATTAATTTATTTTAAATTAATTAGTTGGATAAATTGAAGTTAGAAGTCTTTTTGAAGTCATGCAAGAGTTATCCCTTAAATTAAGGAGATAAGATTGAGTTATATTTGAGTTGTAATTAGTTAACTCATTTTACTGAGTTAAGTCCAGTTAAATTAGTTCCAAATTGTTTGAGGAACTAATAGAGAGTTAACAGTTAGTTGATGCATGCATGCACTCAATTAGTGCTACTCCAGTTAACTGAAGATTCCCTCATCAGAAACTCATGCATGTCTATTCTGAGAAAGACCCAATTGAGATTAAATTCAAGGACAATGTACTATCAGTTGCATGTGTTTTCTTATAAAGAAAACTCATGCATGCAGTCAAGGAATCATTCCTTGAGGATTGCACAGTTCTAACAGTGTCTGAGATCAGGATAACCCACTAGGCGTAAGAGGTTTTCCACTTGGTGAGGTGAAGATCGTCCACAAGGAACAACGCAAGGAAATAGGAGCTTGGAGGGTAGAGAGGAAGGCTGGAGAGAAGCCAATATTTCTTGTGAGCATCTGTGAGGACTGTACTAGCTATGAGAGCTAAGGCTTTGTATAATTCCTATGTATTTCCACCTTGTATGATAATACAGATAGTGGGGTTTTTTAGTTGAGGCTTTCCCCAAAGTATTTTCATGTGTATTGTGCGATTGATTCTTCTTCTTCTAGTTATATTGTTTAGGTTGATCTTCAAGCTTCCGCAAATTGATAGTAGAAGTAGGTTATAGTATTCTGCTTTGATTTATATTGCATTATCGGGTTAACCTACACAGATTTTCTACATGGTATCAGAGCTGGATTTGTAGAAATTTTCTACATGCTATTGGAGCTGTGAATAGTATACTAAGAAGAGAATTTGAAGTTTGAAGTTTGTGGTTGTGGGTGCAAATCGAATTCATATCATACTTCAAGGTTGGCCAATGGCGTCCTATGGCTTGAGACTCGAGTATGCCTTGGAAGGTAGCTCAAGTTACATAGCATGGAAAGATAGAATGGAGGTTGCATTAGAAGACAATGGCTTGAAGGAATTCATTGATAAAGAAATCCCAAAGCCAGCTTCAACTAATGCACAAGAGTTAGTTGAGTGGAAGAAATTTGTGGCAAAAGCGAGACAGATCATCCTTGAGTGTTATAGACATTTTTGGGCACTGCAACCCCAATCATAAATGTCCATAAACCAAGGGCTCTTAAGTCCCTAAAAGTGTTGTTCCAACCCCTAAAAGAACAAGGTCAGCTGATTACATCATCTCCTAGAAGTTCTCCATGAAAAACTACTCAGAACTGGTCAAAATTGGACCATCTCACCTGCTCCATGGTCAAAGTGCGCTGCATCCCACCTAAATGCACACGGGAGTTGCGATGCATACTGAAAATCCCATCTATGGGGTGGGATGGGCAAGAGTGGAAAAATGGTAGGGTCAGTCTGTGAGGTGGAGGATCATAGAATCTTCTAGAAACTTCTCCTGTGACACTTGCCTCTCTGCATTCGCCCAGGGATGAGTAAGAGATCATCAATCTCCAAGTGGAATCAAGAACTATCAGATAGAGGACACTAATCAAATCTCAAAAGCTGACTCACCCCGCTTGCAAACATCTATATATGGATCCCTCATCCTAGAGATCCAGAGGCTGGAATTTTGTATCTTGTAAGGAGATGTTGTTGGTTTCTTGGTGTAACATCATAGTGTTGGGTGATCTAATCTTTTCATGAGGTGAAGAAGGGCTTTCTTGCTAAGAGGATGATGTTGGGTCAGAACAATTGGTTGTAATCCTCTTTGCTTTTCTTGATTATTAATAAACCTATTCAAGTTTTCCTCCACATTCTTGTATGATTGATGATATATGCATTTGTGTGGTCAATATCTATCTGGTCCTATATTGTTTATGATGGTAGATCTATGTTTTGGATAGTGTTATGCTGCTTTGATTCTACAGGTGCTCTTTGAAGCTAGGTAGATGAGGAAGCGAGTGGCAAAGATCTATCAGAAGGGAGAGGAATCAAGCAAGGAGCCAAGCGCAAGATAGAGGTTGGTCTCCTTCTTTCCCCTCTTATCTACTTCTCATAAAGGAAAATGAAAGTGGTTTTAGTTTGTTTGTTTCTAAGGTGACTACCAGCCTTAGTGGGATGAGCAGCTCTGCATAGACACTAAATTTCCCGATAAGAAAATGGCGACTCCACTGGGGAGCGAATAGATTGTTTGTTTGTCTATATTTGTTTGCTTTATAAACTTATAGACGGAGCCTGAAGTCAAGCCAGCTAGACTTCGAACTGCATTTGCTATACAAGTGCAAAGTAGATCAATGCTGCTTCAGTCTATCTCTGGGTTTTGTTTATGAACTAAACAATCGATTTACAAGCTCTCTAATTTCCCTTGTGGTGGCTCTAGTAACCTCCTTAGATCTACCCCTGTGATTTATTTACTGATTACCACTTGCTCGGCCTAAATCCATGAACTGTGCTGCAAACTATGATCTAGAACTGGATCAAAAGTATCGCACTGTACCATCACACCCTCTCTTCAAGGATCTCAGTATGCATCACACTTCCCGTGTGTTGTAGGTGGGATGCATACTGGAATCCCTGTGTAACAGGTGCGCTGATCAGAAAGGACTAATTTTGCCCTCAGACTTTGGTTTTTTCACTCTTTTCAGCTCTATTAAGGTGTTTTGCTGTCTGTAGTCAGTATACCTTAGTTGGAAACCCCCTTCCTTGCCATTATTCTGCCTCCATTGTGCAAAGAACTGTAAATGTTTTTATGTATTATGATCCATTTTCAGTTCTCTTTTACAAAGAAGTAGCATAATTGAACTGTCATTTCTTGATTTGGAAGTGTCGCAAGTGTCATTTTTAGTCATAGAAGAGAATCCGATTGTTCTTGATAGTCGATTACACTGTTACTCTTGTATTTGATTTGAATTAGTAGTTTTTCAAGTGTCGAAAGCAAGTTTTCAATTCCAAATAACGAAGTGTCTTCATTGTCTTCATTTTGTCTTGAAATGAAACTTGTTAGTAATGTCGCTTTGAAAAATAATTCAGATTTGCACTTAGCTTTCTTTTTGTCATTCACACATTAAGAAGGCTGAAAACAAATACATGCATGTGCATTTGCATTTAGACTGTTTGTTGGTTTGATTTAGGACAGTGCATATAGTGTGTGCTCTCTGCTCTATGTTGAAAGAATATCATCTCTCTTTCCTTAGTAGCTAGGATTTTCTTTGCAAAAAGAAGATTAAACGATTGTTTATCATCTTAGATTGCGTTTTAGGAATTGTATATCTACATCACGCGGTGAACCTAAAAGGAAATTTCTTAAGCAAGATCAACTGTAAAATAAATTTAATGAATCTAAAAAATCTTTGGAACCTAACGCACAACATTTAGAAGTCTAGGCTAGAGACGTATTCCAGCGTCGTAAAGCCTCGTAACTATTGTTTTCATTGCTAGTTGGGTGATTCCTCCACTTTGAGATGGTAAGTGACAGTACAGACTTATGCTCCCATGTACCATCGAGTATATATTGGGATACCACAATCGGCTTTATCCTTTATCCGTAGGAAGCCGTGTCTGTCTCCCTATCGATCGCAATGCACTGAAGACAACATTCGGGAAGATTGACTGCCGTACTGTAAAAAGTATTCTGCAGTTTTGCGATTGGTTTGGTAATCCCTTTGTCTAGATTTCCAGAGTAGTCTCATTCATTCCTTTTCAGACTCATTAAAGGAAAAGGTCCATCTGAGCACCTGTCACTTCAAGCTCATTAAAAATCGAAGGCGACTAGAGTCATCTATTCGCCTAAAAGCGTCTAAAAGTTATTTTAATCGGAATAAACATCACCTTTCCTACGTTGGTCTTAGGTTGAGAAAAATGGAGTCCACCAACCAAGGATTCCCCTTGGAGGAAATCCTAGTCCTTTCTCCTCTTGGGGAGATGTTGGTGCACCCCATATGGCCACATTGTCGCTTCCAGGATTCAAAATCGGCTTGCCTGTATGGCTCTTCTTGACCTCTGTCATTCAGAACACCGTGATTCTTGAACAATCAAATCAGCAACTAAACGATACCAGAGTTACCCCCCAACCTTCTACTTCGTCCAATTCTTCCTCTCCTCCTTCCTCTTTGCTTTATGAAGCTGGTAAACCCAAAAATCAAGTAACCGATAAGAAGAAGGAAAAGAAGAAGAAAGAGAAGAAGAAGAAGGAGCCAAAGGCGAAAAAGGGGCAACCAGGCATCGTTTAGCGAAAATCCACACACTTCACCGTCCAGGCCTAAATCTCCATGTGTCATTTGCAAAGGAGACCACTATCATCGAGATTGTCCTTGCATCCCTCGAATCCTAAGGTACTGGTCTCCTCGTTTGCACAATCCGGTGTCATCAACCTCTAATGATCATGTTGAGAATACACCGTCAACTAGTGAAAGTGAAGCCCCTAGAAAAAAAGGAAAATGTAAATTTCCTTGTAAACTGTGTGAAGGCAATCACGCCGTCCACCGTTGTCCCTTCTTAGACGAAGCTAAAATATTTTTGGACGACCGTCCGGTTTCACTGTTACGGCTTCCTCCTAGATATAAGAAGCTCTTGCCAAGTCTATCACTAGTTGAAAATCCGGCTGACACGCCATTGTGGTCGGCCGAAGCGTCTATCATTGAAGATAAACCATCTGAATCCACACCAGACAAAATTCAAAAGGTCGAGGCGGCAGTTGACCCGGTCTTGCCTTCAAAAGGTCCATCTTCGGATGATACAGTCACCAGAGAGAACAAGAACAACACCGTTCAAATTCTCTTCATAAGCACAGACTCCAACGAACATGGGGGCAGTCTACTCATTCCTTTACCGCAAGAAGGAAGTTTGTCAAAGTCGTATCCAGCTGTCTATTCGGTCCCACCTCCAAGCAACCTAGTTGTTTCCTTTGATTGGAATCTGCTAGGAAGATCCCATTTACCGGCTAGTATACCATTTCGAATCATTGCTCAAATATATAGAATGGTCATGGCCGGTACCATCATAGGTGAAGGGGCTTCTGTGAGTATCCTTTCCTCAACTGCTTGGAAAGAGCTTGGTTCACCATCGGTTTTGCCTAAAATGAGAAATCTAACAGGCTTTGACAAAGGAACCAGTCGACCGTTAGGGATCTTCCCATTGTGCCGATAACATTGAGAAGGAAAACTGTTCACATGAATGTAATGGTAGTCCAAGGACCCCTGGATTATAATCTGCTACTTGGACGTGACTATATTTATTGCATGGGAGCCATTGTCTCCTCACTCTTTAGAGTAATGTGTTTTCTGCATGAAGGAAGAGTGGTCAAGCTCGTAGACCAGCTTTCATTCCCCGGTTCACGCATAGAAAATAGTCAAATACCATCCCTGAATGGTCTTTTCACGCAATGAATGTCTCATCAATCCCCAGTCCATCCACCTAATGAGCGCGAGTGATTCAGAGGACATGATTGAAACCCAGGGGGCATGCACCCTCGTCTGTTTCGACAGGAAAACCTTGGGTATAGGGTAGGTTTCCACGAAGGATATATGACTAGTTTATGAAATTAGACTGGAATATGATTCCTTCGTCAAAGTTATGTGAGTGGAGCCAGTTGCGCCACTAACCTTTTTTTATTTCGGTAGACATCACCGAGGAAGTGTTTTGCCTGAAGTATGGATAGAATAGTCTTTGGTAACCCGAAAATTTTTCGCTATACCCGGGGGCATGCAAACCTTTTGGCGTGCAAGCAAAGAGCGACCATTTTTTTTTTTAAATTTGTAGGTCCTCTAACCCTTTAAACTTGTAGGATTGGTCGTTTCCTAACTTTCATAAAGAAAGGATGCGGGGCAAAGCTTTGAAAAAATGCCATTTTATATGAGACATCCTTATTATACGACTGGATTGAGCAGTTTTAACGTGGAATTCAAGCTCGTTAAAAAATAAACATAAACAATGAGCAAATGTTTCCCCAAAGTTTAAGCTCATTAAAAAATGAACCAATTTCCAGTAAATAACCATTGTGAATGTATTATCATCAGCCTTTGAAGCCTTGGTCATGTTCTCATCATCGCCTCCACTCTGTATTGGCCGATCATTCACCTCCATTTGATTGTTTACCCTTTTTGAGGAGCAGCTATGAAGAGTGATCCTGTTAGCCGTCCTTGTGACACTACCGTGATTGGAAAATTCCAAACCTTACCTGGAATTAGCTGCTACCCAAATTTATCACTCGTTCCTCAAAAAACGAGTCTCCTTTAAGATCTTTTCAACTGACTCGTAAAATATGAAAAGATTGCAGAGTAATTGGCCTCTCTAGCTCGTTAAAGTGACCAGAAGTGCTATCCCTCCTTTAGATTTTAATTATTTTGGACCTAAGGGATTATTACACAAAAAGATCGAGCACTTGTTTTGTTCGGCTCGTTAGAAGTACCAAAAATTCATCCCTTTTGTATTGTTTTATACTTTTCGGACTCAAGGGATTATATGAAGAAAAAGGATTATTGGAGTTTTCTTTACATCCCTTTTCAGACTCTCTAAAATTGAAAAGGATTGAGTTATGTTTGTCGTTAAACTCGTTAAAACCGAATAGTGACAAACTTGTCCATACAGACAAGAACGAGTTTCACTATCGCTAGGCTCGTTAAAACATAGTGATGGGTTTGCCCGAAGGGAAAATTATAGAACAAGCATATGTTATCCTCCTCAAGCTTGACAAAAATAAAGAGGTACTGGTCAGCAATGACTAGGAAAAAATTGGGAAGAAAACTTGAAGAAACTTTATTGGTAGCAAGTCGCTCTTGAACATGACACTTTCACTCCGCATCCGAGTTGGGTTGGGTTGTTTCGTTCACTGGTCATATCACCATGGGTCCATCACACCATCCATATTTGGGGTTAACGCTACCAATCCATCATGTCAGTGTCACCGATATGTTCAAGAGAAGTCGCTCAAAGAATTCACCTGTGTCTCATCCACTACAATACATTTACGCTCCATTCTTTCATGACCGCCACCCTGAACCTTATGTCATCATATCATTTTCACCTCCATTAAAATCATTTTCTCCATTCTGTGTCATTGATGTGGGATTCACTAAGGCCCTCCTATGACAGATCTCTTCTTGTCTACATCAGCTCATTATCCAAGAATTCGATCTAGGAACAACCCTTTCAGTACTTTGAAGCTTGCATGCCTCAATGGCAAGTTTCTCACTTCCAGCAACAGGTTTACATCAATGGCCTTCGACTGAAAGATTTTGTGTGGTGTTCGACTCCAAGTCCCTTATTCACACCATGTGAATTGTACTGTAGTACCTTAAGGGTCATCATCATTATCGGTGATTCCTCTGGCGCCTGTTAACAGCTTACATCATTGGCTGGTAATCAGGCGATGTCTTTCCATGTTCGACTCCAGAACATCTCTCACATGGATCAACTTGTACTTTGAGTGAAGATCAAACGAGATTGAAGACCCCAGATCTAGTTTCATCCATCCAGGCTGCGATATATATTTAGGAAAATAAAGACATCAAATGTACATCATTACTGCACAGATAATCATCCAATCCAAGGGATGATGGCTCTACCAGAATCATCAGTCTGCACTCAGACGATTGTCTGTCTTATGTACATGAAAATGAATTTATAAAGCTGAGCATGGGAATGCCTGCCTCAACTAGATCATGAAAATATTATGAAGATAATGTATTGTATTGTATCTTATTACAGGTTGCCTTCGAGCTTGAAAAAACTTCGGATCCTCATGATAAATCATTTCACCCGACATCAAAAGATTAACGACCTCATGCTTTAGGGGGCAACTGTTATAGACATTTTTGGGCACTTCAACCCCAATCATAAATGTCCATAAAACAAGGGCTCTTAAGTCCCTAAAAGTGTTGTTCCAACCCCTAAAAGAACAAGGTCAGCTGATTACATCATCTCCTAGAAGTTCTCCATGAAAAACTACTCAGAACTGGTCAAAATTGGACCATCTCACCTGCTCCATGGTCAAAGTGTGCTGCATCCCACCTAAATGCACACAGGAGGTGCGATGCATACTGAAAATACCTTCTATGGGGTGCGATGGGCGAGAGTGGACAAATGGCAGGGTCAATCTATGAGGTGGAGGATTATAGAATCTTCCAAAAACTTGTCCTGTGACACTTGCCTCTCTGCATTCGCCCAGGGATGAGTAAGAGATCATCAATCTCCAAGTGGAATCAAGAACTATTAGAGAGAGGACACTAATCAAATCTCAAAATCTGACTCATCCCCCTTGCAAACATCTATATATGGATCCCTCATCCTAGAGATCCAGAGTCTGGAATTTTGTATCTTGTAAGGAAGTGCTACTGGTTTCTTGGTGTAACATCATAGTGTTTGGTGATCTAAGCTTTTCATGAGGTGAAGAAGGGCTTTCTTGCTGAGAGGATGATGCTGGGTCAGAACAATTGGTTGTAATCCTCTTTGCTTTTCTTGATTATTAATAAAGCTATTCAAGTTTTCCTCCACATTCTTGTATGATTGATGATATATGCATTTGTGTGGTCAATATATATCTGGTCCTATATTGTTTATGATGGTAGATCTATGTTCTTGGATAGTGTTATGCTGCTTTGATTCTACAGGTGCTCTTTGAAGCTAGGTAGACGAGGAAGCGAGTGGCAAAGATCTATCAGAAGGGAGAGGAATCAAGCAAGGAGCCAAGCGCAAGACAGAGGTTGGTCTCCTTCTTTCCCCTCTTACCTACTTCTCATAAAGGAAAACAAAAGTGGTTTTAGTTTGTTTGTTTCTAAGGTAGATACCAGCCTTAGTGGGACTAGCAGCTCTACATAGACACTAGATTTCTCGATAACATTGAGGGATTTCGAGACCATATTGTCTTGAGTCTCCATGGGAAGGATACTTCATTTTCAATGTGGAAGACATTGAAGGACCTCTACCAGAACAGTAGCAACTAGAGGAAATTGGCACTCAAGGATAAGCTTCAAAGAATCAAGATGGAGAAGGGTGATACTATTTCCACATATCCGAACAAGCTCACCACCTGCAGAGATGAGCTTGGAAATGTGGGAATAACTACTGTCGATGATGATATGGTGAGCCTCGCTCTCCTTGGCCTTCAAAAGAGTTGGAATAGCTACCGGGACTTTATGAATGGAAGGGAGAAACTGGCAGATTGGGAATAACTGTGGTCGGATCTTATGTAGGAGGAGATCAGGAGGAGCACACGAGATGGTTCTTCATCCAAGAATGATGATGAAGAAAATCTGGCCTTAGCAAGTAAGGCAAGGAAAGGGAAGGGGAAGGCTTCCCATTTTAAATCAAATTCTTCTCATGGAGGGAAGAAGGGTGACATGTCTAAAGTAAGATGCTTTAATTTTCACAAGATGGGACATTATGTGACTAATTTCCCATCAAAGAAGTCCAAGAAGGGATCCTTGGAAGGATCAAAAGGTGAGGCATTAGCCTCTCAGTTAGAAATGTACTTTACCCTCATCGCATGCATGGTGTCATCGATGATGGGTTGTGTCTAGTATCTTGACAGTGGAGCCTCATTCCACATGACTGGTGATAAAATTTATTTAGTTCCTTGGAGGAGAAAGACCTCAAGATGCACATAGATATGGGTGATGATGGAAGGTATAGTGTTTCAAGAGTGGGCACGGTTGCTTTTCAAAAGGAACATGGAGCTCCTATCACCTTGACAGATGTGAAGTATGTGCTGAAGAAGAACTTGGTATCGGTTGGGATGTTGGAGGACAAAGGCTACGATGTTGTCTTTAGTAAAGGAAAGGTGTTCCTAAGACACATAGCCACGGGTTAGACCAAGAGGATAGGGACTCGGGTGAAGAATCTTTATAAACTATAGGTAGATGATTGTGCAGCATTGAGTACGAAAGCAGAATTGGTGCAAAGCCAAGCTATTAGCGAGTTATGGCATAGGCGGTTGGGCCATTTGCATCATGGGGATTTGAAGATAATGCAGCAGATATCTACAGTACTTCCCAAAGGTAAACTTGAGCAAGTTGACACATGCAAAGGTTTTACCTTGGGAAAGTACACCAAGTATTCCTTTCATGATCGAGACAGTCAAGCAGAGGTTATCTTAGAGCGAGTTCATATTGATTTGTGTGGACCATTCTCGACGGAATCCACAGCGAAGCAAAGGTATTATGTGATTTTCATTGATGACTATTCTCATAAATGTTGGATTTATTTCATGCAAAAGAAGGACTAAACCTTCATAAAGTTTTGTGAGTTTGAAACTTTGGTCGAGAAAGAGTCGGGGAAGAATATCAAGGCCTTGAGAAGTGACAACGGTGGAGAATATGTCTCTCAAGAGTTTAAGGACTTCTATGCATCGGAAGGAATTAAACAAGAGTTGATGGCATGTCATAACCCATAGCAGAATCGGGTGGCCAAGAGGAAGAACATAACTATTGTAGGGGTAGCACGAGTAATGATGCATGAACAAGGCCTACCACTTCACTTGTGGGTTGAGGCATGCAACACAACAGTCTATTCGCAGAATAGAATCCCACATTGCATACTTGGGATGAAGACACCAGAGGAAGCTTTATCCGGTAAGAGACCAGATGTGGGTCACTTCAAAATCTTTGGCTCATCAGCATATTTCCATGTGACAAAGGATGCACGGAAGAAGCTTGAGCTAATAGCAAATTTTGGAATACTTGTGGGGTACATTGATACACCTCACAACTATCAGGTGTACTTGCCTACCAGTCTGAGGATAGTGATTCACAGAGATCTCAAGTTTGATGAGCAGAAGGCCATGCAAGATTCCCTTAAGCGGGAGCTCCAACTATATGCTGTGGAGGAACTGTTGGTTCCTAAGGAGGAGGAGCCTCAAACCGATTCAGAGTAGCCGCATGCAGAGGTTCCAGGAGTGGAGACATACACTCAAGAAGAGTCTTCTAGAGATGGATGGAAGCACACAAGAGAAGCTGACAGATTGTTGGAGGATGCTAGAGAGAATGTGGGAGCACCATCTTCTCAGCACAGACAGAGGAGGTCACCTAAGAGGTACACTGGATACATGGACCTTGTTGGGGAATGTGTTGAGACCAAACCATCTTCCTTTATGGAAGCAGTGTAGGAAATGATTTGGGATGATGTTATGGTGGAGGAGTATGAATCCATAGTTCGTAACAGTGTTTGGGACATGGTTCCAAGACTGGAGAACAAGTCAGTTGTGAGTACCCGTTGGCTTTACAAGGTAAAGCAAGCTGCTAATGATAGTGTGGAGAAGCATAAGGCAATATTTGTTTCCCGTGGCTTTTCACAGGTATAGGGGATTGACTATGATGAGACTTTTTTTCCTGTCGTAAGGTACTCATCTATTAGATCTATGTTGGCAATATCAATATAGATGGGTTAGAAGATCCATCAAATGGATGTGAACACTGCATTCCTCAATGGTGAGATTGAGGAAGAGGTGTACATAGAGAAAACAGAAGGTTTTGAGAGTGTTGTACGGGCTGAAGCAAGCACCTCGCACTTGGTACACCACGATAGACAACTACTTCATTGGGTTGGGCTTCACAAAGAGTGAAGCAGATGTGAACCTGTATAGCATCGTGGTGAAAGGTAAGTTGTTGATCATCATACTTTATGTTGATGATCTCATATTGACTGGTGATGATTAGTTGATCGTGTCTTGCAATGAGGACTTTGCAAGAGAATTCGAGATGAAAGACATGGGTCTCATGCATTACTTCCTTGGCATGGAAGTGTGGCAGAAGGATGGGAAGTTGTTTGTGTCTCAAGGCAAGTATGCCAATGAGATACTGAGGAGATTCCACATGGAGAAGTGCAAGACCATGCAGATTCCTCTAGTAGGTAACTAGAGGAAGGAGGTTGCTACCTCAGGAGAAGTAGTGGAGGCTATTGTGTACAGGAAGCTTATGGGTTCACTGATGTAATTAGTGAACACACGACTAGATTTGTGCTATGCGGTGAACCAGCCGAGTCAAGCAATGGTTTAGCCTACCAAGATGTTTTGCAAGGCAACAAAGCATGTATTGAGATACCTCAGAGGCACATCTTAGTAGGGAGTATGGTATAGATGGACAAAGAGAGTGAAGCTACAGGGCTTCACTGATGCATATTGGGCAGGGATTCCATCAGATCAGAAGAGCACATCAGGAGGGATTTTCAACCTTGGGTCGGCTGTAGTTACTTGGTATAGTAGGAAACAGAGGTCGGTTGCACTCATCTCGGTAGAGGCAAAATACATTCCTACAAGTCAAGCAGCATGTGAGGCAATCTGGATGTGGAAAATCCTAGTTGGTTTGTTTTATCAGAGGATGGATCCAACTGTGATCTATTATGATAATCAGAGTTGTATCAAACTCTCTGAGAATCTAGTATTTCATGATAGTTCCAAGCACATCGACATCCAGTATCATCATCTTAGAGACTATGTAGCGAGGAGGATCATGTTGCTGCAGTATATTTCGATAGAGGAGAAATATGCTGACATTTTGACAAAGGCATTGTCAAAGTGTAAATTCAAGTTCCATAGAGACAGGATTAGGGTGGTAGATAATCCCTTTCTTGTTGAGAGGGAGTGTTGAAATATGACAACAAGAATATTCCAATTTAATTTGTCTGTGCATTAAGTTGTGAATTAAAATCGAATTTAGTCGTAACAGCTACTTGGAAATAATTAATTAATTTATTTTAAATTAATTAGTTGGAGAAATTCAAGTTAGAAATCTTTTTGAAGTCATGCAAGAGTTATACCTTAAATTAAGGAGATAAGATTGAGTTATATTTGAGTTGTAATTATTTAACTCATTTTACTGAGTTAAGTCTAGTTAAATTAGTTCCAAATTGTTTGAGGAACTAATAGAGAGTTAATAATCAGTTGATGCATGCATGCATGCATTCAACTAGTGCTACTCCAGTTAACTGAATATTCCCTCATCAGAAACTCATGCATGTCTATTCTGAGAAAGACCCAGTTGAGATTAAAGTCAAGGATAGTGTACTATCAGTTGCATATATTTTATTATAAATAAAACTCATGAATGCATTCAAGGAATCATTCCTTGAGGATTGCACAGTTATGACAGTGTGTGAGATCAGGATCATCCACTAGGTAGAAGAGGTTTTCCACTTGGTGAGGTGAAGATCATCCATACAGAACAACGCAAGGAAATAGGAGATTGGAGGGCAGAGAGGAAGGCTAGAGAGAAGCCAAGATTTCCTGTGAGCATCTGTGAGGATTGTACTAAGAGCTGGCTAGCTGTGAGAGCTAAGGATTTGTATAATTCCTATGTATTTCCACCTTGTATGATAATACAGATAGTGGGGTTTTTTAGCTAAGGCTTTCCCCAAAGTATTTTCATGTGTATTGTGCGATTGATTTTTCTTCTTTTGGTTATATTATTCAGCTCGATCTTCAAGCTTCTGTAAATTGATAGTAGAAGTAGGTTATAGTATTCTACTTTGATTTATATTGCATTATCGGGTTAAGCTACACATATTTTCTACGCCACCTTCACCTCCACAGCATACACCTTCGCCCACACCACCACCACCACCACTATTCAACATGTTGAACTCAGTAAATCTTCCTATTTTCAAAGGTATAGGGAGTGAATATACATATCAGTTCTAGTTCGTCACAACTATTGTATGGGCCATGCAGTAGATCACTGATGACAGTATAAAGAAAGTGCAGTTGGTTACCACTCTGCAGGATCGCACGCTGACCTGGTAAATTAATTATTGCAATGATAACTGTTTGGCATCATTAGTAGACACTAAGGTCAAATTGAACAAATAATTCAGTAAACCTAATTCTGACTCGCAATCAGTAGTTAGGTTCAAGCAAATCACGATGAGGGCTGGTGAAATGCCCTGGGAGTTAGATCAAAGATTGAAGTGTGTGATCCGCGAAGCTAACATGTAGCTCATAGATAGTCAGCATCATGAGTGGTTTATAGCCTCACTCTTGCCCCACTTGAGGATTGCTTTATCACAGCAGAAGATAGGGACTCAGGCGAAAGACCTGGAAATCGTGATGAGATTGCATGAAACGCCTATTCAGGACACGTCTTTGGTAGTTCAACAAATTCAATTGCAATTGCAAAACCTTTTCTTTGAATTGTAGAGCTTGAAAAAAGAAAAGGAGGCTAGGCCGGAGGTACACAAAGAAGTCTAGTGCCTCAAGTGTAAGAGCTATGTTGGGTTGTGTTATATTCTTTCCATGACTAGCCCTCCTAGTCAATCAGGGGATTAGAGGGGGGGTGGAGCCCCCCCTTCTTTGCTTCGATTGCGCAATAAGGGGGTCACAGGGGGTTTGAGGGGGGCGGGTATCCCCCCTCTACAAGGTCTGGCACAACATCCTGGGAAATTTTTTTGGGACCCTATATTGGGTGAGTGGACCTACTTATGGTTTTGTGCATGGTTTTCATACGTGGTTTTGGGTGCGATAGTTTTTGATCCATTAATTTTGGATGCTTCAGCATGTATATATATGTATTGTAACATTTGAAAGGAACATAATGTAAAATCAAGTTGGTAGTCTCGATCTTGGGATCTAGAGGAAAATCTCTATGTATATTTGTTTTATGTGTTATGCTCTCGCTATTGTTTATTTTTTATGTTTTAGAATTCGTATGCAGGTAATTTATGTACGAGGTTAAAACCTACAAGCCAGGGGCATGATAAAGATCATTGCCCTATCTTCGTGAATTATATCATGGGGGGACCAATGCCCCTGAGGCAAGAAGCTCCAGTAGGACCAAGTACGGGACCCGCGCTATGGTGTGCTATTTTTTAGGTGGCTAGAAAACACTTAACAAGTAATTGTCTTTTGCTGCAAAAGTTTATGCAAACACCACAACAACTATTCTTTGATTTCTACAAATTTGTGGGCCACGATGAGTGCCACTATCGTAGCTATGAATTGATGATGGGAAGAATGAATGCGTATTGAATGCAAGTAAAAAATTAGCCTCTAGATGAGGGCACTAGGGGAGCATGCATTGGATATCAGGGGCATGAACGAGGCCAAGGAGGAGGAGGATCTGGTAGAGGTTGTGGACAAGTTATTTTCCATAATTGCGGGACGCCAAAGCACTACGTGTGGGATTGTCAAAATCAAACATGCTTGTCATGTCAATATTGCACTCAGTTCAACCATACAATAGAAGAATGCCCTGTGCTAATAGCCAAGATGTAGGAGAAGAAGGCGCAGCCTTAGCACCCTACACAGAACTTATAGATGATGAGGGTTGAGCCCTGCGAGGAGGATCCCAATGTGAATATCGTACTAAAAAGCAGAATCATGACTGGTGATGATAAAGGAAACTAACCTGAAGAGAATGGGTGGGTCCGCAAGGCCCCAAAAAAGGAAGTTGGCTTTGATTTAGAACACGTGAAGGAAACATTTATGGAGGTGAAGAAAAGCTTCGCTGAGGCATCTACCTCGGGAAGTCATGTTGGGCATGGAATCCCCCCACAACATGTTTTGGGGCTCAAAGCCCAAGTTTTGGTCAAATGTATTGTAAGACTCCGCGAATTGTGGGCACGGAGCGCGAAGTATAGGTTGAGTCATATCGATGTCCGCCCTAAGTATTATAATGTAATGTAATGTCATTTTAGCCTACCCATGGTCTGTGGACAATGGGATTGTATAAATAGAGTGAGGCTCTAAGTTGTAAAGAGGAGCGAAGAGGAGAAATAGAGGAATATGAATGGTTCGAGCATAGAGTAAGAGTCTAAGTGTATTGGGTCGTAGTAGTAGGAAGAGGCTCTGTAGCTAAGTGCACAGAGGCCTAGTAGAGTTTGCAGTTAAGTGCACAGACCCCTACAACTGAGTGCGTAGGGCAATGTTGAGTCTGTAACCTTCAATGAAGAATAAGAAAGAGAAGTTGATTCCAATTTCTGTGAATCTACTTGTGTATTGCCTTCTTTATGTTTATAATAATTTTTTTATCGTGCGCACTTATATGATTGTTGGATATACTGTTAATTATCACTATAATTACATAAATAAGTTAAGTAATCAGGTAATAACAAGTTAAATAGTAAGCAACTTGGGTATAATACGAATCGTGCCCCTAGTAGGGTTGCGCGAAGGCAGCGTCACAGGTTGCGAGGGACTAATAGGTGCGTGTAGCGACGTGCGCGCAGGGTCAAACCGCGACCACCAAAAGCTCATCAGACATCCCTAGGGTGCGGAAACCTGGTTCTAGCACCCTCACATACTACTTCGGGTGAGACCTCAGTCCGCGCTCCGCGAACTGTTGCTGAAAGGCCCAGTAGTACCGGGATTTGTTTGGCTAAATCACCTCTGAACTTGGGTGAGGCCCATACAAGCCAAAAAATGGTTCCGTTGCCGAGACCGGGATCTACATAAGGGATGTCTGATGTCGTGCCACTGGAATCCAACAAAGAAAGAAATTTAAGGGTGGTTGGATAAGAATATTCACAAGTTCGTGATGCAGGAAAAAAGAAACCGTGAGTATCTACGAAATAGTGATTGGAGCGCTACTTATATACGGAAATCTGCAAAAATTTCTTTGCATCCTTTCCGTTTGAGTTATATGAGTGGATCGCAAAGCTAGCCGACAGTCAGGGAAGGTGTAGGCTCGACAAACCAATTGTGTGGACTCCGGAATTAGTGCACAGGCTAGAAGCGTCAGGAGATAAGATCGCAAGAGCTGTGGACCATTGGCTCGACCGAATTATAGGAGGATTTATCACTAAGTTCACGGTAGACACGACCGTCAGCTATAGTGAGGTGGAGCAACGTTTCCTCAAAGGGTCGCAAGGTAAGTATATCAAATCTTTGAACACTTGGATTAAGATGCTATTGTGTGAAAAGCGGATTATGTGAATAATTAATGTTTGAGACTACACAAAGTGGGAAGATCTACAGAAATGGAAGTAGTGAAGAATTGGAAAGCAGTCCCTTAATTTCCCCCTCACGGGAAAGCAAGGAAGAGCTCGCAAAAGTCTCTCCGAGAAGTGTGGGAAAACAAGGAGGAACTCGTGAAAGTCTCTCCGAGAAGCATGGTCAATCTAATAAGGCAGTGAATTTCGCGCTTACCACCTCCACCTACACTGCCACCAATCTCACCCTCCTCACCTCCATCTCCACCCACCCCACCTCTGCCACCACCACAGTTCAGTATGGCAAGTGCGATCAAACTACCGGTATTCAGAGGAGTGGAGATTGAAGATCCATACCAATTTTGGTTCGTGTTAAGGGCAGTATGGGAAGCACAAGCCGTCATGGATGACAATATCAAGAAGGCTACGCTGGTGAGTGCATTGTAGGATCGTGCATTAACATGATGCATTAAGCATTCTAATGACCATCCAAATGTAGGGATTGCAGAAATCCAGACCGCGCTAAAAAGGGAATTTAGCAGGCCAAAGTCAGAAACACAATCAATCATTGGGTTTAAGGAGATCACGATGCTCCCGGGTGAGACCCCCCTAGGATCTGGAACAAAGACTGAAGGATATGATTCGTGAAGCCAACATGACGTTGATGGATGGATAGCACTGCGCATGGTTTGTAGCGTCACTAACACCGCACTTAAGGACGATGTTGTCTCAGCAAAAACTTTCCACCCAGGACGAAGCTTTGGAGATGGCAATGAGATTGCATGAGACCCCTATACAAGACCTTGGTCTGGGAGTCCAACAAATCCACGTGCAACTGCAAAATCTGTGTCTGGAGATGCAGAGTTTGAAATAGGACAGGAAACCTTGGCTAGAGGCGCGTGAGGAAGTATGGTGCATAAAATTCAAAGGCCAGGGGCATGACTAGGACCATTGTCCAATGTTCGTGAATTACTTGGTAGGAGGAGGGCTGATGCTGTTAAGACCTAAGGCACAAGCAGGACCAAGCGCGGTGCCTGCATTATGGTGCACGATCTGTCAGATAGGAGGAAAGCACACTACAGATAATTGTCATCTATTGCAGAAGTACACGCAGACGTCCCCGCGATTGTTTTGTAATTTTTGCGCGTCGGTAGGCCATGATTGATCCGAATTGGATCCATAGAAGATTGTCAAAGAACCATGACTATATCAGGTCAAACAAATCTCTAAATAAATCCAAAACAACAATCAAAAACACCCTGCACCAGTGGCAATGGTAGCCAACGTGGAACAATGAGGACCTCGGTCAAAGTGCGCTGACTGAGGCCCATGGAGACTGCACGAGAGGCCAAAGTAGCCCCTGGGAGCCCCAAAATGGGAAAAGGAGGAGGTTTTTGATGCATGATTAGTGCATCACTAGGCAAACCAGGCCATAATGGAAAAGCCCGAGCACTCAATCACATGGGGGAGCCGGAGGACCGCGGGCAGAAAAAGCGAAAAGTGCTAGATGTACGAAGGCAAGACCCACGCTCTGGAAATCGGTGGTTTTGATCAGGGTGCCCTTAAATGATAAGTGGTTTTGGATGAGATGGGAGCGATTCTATACAACGATCGATGCATGGCAAGCAGAGGTGAGAGAAAACCGCCGTTGATCGCATGCTATCGGTCGAGAAAGTCAATCGTGTGAAACGTGCGTATGGTGTCGGATCTAGACGTCTCAGATTGGATGGCTGAGATTGTGCCCGATGGAAAGAAGCGGAATCAACAGAGAATTAATCTATGTTTTAAAGGGATTTGTAATACTTTTGACCACCATGGTGGAGGAAGAACACATCCATGACATAACTGAAGAAATGAATCGACGAAGTATGCTGGCGTTGTTTAGAGGAGGACAAGTGGCCACTCCCTGAGCGTTCATGATGACATCGGACACAGGGAACTCCAAGCACAACTGCAGAAGGTGAATTGGCACAGGTGGAAGAGGAACCGAACAGGTATATGGTTCGAATGGCTAAAAACCATGAACAGGGACAGTTGAATCAGTTAGAATTGGGTAGTCAAGTTAGACACCGAGAGACATAAGTCGAGAGACGAAGTGGAACAGGGAACCCTGAGAGGAGGACTAAACACAGAGAACAGTAAAGCAAAGCAGAAGAGACAGAGGACCGAGCTAATCAGCAGCAGCATCAAGCACTAGAGAGCTTGAGGATTCAAGCCATCCCATAGAGGAATCTTTTTGGACTGAGCATCACATTTGGCTCTTTCCACTGTAGACTAGAAGGTCACAGAGCTAGTAGGAAGAAGAAGAGTCTGTGTACTCTAGTGGCTTGGGAAATCCAAGAACCACGTTGCCAAGCAAAAACCTACTTCAGGTGAACTCACATTGAGTCCCTGTATTGTAAATTATCTGCCCAAAGGCACAATTAAACAAGGCCACCACTAAAAGCTGGACCGGAGACGTAGCCCTGGAGAATAGGGTGAACTCCTTATTAAAATTGTTTGTGTCTTTGTGTTTCTTACTAGATTTCTCTATTGTCTTTCCATTTTACTATCTATGTATTGGCAATCTAATTGATCCGTTGTTTCAATAGCACAGACCACACACCAACACATGAGTCTGTAATACCTTAGTTGAATAAATTTTTAACTGATGTCACTCATAAGGTGAATATTAGATCAAGTGGTATGAGAGCTCTAGGCTGTAAGGTTAGACATTCTTGTGTTGTTTTAGCTGTGAATGCTCACAAGATCAAAGTTCAAATTAGGAGAAGGAGAGTTGGTGGAAACTAATCTTGAAATTGGGAGAGTCTATTCTCGAAAGACAATGTCAGAAGAAGGTTCTGTAGGGCCAAACCCTCAATTCATAGAGAGTTTCCTAGCTATAAATTCTATGGTTGAAGAAATGTACAGATACTTAGAAAGCAGAAGGTGGAAGAAGCATCGGGCTCTAAGCAAGAGAAAGAAGAAGATGAGTCTCACTTCCATGACAACTCCAAACGAAAGGGGAAAGAGGAAAACTTTCTCACACCTCCTAATAGCTCTGTGCATAATAAGAAAGAATCTTTGATTAAGTTAGATGTTAAATTTGATTTTCCTATATATGATGGAGAGCTAAATGCTGAAAAATTGGACAATTGGATTAGACAAATTGATGCGTATTGTAGGGTACAAAACATAAACTCATACAAGAGTAAGATTTAGCTAGCAAGCCTACACCTAGGAGGCACTTCCTTGGTTTCGTGGGAAGGTAGAACCCAAGCTGATATGAAAAGACATTGTAAGACTATCTCTGTCTAGAGTGACTTTGTTTCTGCAATCAAAAAGCAGTTCTATCCATTGGCCTACATGCAACAAGCCATGATGAGTTGGAAAACTCTTCGGCAATTGAAGGGGAAAGTGTGCAAGGGTATACTCAAGAGTTCAGAAAGAGAGCATTGACGTTTTGTATCTCACTAGACTCACCAAAGACTCTTTTCAAGTACATTGGTGGTCTACACAGCTACATGAGGCATACCATCCTCATGTTTAATCCCACTAGTATAGATGAGGTATCTGTACAAGCTACTCATCTAGAAGCTAGAGGAAAGAATGGCAATCCAGAAGTTGGGGGACCATCCCAACCCACTGTAAGCAAGAGGAAGGAGAAAAGAAAACAAAAGTGGAAAGCAAGGAAGGCTAACACTGCACAGAAAGCCAAAGCTTCATGCACTCATTGTAAAAAGGAGGGGCATGATGATGAGCATTGTTGGATTCTGCATCCAGAGCTGAGACCTAAGAAGTCCGAGGGCAAGAACAAGAAGATAGTTGCAGCTATTCAGAAAGATCTGGGGTCAGACTCAGGAGATGAAACAACTACAATATCCACAAGTATAAAAGGTAAGAATTCTAAAGCATCTACTAGTAATTCTACTTAATCTGTTATTGATGAAGAAAATGAGAGAAAAAGGCATGAGCTTTTCCATATTCAAGTTATTTCCAAAAATCAAAAGATTGATACTTTGTTTGATAGTGGCTCACAAGTAAATTTGATTTCTGAAGCAATTGTAAAGAAATTGGGATTAGCAACTACACCTCACAAGAAACCATACCCATTAGGATGGTTGAATGATAAAGCACAACTACAAGTGACTAGACAGTGCAAACTCAAGTTTTCTTTTGGGTCAGCATTTGTAGATGAGGTTGAGTTAGACATAATTCCTTTGGATATATGTGGAATTGTTTTAGGAAGTCCTTACTTGTATGATAGAAAGGCTATTTTCTATAGAGATGAGAACAAGTATCTACTGGTTAAAGATGGAATCGAATACTTTGTAAAAGCTCATACGCTCAAGAATAATTATACTCCCATAAACTTAGGACAAATGAAAAGGATGATTAATTCATGCAAAAAATTCTTACTAATGGTTGTAAAGGAAAAGAAGCCTGATAAAACCAATGTATTTGAGGGCTGTAATGCTGAACATCAAGCTGATATAGAAAAGGTTGTTTCAGAGTATGATGTCTTGTTTCAAGAACCTAAAGGTCTGCCACCCAAAAAGGGAATAGTACATGATATTATTTTGCAGCAAGATGTTCCTTTGCCTAACATTGGGATGTACAGGTTGTATGCTTTAGAGAATGCTGAAATCAAGAAGCAGGTGTAGGAGTTGCTCAAGAAGGGCTTCATCAGGCCTAGCACATCACCATGTGGGTCACCAATCATTTTGATGAGAAAGAAAGATGGCTCTTGGAGAATGTGCTTTGACTATTGAGCACTGAATAATAATAATCAAGAATCGTTATCCCCTTCCTCACATAGATGATCTTTTAGATCAATTGAAAGAAGCTGCTTATTTCACCAAGCTAGATTTGCATAGTGGATACCATCAGGTCAGAGTTGTAGAGCAAGATGCATGGAAGACTACTTTCAAAACAAACCAGGGATTGTATGAATGGCTGGTTATGCCTTTTGGCTTAACTAATGCTCCTGCTACTTTCATGAGATTAATGAATGATGTACTCAGACCTTTTCTTGATGATTTTGTTATTGTGTATCTGGATGACATTATGATTTTTAGTAGAACGAGGGAAGAAAATTTAAAGCATGTTAAGTAGACATTAGATGTTTTGAAAAGAGAAAAACTTTATGTTAAACTCTCAAAATGTGAATTTGGTAAAACATCTCTAAACTACTTGGGTCATATAGTAGGGGGAGATGAATTGAAAATAGATCCCTCTAAAGTGGCAGTCATTTTGAACTGGCCTAAACCCAGGTTTGCTACAAAAGTGAGAAGCTTCTTAGGAGCAACACAATATTGGAGGAAGTTCATTTCTCACTTCTCCTCGATTGTAGCTCCCTTACATGCTTTAACAAGATTGAATAAGGTGTTTCAGTGGGGAGGTAAACATCAGAAAGCCTTCGACACCTTAAAATAGAAAATTAGTACAGCACCTGCACTAGCACTGCCAGATTTACAAGTACAATTTGAGATCCAAACTGATGCCAGTGACTATGACATGGGAGCAGTGTTGACACAACACGGTAAACCCATATGTTACCATTCTGAGACTTTTAATCTTGTGGTAGTTAACTATCCTACATATGATAAAGAATTGTATGCATTATTTCAGAGTGTGAAAAAGTGGAAACATTACTTCATGGGCAAAGAGACAGTAATACATATTGATCATTAGCCACTTCAATACCTACACTCCTAAACTGAGTTGCAGCAATCAAGACATTACAGATGTATGGGTTTTCTACAACAGTTTCACTTAGTCATCAGATATAAAAAGGCATACATAACAAGGTTGTAGATATGTTATCTAGAACCATTATAAATGCATCTACCATACTTAAGCATAATTCAATGATACATGAAAGTTTCATTAAACAATATGCTTAGGATATGGATTTTAAAGATGTATATGCAACTTTGAGTCAAGGCAAAAGAGTAGAAGAATTGGAATATCATGTAAAGGACCGACTCTTATACCATTGTGGGAAACTCTGCATTCCACAAACTAAGAGAGTAAAGATAATTAGGGAAGCACACACTTCTCTGATATCAGGTCACTTTGGGGTAAGTAAAATAGTTGCACAACTGTGAAGATTCTGCTATTGGCTGAAAATGAATGAGACAGTTTCTATATATGTAAGAGGGTGTGCCATGTGTGCTAAAAGCAAGCCCAACAATAGAAAACTAGGCTTGTACACTCCATTGCAAATTCCTTCTCACCCTTGGGAAAGTGTTCCCATGGATTTTGTTTGAGGACTGCCTAAATCTAGGAAAGGTCATGATTATCTATATGTTGTGGATAGGTTCAGCAAAATGTGTATTTTGATACCTTGTAGTAAATAGATCATAGCTGAACAGAGTCCAAAATTTTTCTTTGAACATGTATGGGTTCATTTTGGATTACCCACTTTCATTGTATCTGATTGAGACACCCGATTTATGGGGAAGTTTTGGTCTAGTCTGTGGGAACTAATGGACACCAAGTTAAAGAAAAGCACAACTTTTCATCCACAAACCGATGGCCAGACAGAAGTAGTAAATAGGACAGTGATCCAGTTACTAAGAGGATATTGTAGTAAACATCCTAAAATTTGGGATGAACACTTGTGTTATGTGCAGCATGCTTACAACAGAGCCAAACACTCTTCTACAAAGAGATCTCCTTTTGAGACCTATTTTGGTTTCATACCAAGGTCTCCTTTGGATTTTGTCTTTGGTAAAGATACCAAGGCTGATAGACACAATGATGTGGACAAGGCAACTAGGTTCATTGAACAAATCCAGGGGATCCACCAGGCAGTATAGGAACAGCTGGAAAAGAGCCAGGCCAAGTACAAGGCTAGGCATGATAAGCATCGAATGGAGCATAGTTTTCAAGTTGGAGACCAAGTCTGGCTGTATATTAGCAAGGACATGATGCAAGGGGAAGGTAAAAAGCTAAAGCCTATTAGGTATGGACCATTCAGGATACTTTAGAAGATTGGTGAAAATGCTTTTCGCCTTGATTTACCAGCTTACATGCACATCTACTCAGTTGTAAATGCAGATTGCTTGAGATTATTTGAACCTTCAATGATTGAGGACCCTAAAGAGCAAAGTCAATTGCCTTCTATTGATGACCTGCTACCTGAATATCTTAATGAGTTGCAGGAAGACACAGTGCTAGACAGAAAGGTGAGGACAACGCGCAGGGGAGACGTTGAGTACCTCAGAATTGGGCTCAAAGGTTCAAAGCTGAGCAGCGCAAAGTGGATTGAGATTGGACAGGTGAGAAAACAGTACCCTCACTTAGTCAATGCTTGAAAACCACTTTTGGTGGTCCAAAAGCTTTTTCAGTGGGAAGGCTATGATCTGAATTGGATCCATAGAAGACTGTCAAAGAACATGACTGTATCAGGTCAAACAAATCTCTAAAGAAATCCAAAACAGTGGTCAAAAACACCCTGAACCAGTGGCAATGGCAGCCAACGTGGAACAACGAGGACCTCGGTCAAAGCATGCTAACCGAGGCCCATGGAGACCACGCGGGAGGCCAAAGTAGCCCCTGGGAGCCCCGAAATGGGAAAAGGAGGAGGTTTTTGATGCATGATTAGCGCTAATCGTGCATTGCTAGGTGAACCGGGCCATAATGGAAAATCCCAAGCATTGAATCGCACGGGGGAACCGGAGGACCGTAGGCAGAAAAAGAAAAAAGTGCTAAACGTACGAAGGTGGGACCTGCACTCTGGAAACCGACGGTTTTTATCGGGGCGCCCTTAAACGGTAAGAGGTTTTGGACGAGAGCAGAGAAATTCTATAAAACGATCAACACATAGCAGGCAGAGGTGAGAGAAAACTGTCGTTGATCGTATGCTATCGGTCAAGCAAGTAAACTGCGTGAAACATGTGTATGGCATCGGATCTGGAGGGCTCAGATCGGACGGCTGAGATTGCGCCCGATGGAAAGAATCGGAATCAACAGAGAATTAAGCCGTGTTTTGAAGGGATTTGGAATCTGTTTAACCACCACGGTGGAGGAAGAATGCATCCAAGACATAATTGAAGAAACTAATCGACGAAGTATGCTGGCGTCGTTTAAAGGAGGACAAGTGGCCACTCCCTGAGCGTTCATGATGACACCGGACACAGGGAACTCCAAGCGCAGCTATAGAAGGTGAATCAACACCGGTGGAAGAGGAACCGAATAGGCATAGGGTTCAAATGGCTAAAATCCATGAACAGGGACAGTCGAATCAGTTAGAATTGGGTAGTCAAGTTAGACACCGAGAGACAAAAGTCAAGAGACGAAGTGGAATAGTGAACCCTGAGAGGAGGACTAAACACAGAGAATAGTAAAGCAAAGCGAAAGAAACAGAGGGCCGAGCTAATCAGCAGCAGCATTGAGCACTAGAGAGCTTGAGGATTCAATCCATCCCATAGAGGAATCTATCTGGACTGAGAATCACATTTAGCTCTTTCCACTATAGACCAGAAGGTCACCGAGCTGGTAGGAAGAAGAAGAGTCTGTGTACTCTAGTGGCTTGGGAAATCCAAGAACCACCCTACCAAGCAAAAACTTGCTTCAGGTGAATTCACATTGAGTCCTTGTATTGTAAATTCTCTGCCCAAAGGCACAATAAAACAAGGCCACCACTGAAAGTTGGACTGGAGACGTAGCCTTGGAGAATAGGGTGAACTCCTTATTAAAATAGTTTGTGAACTCCTTATTAAAATTGTTTTAGTAGAATGAGGGAAGAACATTTAAAGCATGTTAAGTAGACATTATATGTTTTGAAAAGAGAAAAACTTTATGTTAAACTCTCAAAATGTGAATTTGGTAAAACATCTCTAAACTACTTGGGTCATATAGTAGGGGGAGATGAATTGAAAATAGATCCCTCTAAAGTGGTAGTCATTTTGAACTGACCTAAACCTAGGTTTGCTACAAAAGTGAGAAGCTTCTTAGGAGCAACACAATATTGGAGGAAGTTCATTTCTCACTTCTCCTCGATTGCAGCTCCCTTACATGCTTTAACAAAATTGAATAAGGTGTTTCAGTAGGGAGGTAAACATCATGAAGCCTTCGACACCTTGAAATAGAAAATTAGTACAACACCTGTACTAGCACTGCCTGATTTACAAGTATAATTTGAGATCCAAATTGATGCCAGTGACTATGACATGGGAGCAGTGTTGAAACAACACGGTAAGCCCATATGTTACCATTCTGAGACTTTTAATCTTGCAGTAGTTAACTATCCTACATATGATAAAGAATTTTATGCATTAGTTCAGAGTGTGAAAAAGTGGAAACATTACTTCATGGGCAAAGAGACAGTAATACATATTGATCATTAGCCACTTCAATACCTACACTCCTAAACTGAGTTGCAGCAATCAAGACATTACAGATGTATGGGTTTTCTACAACAGTTTCACTTAGTCATCAGATATAAAAAGGGCATACATAACAAGGTTGCAGATATGTTATCTAGAACCATTATAAATGCATCTACCATACTTAAGCATAATTCAATGATACATGAAAGCTACATTGAACAATATGCTCAGGATATGGATTTTAAAGATGTATATGCAACTTTGAGTCAAGGCAAAAGAGTAGAAGAATTGGACTATCATGTAAAGGACCGACTCTTATACCATTGTGGGAAACTCTGCATTCCACAAACTAAGAGAGTAAAGATAATTAGGGAAGCACACACTTCTATGATATCAGGTCACTTTGGGGTAAGTAAAACAGTTGCACAACTGCGAAGATTCTACTATTGGCTGAAAATGAATGAGGCAGTTTCTATATATGTAAGAGGGTGTGCCATGTGTGCTAAAAGCAAGCCCAGCAATAGAAAACTAGGCTTGTACACTCCATTGCAAATTCCTTCTCACCCTTGCGAAAGTGTTTCCATGGATTTTGTTTGAGGACTGCCTAAATCTAGGAAAGGTCATGATTATCTATATGTTGTGGATAAGTTCAGCAAAATGTGTATTTTGATACCTTGTAGTAAATAGATCATAGCTGAACAGACTCCAAAATTGTTCTTTGAACATGTATGGGTTCATTTTGGATTACCCACTTTCATTGTATCTGATCGAGACACCCGATTTATGGGGAAGTTTTGGTCTAGTCTGTGGGAACTAATGGACACCAAGTTAAAGAAAAGCACAGATTTTCATCCACAAACAGATGGCCAGACAAAAGTAGTAAATAGGACAGTGATCCAGTTACTAAGAGGATATTGTAGTAAACATCCTAAAATTTGGGATGAACACTTGTGTTATGTGCAGCATGCTTACAATAGGGCCAAACACTCTTCTACACAGAGATCTCCTTTTGAGACCTATTTTGGTTTCATACCAAGGTCTCCTTTGGATTTTGTCTTTGGTAAAGATACCAAGGCTGATAGACACAATGATGTGGACAAAGCAACTAGGTTCATTGAACAAATCCAGGAGATCCACCAGGCAGTATAGGAATAGCTGGAAAAGAGCCAGGCCAAGTACAAGGCTAGGCATGATAAGCATCGAATGGAGCATTGTTTTCAAGTTGGAGACCAAGTCTGGCTATATATTAGCAAGGACATGATGCAAGGGGAAGGTAAAAAGCTAAAGCCTATCAGGTATGGACCATTCAGGATACTTTAGAAGATTGGTGAAAATGCTTTTCGCCTTGATTTACAAGCTTACATGCACATCTACTCAGTTGTAAATGCAGATTACTTGAGATTATTTGAACCTTCAGTGATTGAGGATCCTAAAGAGCAAAGTCAATTGCCTTCTATTGATGACCTGCTACCTGAATATCTTAACGAGTTGCAGGAAGACACAGTGCTGGACAGAAAGGTGAGGACAACGTGCAGGGGAGATGTTGAGTACCTCAGAATTGGGCTCAAAGGTTCAAAGCTGAGCAGCACAAAGTGGATTGAGATTGGACATGTGAGAAAACAATACCCTCACTTAGTCAATGCCTGAAAACCACTTTTGGTGGTCCAAAAGCTTTTTTAGTGGGAAGGCTATGATCTGAATTGGATCCATAGAAGACTGTCAAAGAACCATGACTGTATCAGGTCAAACAAATCTCTAAATAAATCCAAAACAGCAGTCAAAAACACCCTGAACCAATGGCAATGGCAGCCAACGTGGAACAACGATGACCTCGGTCAAAGCATGCTAACTGAGGCCCATGGAGACCGCGCGGGAGGCCAAAGTAGCCCCTGGGAGCCCCAAAATGGGAAAAGGAGGAGGTTTTTAATGCACGATTAGCGCTAATCGTGCATTGCTAGGCGAACCGGGCCATAATGGAAAAGCCCAAGCATTCAATCGCATGGGGGAACCGGAGGACCATAGGCAGAAAAATCAAAAAGTGTTAAACGTACGAAGGTGGGACCTGCGCTTTGGAAACCGACAGTTTTTATCAAGGCACCCTTAAATGGTAAGAGGTTTTGGACGAGAGCGGAGAAATTCTATAAAACGATCAACACATAGCAGGCAGAGGTGAGAGAAAACTGTCGTTGATCATGTGCTATCGGTCAAGCAAGTCAACCGCGTGAAACATGTGTATGGCATCGGATCTGGAGGGCTCAGATCGGACAGCTGAGATTGCGCCCGATGGAAAGAAGCGGAATCAACAGAGAATTAAGCCGTGTTTTGAAGGGATTTGGAATCTGTTTGACCACCACGGTGGAGGAAGAACGCATCCAAGACATAATTGAAGAAATGAATCGACGAAGTATGCTGGCGTCGTTTAAAGGAGGACAAGTGAGCGTTCATGATGACACCAGACATAGGGAACTCCAAGCGCAGTTATAGAAGGTGAATCAACACCGGTGGAAGAGGAACCGAATAGGCATAGGGTTCAAATGGCTAAAATCCATGAACAAAGACAGTCAAATCAATTAGAATTGGGTAGTCAAGTTAGACACCGAGAGACAAAAGTCGAGAGACGAAGTGGAATAGTGAACCTTGAGAGGAGGACTGAACACATAGAATAGTAAAGCAAAGTAAAAGAAACAGAGGGCCGAGCTGATCAGCAGCAGCATCGAGCACTAGAGAGCTTGAGGATTCAAGCCATCCCATAGAGGAATCTGTCTGGACTGAGAATCACATTTGGCTCTTTCCACTATAGACCAGAAGGTCACCGAGCTGGTAGGAAGAAGAAGAGTTTGTGTACTCTAGTGGCTTGGGAAATCCAAGAACCACCCTACCAAGCAAAAACCTGCTTCAGGTGAATTCACATTGAGTCCTTGTATTGTAAATTCTCTGCCCAAAGGCACAATAAAACAAGGCCACCACTGAAAGTTGGACTGGAGACGTAGCCTTGGAGAATAGGGTGAACTCCTTATTAAAATTGTTTGTGTCTTTGTGTTTCTTACTGTATTTCTCTACTGTCTTTCCATTTTATTGTCTGTGTATTGGCAATCTGATCGATCCGTTGTTTCAATAACATAGACCACACACCAGCACATGAGTCTATAATACCTTATTGAATAAATTTTTAAATGATGTCACTCATAGGTTGAATATCAGATCAATGATGAGTGCACCTACAAAAGCTACGAACTAATGATGGATCAGACACCTGCCTATAGTGTGCAAACCGAAATGCGAGCCCTCAACCCAAATGCAGGAATGGCGCGCACTGGATTTCAGGGGCGTGGTCGAGGTGGAGGCAGAATGGGACCAGGAAGGGGTCACAAACAATTAATTTGTTACAATTGCGGAGGGCCATGACACTATGCCTGCAATTGTAAAAACCCGACAAGGACATCATGTTTGTACTGTACTTAGTTTGATCATGAGGCAGAAGGCTGCCCTACATTGATAGCGAGACTACCCAAAAAAGGGGTACTTCAACCCCTTCTAACTCATAATTTGCAGATGATGAGGTCTGAACCGCGTGAAGAAGACCCAAATGTAAACATGATGCTCAAGAGCGGTATGACCACTAGCAATGATAAAGGAAAACAGTCAGAAGAAAGTGTGTGGGTTCGCAAGGCTCCTACAAAGGAACTCGAATTTGATTTAGAACGCATGAAGGAGACATTCATGGAAGCTAAGAAGAGTTTTACGGAGGCCTCCACTTTAGGTAGTCAGGATCAACTAGAACTAGGGATGGATCCTTCAATGCTCACTACCTTTCTGTAGACATGCATGAAATTGCTACGCATGTGTAAGGAAATAAAAGGACTACAGGAACTTATCACTAGGTGCGCAGGGTTAGGAGAACTGTGCGTGGTCTGGAAACTTGGAAAGAATGCATTATGCATAGGAAGGGAAATGAGGTTGACTGCACAAATTGGCGAGCATGAAATGGATCGGGTAATCCTGTATCTCAGATCAGACGAGAATCTACTGCCGGAACAAACATGGGAACACATGGGTAGACCCACGCTATAGTGGTCTCCTATTCAATTACGAATGGAAAACCAATAGAAGATCTTACCCATGGGAAAATTCCAAGGGGTAACAGTAGATATTGAAGGTGTGAGCACGCAGGCATATTTTGAAGTGATAGAGATTATAAATGATAGTAATCCCTATCCCACAATACTAGGAATATACTAGGCCATCGATATGAACAGAGTCATAAATCTAAATAAGCACAAAATAATCTTTGAAAAAAAATCACCACGCATAGTAGTACCACTAGATCCAGCCGAAGGAGCGCGATACACTAAACTAGTGTGGGACAATGATAGTGATGATGATCTCGATTGTATTTAGAAGATAACTGCACGAGAAGAGGATTGGGTGAATCCCACTATATATGGAAGGATTTCGTGGGAGCGCAAAATCTCCTACACTTCGGATTCAGAGGAAGAGATAGAGCGATGGTAGAATCGGTTGCACAAAGTAACAACACTTAATTGCAACATGATGGTTAGATCACTGCATTGTGTGACAACAAAGGCAAGGGATCTACCAACATATGATGGGTTGACAGTGGTGAATGAATTCTTGAGCAAATTTGAAAACACAGTACCAAAACAATAACAGTTCAATGCTCTAAAGTGGGCACTATGCGCAACGCTCGCATGATGGTGGGGTACGCATCAAGGAAGTTTTGAGGGCTGGCACGGATGCAGAAGGATGATGTGCCTATGATTTGGAAACTCCAGCTCCAAATGAAATCCAATCACCAGGGGCACAACAACTTGTGCACCCACCTTTCCTGATGGGTATGGAAATATGTTGTACAGCCCACACAAGTGCACACCACTCCCAGAATAGAGAATCGAGACAAACCACAGTAGCTGGAAAGGCAATGTGCACTACCAATCATCCATAAAGAAGAATTTGATAGGGTCTGTGAAGTATTGAACATGGTTCACCAAGCGAGATGCACTGATTGGGACCTGCATGTACCAGCGGTCCGATGGGCCTATAGGACCATGTGAAAAACCCTGACCGCAGAAACAATTCCAAAGGTGCGAAACAAAGTAGGGACCATAATTTATGAAGAGAATTCAAAGAGGAATCTGCACATAATCAAGCCCACAGATGTGACAATGCGTGAAACCTAGGACAAAGAAAGCACCTAGTTACGTGAGGTTGAACACATAAGGCTTCAAGAATCCATTCGAGAAGGGAACCTTAGACTTTGCGAACTCGAAAAGGACCGAGTATGACTAAGGAAGAAAATCATCTGGAAGGACACAGAGGTCAAGAGGCTGGAAACAGAGATCAAGCAAGCATGTCTCATCGATAAACCAAGGATGAAAAGGCAAGGTGCGGATGATCATACCACTGAATTAGAAGACTATCATTGAGAATTTATGACTCTGCTTCCATGGCTACAACCACATCTCACCAAATGCATTAACCAGGGGAGTGCACTACATACAATAGAACGCGTGGCATGGGTTGTCGCGAGGGAAATTAAGGATTTTCCATGGATTATACTGGAAGGCGAGTTGAGGCCTCACACAGGTGGTGCGACCACCTGACTAGCCGTAGGAAGCATAGTCTCAACACTCCAGGCAATTGAAATAGAGCGTGAGACTATAAAAGAGTGTGTTTAGGAGTTGTGTGATAAGGGAGGTGCATGCAGAATCAACATTTCACAAGGTTCGCACCTGCGCACGGGGGGCTGCACTACTGCGTGGGTAGGCTGGGAAGTGACCGTTGGTGTCACTGTTCATGACGAGATGTCTGATTTAAGGCAAAAGGGAGCGGGCAGCGGGCATTTAAGACACGAATTAAAGGCAAGGTTTGGGACAATATTTGGCCAAGAAAGCAATGATGGCCCAGAATTGGGGGGGACGTTCGAATTTGAATTCAAAAGGCGCTATAAAACTCCAGGGACTAGCCATGAGTAAACACTTGTTCACTTGAGATTTGAGCAGTTTATTAGAGCACAGAGTGTTGAGCGTCAAGCGATATTCGAGCCCCAAAGTTTACGAACGACCACAGATAGTTCAAACAAGATGATGACTACCAGGGGAGGTTTGGGCTTTGCAGAAGGAACTGCCGACGAGGCTGTGCAGAACCCCATGGTACACGGTGTTCCTAAAGGTACTGAGGTTGCACCGGAAATCCTAAAATCACCTCAAACACTGCGACTGAAAAAAGATAAGTAGGCAGCAGGACCAGTCCACATGTCCCCGAGGAATCTGCAATTTTTTAAGCTTTCAATGGAAGAAAAGGGTAAGGTTGTCACCATTGAGACAAATGACGAGGAGGGGGACCTGCAGACTCTCATTGTTGAGGTAGAGGAAGTAGAGGACATGGAAGAGGACATCCAGCCGATGTGCTCTGCAGCGAAATTGCCCGAGAACGTCCCTCCACGAAAAGGGAAAACCAAGACACCAAAGGATCTGGATGTCACAAAGAGTGCACTCTAGACCCCGCTCCTCCCTGATGGAATTGTGTTTGAGGGCTCGCACGTTATCCATGTGCCCACAATGAAGTTTGAAGATTGGGACCTCGCGAATAGCGAGAAGTTCGCACACTTAGAAACGGAGAGCCTCATGAAGCAGAGCATGGAGGGGCCAGTCACAACATTAGAGCTGCAAAAATGGTTGCACAATGTGGAGAAGGACGAATTGCTTCATCTGCTGTGGATTCCACACTTTCATTGCATGCCCATCACTATGTTCGTCATCAGGCAGCTGCTTTTCTTGGTGCATGATGGGTACTTATGGCTGGAAGAGCCTATTCCCATCACGACAGATCTCGTCCACAAGATTTCTCAGCTTCCCTATAAGGGAAAGGACCCCGCAAAGATAGCAGGAAAGAGAGGCAATTTGGCTCTCGCAGAAGCCATGAAGAAGAAACATAAGCTCGAGAAGAAAAAGAGGGGTTATACCATCAGCAATATCAAAGATAAAGGGGTATGCGTAGCCACCCAACTCCTGGTCGGGAAGGTAATGAGAAAATGTTGCGGTGATGAAGTACCAGCGCCGATAGTTGCATTGGCCAAACAATGTGCAGAGGGGGTCCAATTCAACTGGGCCGAGTTCCTCTGCAAGGAATTCTTGATCAACTGCAAGGAAGCCCAGGAGCAGGGTAAGACCTTCCACTACGCATGGTTTCTCTTGTCCATTTTGCTGGTAGCGGGAGAACTGCCAGAGGACAGTCAGTTCCCAAGCATTGAGCGCGACTTACCAGAGGCTGCAAAGTATGCGTCACTCTGGGCTACCAAGGACGTGAAGCAGATTCGCAATATGAAGATCTTCTGGGTTCTCATGGAGGTGAGCATCTGGATGTGGATTAATAGAAGGCCGTTTCTGTCCCCCATAGTGCACAACAATCTGTGAAGCTTTGCAAACATCAAGGTAGACATGCATAATATTTACATCAAGGTGTGAAAGGATCCGGCACAACAATGGACCAAGCTCCCCTTCATCGCCACTGATGATGTAATTTTTATAGTGTTAGAATCATGGCCTCCTGAGTGGCGCGCCTCGGATTTAGCGGAGTTGGATAGGACATCAGCACAGAAAAGAAAGGATGAGGCCAAGTTGCAGGTCACGCAACTGGCCAAGAAGAGGCGCAATGAAAAAGTAGCAGCAGAGGTAAGGGCAGTCCGCGAGGCAAAAAAGGCAGCCGCAGAGCAGGCAAAGGCTGCCGAAGTAGCAGCAGCAACGCAAACAACAGGGGCCACAACAATGCAGGAAGAGGAGGGCCAAAAATTGTCTACAGGACAAGAGGCAGAGGACAAAAACCTTGCAGAAGAAGGTGTGGACTTGGACACAACTTCCACCCAACTCAAAAGGCTGCGCGTCATAGAAATATCTGGTCCACGGAAAAAGGTCAAGGCCTCCAAATTGGCCATCGACCTGATCAATTTAATGGAAGCTGACCTCTACGACATCAGCGACATGATTCATGAGGTCACCAAGGAATCACTCCAAGAAGTCATGTCAAAGCAGTAGACTGTGTTGGGGGCCCTCAGGGTGTAGCTACAGGAACTACAGATGCGGCCCCCACAGGAAGGAACGGTAGCCACCTACGCCGCAGCAAGAACATCAGTAGCAGAGCAGATGCTACATGCAAGGATGGCCAATACAATAGTGCTACCGGAAGGGGTTCTAAGAGTAGAGAATGAGAATGATAGAGACGCGGTTGGCAAGATCAAGGGACTTGGCCTTAATTTGGCTGCCCTTCTGTGAGACACACTATACCAACTACAATATGGAATAACAGTAGAGCTTCGCACTAGGGAGGGTCGCATGATTCAGGTGATGAGTGAGCAAAAGACCAACATCGAACAAATTCGACTGCAGCGTGACGAACTGGTGTCACAAAACCAGAAGTTAGTACAAATAGTGGATGAAGTGTGCTAGCGTGTCCCAAAGTTGTCCATCATCGCGTACCTACGAACAGAAATGTGGATCCACTATTTGGCAAGTGGATTCTGAAACGCACGTGAGGAAACAACGCGAGTGCAACTGGAGCTAAATCTCTAGATTGCTGAGCTACAGCTGAAGGCACAGCCTTCCCCTCCTCTGGAAGTTAGAGAGCAGTACGTTAGCACTATCCAAACATGATTGGAAGAAATTGGATGGGCATTGCAGGACTGTAACGGTATGTTGGACCAAGCCTTTGGAGTCCTCACATCCTTGTAGGAGGACCCCAACATACATCACCTGCAAACAGAGGTGTGTGAGCTTCAAGAGTAGTATGACAATGTAAGAGGAGTTGCACAGACAATCATTCTCACTCAACAATTCACAAATATGCAGCAAGCAAGGGCACTAAAAGAGCAGGTGGATGCCACAAGACAGAAGGAGGCATTTCTCAAAGCTCGTGTCCAGCCATGGATTGACTAGGCCTTCACCATTACGGCAGACATCGAGGGCAAGCTCGCACATATGCAGGGGCTCTACACACTAATGCATGGATTTGATCCTCACAAAGAAGCATTGGAAGAGCGCATGCAGCAGGTCCAGCAAACCAGAGAATAGTGCATCACAGACCTCTAAGCAGTATGGGACTAGTTGGAGGACTATGCGCCAAGATCACCACGCCAACTAAGTGACTCGAGCATGAGTCACGATCATTGTGTTGGGGGCCTATTAGGCATGGAATCCCCCCACAACATGTTTTGGGGCTCAAAGCCCAAGTTTTGGTCAGATGTATTGTAAGACTCTGCGAATTGCGAGTGTGGAGTGCGAAGTATAGGTTGAGTCATAGGGTTGTCCGCCCTAAGTATTGTAATGTAATGTAATTTCATGTTAGCCTACCCATGGTCTGTGGACCATGGGATTGTATAAATAGAACGAGGCTCTAAGGTGTAAAGAGGAGCGAAGAGGAGAAATAAAGGAATATGAATGGTTCCAGCATAGAGTAAGAGTCTAAGTGTATTGGGTCGTAGTAGTAGGAAGAGGCTTTGCAGCTAAGTGCACAAAGGCCTAGTAGAGTCCGCAATTGAGTGTATGGACCCCTACAGCTGAGTGCATAGGACGATGTTGAGTCTGTATCTTTGAACGAAGAATAATAAAGCGAAGTTGATTCCAATTTCTATGCATCTACTTGTGTATTGCCTTCTTTACATTTATATTGTTTTGTTTATCACATGCACTTATATGATTGCTGGATATACTGTTAATTATCACTAGTCTTACACAAATAAGTTAATTAATCAAGAAATAATAGGTTAAATAGTAAGGAACTTGGGTATAATATGGATCGTGCCCTGAGTAGGGCTACGCAAAGGTAGCATCTCAGGTTGCGAGGGACTAATAGGTGTGCGTAGCGACGTGTGCGCAAGGTCAAACCACAGACAAGGATAATTTTAGGGGCGAATGTTCGCCCTTTGGCGAAATTAAGGGGTTTTAAATTTTTAGTGGGTGAATATTTTGTATCATAGTACATTTTTACGAATCACCTCAAATAGCCCACCTTATTTTAAGGGAGAGGGTAAAAAAGGTAAATTTAGCCCTTGAAATTAGGACTTACAACCTTCCATTCACCCATTTTCAAGAATAGGCTTTATTTAAGTGAATCCATTCGCCCATTTTCAAGAATAGGTTTTATTTAAGTGAATCCTATGGGCCAAATACCATATTTATAAAAGAGGTATGGTAAATTAATAAAAATATAAATAAATGAGAGGTATGGTAAATAAATAAAACATTTTTTATATTTACTCCATAAGTCACCTTATATACATGTAAGGGTGTAAACAAATAAAAATATAAGTAAAGTGGAGGTATGGTAAATAAATAAAACGTCTTTTTATACTTACTCAAAAGGTATCGTAAATAAATAAAACCTCTTTTTATATTTAGTCCATAACCCTCGTTCTATTTATGAAGGCTCAGGAAAGAGATTTTATTTAAGTGAATCCTATGGGCCAAATACCATATTTGTAAAAGAGGTATGGTAAATTAATAAAAATATAAATAAACGAGAGGTATGGTAAACAAATAAAACATTTTTTTATATTTACTCCATAAGTCACCTTATATTTACGAACACTCAAAAAATGGGTTATATTTAGGTGAAACCTATGGCCAAAATACTATGGGACAAATACCATGGACTAGATTGTTATTAATACCATGCAAAACACCATTATAAACCCTAATATTAGAATTAATAAAAATAAAAATGGCACATGGTATTGACCCATGGTATTCACCAAAATGGCACATGGTATTGACTCATGGTATTCACCTGGAATGTAGCCTATTTAAATGGGGGAATTAAACCAGCATGTAGCCTATGCTAAGATTCACTAGGACTTTACAAAGTTTTATTATTTAGTGAAAGACTCGCCAAGATCTTACAAGATTTTATAATTGAGTAAAATATTCGCCATGCCTGGTGAGAGATTCACCAAAAAATTATATATACATATTATATTATTGATAAAATCGCCTTTCATTTTTCCTATATACCATGGAGATTCGCCCATTTATTATATTTATAAATTTAGGGGGGGTTCTTAAAATTTTCCCTGACCACAGACCACTAGAAGCTCATCAGACATCCCCAGGGTGCGGAAACTTGGTTCTAGCACCCTCCCATACTACTTCGGGTGAGACCTCAGTCCGCATTCTGCGAACTGTTGCCAAAAGGGCCAGCCATACTAGGATTTTTTTGGCTAAGTCACCTCTGAACCTGGGTTAGGCCCATATAAGCCACAAAGTGAGGAAAAACAACCAAAAACCTACGCACTCACAAAGATTGATCCTTCTGTACTCACCACGTTCCTGGAAACCTACATGAAAATTATGTGTGATAGTAAGGCTGTGAAGGGCTTACAGGAGTTGATAAACAAGTGTGCTAGTAAAGAAAATTCTCTTGATGGACACCATGTAGCCAGAAAGATTGGCAAACATAAGGCAAGGACAGGGCGTGAAATGAGACTCACCACGCAGATAGGGGATTATGAGATGGACCAAGTTATTTTGGATCTGGGGTCTAACGCAAACGTTTTTCCTAAATAGACATGGGAGAGAATGGGGAGACTTGCACTGCAGTGGTCTCCGATTCAATTGAGGATGGTGAACCAATAGAAGATTATCCCTATGGGATGACTACATGGAGTCACCATAGATATAGAAGGTACGAGCGCACTAGATGATTTTGAAGTAATAGAAATTGTTGATGATAACAATCCATACCCCGCACTCCTTGGAATTGATTGGGCTATTGATATGAAGAAGCGAACAATGTCATTTGAAAGGAAATCACTCCGCGTTGTGGTATCATTGGACCCTACAGAAGGGTCACGCTATACTAAGTCGGTCAGTGACTGTGAAGAAATTGATGATGACTTGGATAAGATTTATAAAATAACAGTGCGAGACCAAGATTGGATTAATCCAACAGTTAATGGACGAATCGCATGGGACCACGAAAGTTCCTGTACATCATATTCAGATGAGGAATTAGAATACTGGCAGAATAGGCTACATGAAGTATCTACACTACAATGCAACATGATGACTAAATCGTTGCGCTGTGTGTTATCAGAGGTAAGAAATTTACCCTATTATGATGGTTTAACTGGTGTAAATAAGTTTTTTTATGCATTTGAAAGAGAAGTACTTGAGGATCATCACTTTCAAGTGCAAGATTTGGCACTATGCATTACGCCCGCATGGTGGTGGGGTACGCACAATGACAACTTTGATGAATGGCATGATTACATGAGGATGATGAGGTTGCGATTTGGTCGTCTGAAAGTATGATTAACTAAGAAATATAATGGGAGAAATGATCTGTGCGATCATTTGGCAAGATGGACTAAAGTATATGGAACAAAGCCACAGCCAGAGTGGGTGCACTTATTCTGTCATACTCTGGATATAATCCCCATGATTTGGTACTTGGAAATGGAGCTCTGCCATGGCACTGCGGAGTGGGATATATTAAGGGAAGGATGTTTGATGACCTTTAGTTTTGATCATGTTTTTGAAAGCATTGATGAAGCTCTGCTGGAGGTTAAGGTGAAAATCTTCAAAATTCCGTAGGATCCTTTGGAGTTGGTTCAACCAGATTCGAGCACCCAGTTGCACCATGTACTGGAATTTTATAATGTGACTGTTGAGGGAGAGGATGAATATCCAAAAAATATTAATATCCCAAATGCCAAAGGCCACCAAGAGGTTGAGGTTCTGCAGATAGAAAATCTGGACATCACAAACCAAGCAAGTGATGTACAACCCTATAGCATTTGCGACTAGGAAATTATCCAAGGCCGAGAAGAATTACTCAACGACAAAGCTCAAGGGATTGGATATGGTGTACGTTCTTCAAGAGTTTAGGCATTATCTATTAGGGGGACATTTCAAAATGTGCACAGACCATTCCGCCTTGAAATACCTGGTCAATAAGCCTGTGTTGGGGGGGAAGATCTGCCGATGGCTATTGCTATTTCAAGAATATGACTTTGAAGTAATTATGAAGTTAGGAAGGTTGAATGTAGGACCTGACCATCTATCACAAATTGAAACGGGGAAGGAGCCTACTAATTTGGAGGAGGGATTTCCCGATGCATAGCCCTTCGTGGTGCATGTAGCGGATAATCATTTTTCAGATATTATCCACTTCTTGACTATCGGAGCGGCTCCAGAAGGATATACCAATCAGCAAAAGAAGGAACTAGTGGTGCGTGCGGCCAATTTTTTGGTGATCATTGGCCATTTGTATAATATGGGTGCAGATGAGATACTCCGATAGTATGTGCTCAATTTTGAATGAAATAACATCCTTGTTGAAGCCCATGGAGGAGCTATGGTAGGACATTATGCAGGAAAAGTGACAGTGCAGAATATTTTGCATGCGGGTTTTTGGTGGCCTACGTTACATAAGGATACCAAATCATATTGTTGAGCATGCAATTCATGTCAAAGAACAAGTAGAATATCACAGAGGGATGAGCTACCACTGAATCCTCACGTGTCATTGCAACCATTTGAGTAATGGCCAATTGATTTTGTAGGACCGATTTAACCCCCAGGCAAGAAAATAGGTGCGCACTATATCATCACCATGACAAAGTATCTAACCAGATGGGTGGAGGCATAGCTTGTGAAGGATTTTACAGCGGCCACTATAGCAAAGTTCTTGTTTGAATATGTGTTAACTAGATTCGGATGCCCAAAAGTATTGATGAGTGATTGTGGTACGCACTTCCTCAATGAAACAATCAACATGCTGACTGAAGAGATCCAAGTTTATCATCAAAATAGCACATCATATCAACCTTAGGATGATGGGATAGTTGAGGCCTTTATCAAGATCTTGGAGAGTGCACTGACAAATATTTGCAACGCGCAGCAGAATGATTGGTACATACACATACCTGCAATACTGTGGGCGTACAGGACTACTTGCAAAAAGCTAACAGGTCAGACACCTTTTTGATTGGTCTATGGCATAGAAGTTGTGATGCCTATGGAATATATCATGCCTATTCTATGCAAAACAACTTTTATAGGGATGGCAGACTACGAAGCCTTGGAAGAACGGCTCCCACAACTGATGGAGTTTGAAGAAGACAGATTCTTAGTTAGATTCCATCAGCAAGTACAGCAGGAGCTTGAAAAAGCATGGCACGATCGACACATCAAGATGTGCACATTCAAGGTAAATGATTTGGTTTTATTATATGATAGTAAGTTCGCTAAGTTTCTAGGAAAGTTTTAGATGCACTGGTTAGGGCCATATGTCATCAAAGAAATTACAAATGGAGGCGCAATTCAGCTTGCGAAGTTGAATGGAGAACCTTTTCCAAGAAGTGTGAATGGAAACTGATTGAAGCCATATGCAGGAGATTTGGCTCAATGACTATATGACAGCAGAACAGTCTTAGTGCTCTAGGCAGCTACAAGGGATCGCGGGACTATAAACTACACTACCTAGTTTGAGGAACTATGTGGCAGGGGGGATGCGCATAGAAGGGTGACGTTACACTATCAAACATTGCATAAAGGGAGCTATGCTATGAAAGGAGACACTGCGCAACATAGCTAGAAAGTGACTGTTGGGGTCATTGTTCATGATTCGATAGCCAAGAGATGGTTAAGAGTAGTGGGCGGTTGGCATTGAAGGCAAAAATCTTTGAAGATCTATTGCAAAAACAACATTAGTGGATGAAATTTAGGGGGAACAATCAGATTTGAATTCAAAATTCCCTATAAGTTACACGTGCTAGTCCAATAGAGAACACTTTGCATCCTTAGAGTTTTTTAGTTGTGTTGTTTCTCGCTTACGAATCATGTGTTCTTCGAGGATTTGGTCACAAGCCCCGCATTCAATAATGTTCCAGATTTAACCTGGAAATTCATCTGCGATACCATGTTAGGACCAGGCCCCACTGAGACTGCAAGCACTAGAGGAACTGTCACCTCTGAAGCAGTTGTTCCAGAGGTAGTGAGCATGGAAGCTCCGGCTCCTGTGCCTACAGCATCGAGGTCGCCTAGGCCGAAGCCTACACCTATGCGAGAAACACATAAGATAGAGAAATACAAGCATAAGAGGTCATGCCAATGCGCAAGTCACCTAGGAAACATACTTCCACTTAGACGTAGAAGAAGGAAAAGTAGCATGCCAATGCGCAAGTCACCTAGGAAACATACTTCCACTTAGATGTAGAAGAAGGAAAAGTAGCCCAAGAAGGTGGTGGATTTGGAAACTGAACATGGCACTGAGGATATAAATGCTGAGGGAGAAAAAATCAATCACTAGGTTTCCTAAATGTATTCCTCTGTGTAAAGGGAAGGTGAAGGTCCACAAGGATCCAAACTTAGACAAGTTCCTCATTCACATGGCCCTATTGCTAGAGAAGATAGATTTTGAAGGTTCACGCCTTGCAACAGTCCCCCTATTAAAAATAGGGGATTGGGACCTGGCTGACCATGATAGGTTGCCTCACTTAGCGACAAAAAATTATATGAGGCACATGTATTACCTAGACTCAGGTGTCACTGAGTTGGAGACAGTTGAATGGATCCACGAAGTGGATAATTTTGGGTTGTTTAACCTACTGTGGGTGCCCCACTACCACCACACTAATATTAACACCACCTATGTGCGGAAACTACTTACTCTAGTGCATGATGGGTTCTTATGGCTTAGCGCACCTATACCCATCATGGACATGTTCATCCACAGGATCACGCAATGCTACATGAGGGTTTGAATCTGGCCAAGGAGTATAGCGAAAAGGCAGGAGAAAGAGACTTGCAGAGAAGATGAAAAAGAAGGTTGAGCTTGTCAAGAAGTCGTGTGGCTATTCCATCACGTCCATCAACGATCCCACGGAGAAGATTGCCACCCAGATACTGGCTGGAAAGATTATGAGGAAGTTTCACATTGATGAGGTTCCAGCACCTGTGATATTGTTAGCTGCATAATGCACGGAGGGTATGCAGTTTAACTGATCACGCTATTTATGCAGTGAATTCCTTGTGAATTGTCACAAGGTCCAGGATGAGAGGAAGCCCTTCCACTATGCATGGCTACTGCTCTCCATCGTGCTGGTCACATGGGATTTGCCGGGGGACATCCAGTTTCCTCCATTGAAGGAAGGAATGTCGAAGTCCACGCAGTTCGCCTCCCTCGAGGCCATGAAGGACCCTGCGCAGGTCACAGAAACGAAGATTTTTTGGGTGTTGATGGAAGCGATCTTCCACATGGCCATCAACCAATGCCCAAGGTTGTCTCCAACTTTGTATTAGTAGCTTTCCATGTATGCTGAGTTCAAGGCAGATTTCCACTGTGTCTACACTCAGGCGCGGAACAACCCACAGTAGAAGTGGTTCGATTTTTTGTATTTGGTCACCGATGATCCCATATAGGAAGTGATCAAGCGTTGGCTAGTAGATTGGCACACCCCATCTGACTTAGATGCAAGTACTAGCAAAGGTGTGGGGAGCTCAGCTGAGAAGAAATGGAAGGTTGATGCAAAACAAGCGACACGAAAGTTGGCCACACATCAGAAGAAGGAAGCCAACGAGAAGGCTCGAATGGAAAAGGAGTGCGCTGCAAAGGAATAATGTTATAGAAATATTTGGGCACTGCAACCCCAATCACATATGTTGATAAACCAAGGGCTCTCAAAACCCTAAATGTGTTGTTTCATACCCTAAAGGATCAAGGTCAACTGATTACATCATTTCCTAGAAGTTCTCCCTGAAAAAACTGCTCAAAACTGGTCAAAACTGGACCATACAGACTGCTCCATGCTGAGGGTGTGATGCATCTCACCTGCTACACACAAAGGGTGTGATGCATACTGAAAAGCCCTTCTGTAGGGTGCAATGAGCGAGAGATGACAAATGGTAGAAGCAGTTTTCTAGGTGGAAACTCAAAGAATCTTCTAGAAACTACTCATATGATACTTGCCTCTCTGAATTCACCTAGGAATGAGTAAGAGATCTTGAAATCTCCAAGTGGAACCAAGAACTATCAGTGAAATGAAACTAATCAAAATACCAAAAGCTGACTCACTCCCTTGCAAACATCTATATATGGATCCCTCATCCTAGAGATCCAGAGGCTGGAATTTTGTAATTTGTAAGGAAGTGTTGTTGGTTTCTCTTTGAGACATTGTATTGTTGGGTGATATTGCTTTTTATGAGGTGAAGAGGGCTTTCATGCTGGGAGGATGATGCTGGATCAGACAGCTGGGTTGTAATCCTCTCTTCTACTACTTCTATCAATAAAGCTATTTGAGTTTTCCTCCATATACTTGTATATTTCTTAATCTTGTATTTGTGTATGCATTTGTATGGTTAATGTACATATGGTTCTACATTGTTTATGGTTGCAAATCTCTATGCTTTGATGGTATTTTGCTGCTTTGAATCTACAGGTGTTCTTTGAAGCGGGACAAGTGAGAAAGGAGTGGCAAAGCTCTATCAAAGGAGAGAGGAAACAAGCAAGGAGCCAAGCGAAAGACTGAGGTAGGCACTCTCTTCTTCTCTCTTATCTATCTCTCATAAAGGAAAACACAAGTTACTTTGAATTGTTTGTTCTAAGATAGCTACCTGTCTTAGTGGGACTAGCAGCTCTAAATGGACACTAATTTTCCCAGAAACAAAATGGCGACTCCGCTGGGGATCGAATAGTTTGTTTGTTTGTTACCATTGTTTGCTTTATAAACTACAGAGGGAGCCTGAATTTAAGCCAGCTAGCCTTTGAACTACTTTTGCTATGCAACTGCAAAGTAGATCAATGCTGCTTCAATCAATCTTTGGGTTGGTTTATGAACTAAACATCTGACTTGCAAACAGCCTAAGTTCCCTGGTGGTATCTCAATAACCTCATTAGATCAGCCCCTATAATTTGTGTTTAATATCTATCATAAGCTCAGCCTAAATCCCTAAACTTAGCTGCAAACTGTGGGTGAAAACCAAGCTCAGTCTCATCCCTGGACCATCGCACCATCTCTCATTGGCAGTCTGGATGCATCACACCTCCCATGTGCTATAGGTGAGATGCATCCCTGTTTTCCTTAAGGACAGGTGCGATGATTGAATGAGACTGTTTCTGCCTCCAGATTTTGGTTTTTTCTTCATTGTTTTCAACTCTATTCAGTAGTTTTGCTGTCTATGATCAGTATATCACTATTGGAACCTTCTTCCTTCACGTTATTCAACCTCCATTGATAACGAATTATGAATGTTTTTTATGTATTTTTCATCATTTACAGTCTTCCTTTGCAAACAATAGCTTAATCGAACTATCATATTTTGATTCGAAAGTGTCGCAACTGTCGTCTTCAGTCAAGAAAAAGAGTGTCATAAAGTCTTCCTCTTTTAGATAGTCGATTGCACTTTTGCCATTATATTTGATTTGAATTATCAATTCTTTGAAGTGTTGATTATAGTTTTCCATTCGAAATAGAAAGTGTCATCTTAGTCTTCCTTTCATTTTTTTTGAAAAGAAATTGTTAAAGTGTCGCTTCGAAGAAAAGTAGTTCAGATTTGTATTTAGTTTTCTTTTTGTCATTCTCACATTAAGGGAACTAAAAAACAAATACATGCATGTGCATTTTCATTTAGATTGCATGTGGAAATTGATTTAGGAAAAGTGCATTTAGTGTGTGCTCTTTGCTCTATGTTGAAAGAATCATATTTTTCTTTCCTTAGTAGCTAGGATTTTCATTGCTAAAAGAAAATAAACAACTGTTTATCATTTTAGATTGCATATTTAGGAGTTGTACATCTACATCACGAGGTGAACCCTGAAAGGAAAACTTCTTAAGAAAGACAAACTATAAAATAAACCTCAATGAACATAAAAACACTTTGGAACCTAACGCACAACATCTAGAAGTCTAGGCTAGAGACATATTCCGGCGTTGTAAAGCCTGGTAACTATCGTTTTCATCGTAGGTTGGGTGATTCCTCCTCTTTGATATGACAAGTGCCAATATGGACTTGTGCTCCCATGTACCGTCGAGTATATATTGGAATACCACAATAGGCTTATATCATTTATCCTTAGGAATCCGTGTCTGCCGCCCTATCAATCGCAATGCACTAAACACAGCATTCAGGAAGATTGACTGTCCTACGTAAAGTCCTCGGTAATTTCTCTATAATTTACCACCGAGGTGTATATTGCAGTTTTGCGATTGGTTTGGTAATCCCTTTATCTAGATTTCCAAAGTAGTCACTTTTGTTCCCTTTAAGACTCCTTAAAAGAAAAGGTCCATCTGAGAACTTGTCACTTTAGGCTCATTAAAAATCGAAGGCAACTAGAGTCATCTTTAGCTTTTTCTCGACTCTTAAAAATTGAAAAAGCAAGTTGTGTCAAAGTGTCATAAAATTTATTTTATTCGGAATATCATCACTGTTCCCTCATTGATCTTAGGTTGAGAAAATGGAGTCCACCAATCAAGGATTTCCCCTTGGGGGGAATCCTAGTCCTTTCTCCTCTTGGGGAGATATTGGTGCTCCACACATGGCTACATTGTCCCTTCTAGGACTCACAATTGGCCTGCCAGTATGGATATTATCGACCTCTATCATTCAAAACACCGTAATTCCTCAGCAATCAAATCAGCAACTAGATGATACTGAAGTTGCTCCCCCACCTTCCACTTCGTTTGTTTCTCCCTCTCCTTCTTCTTCTTCGCTTGGTGAAACTAGTAACACTAAAAACCAAGTAACTGAGAAGAAGAAGAAAGGGAAGGAGAAGAAGAAGAAGAAGCCAACGGCGAAAGGGGGCAACCATGCATCATCTAGTGAAAATCCACACACTGCACCATCCAAACCCAAATCTCTATGTGTCGTTTGTAAAGGAGACCACTATCATCGAGATTGTCCCTGCATCCCGCAAATATTGAGAGACTGGTGTCTTCAACCTCTGTCGATCATGTTGAGAGTACACTGTCAATTAGTGAAAATGAAGTCAATGGGCAAAAAGGAAGATCTAAGTTTCCTTGTAGGTTGTGTGAAGGCAATCATGCCCTCCACCGTTACCCTTTCTTAGACAAAGCTAAAAGAGTCTTGGATAACCGTCCTACTTCACCGCAACGCTTCCTCCTGGATACAAGAAACTCTTGCCAAGTCCATCGCTAGTTGAAAATACGACTGACACACCTCTGTTGTCAGTCGAAACACCTATCATTGAAGATAAACCCTCTAAGTCCACACCGGACCAAAGTCAACAGGTCAAGACGGCAGTCGACCCAGTTTTGTCTTCAGAAAGTCCACCTTCATATGATACAGTCTCCAAAGAGAATGAGAACGACACCATTCAAATTCTTTTTGTTAACACAAAATCTGATGAGCATGGGGGCAATCTACCCGTTCCTCTACCACAGGAGGGAAGTTTCTCAGTTCAAGAGATTCATCCAGCCATTTATTTGGTCCCTCCTCCAAGAAATCTAGTCATTTCCTTTGATTGGAATCTACTAGCGAGACCCCACCTACCATCTAATGTACCATTCCGAATCACAGTATAAGTTTACAGAATGATCATGGATAGTACTATCATAGATGAAGAGGATTCTGTGAGTATCCTTTCCTAAACTACTTAGAAAGCACTTGGTTCGCCATTGCTTCTACCTGAGATTCGAAATATGTCAGGCTTCAATAAAGGAACCAGTCGACCGTTAGGGATCCTTCCAAATTTTCCTATAACTTTGAGAAGGAAAACCGTTCATCTGAACGTGATGGTAGTCCAAGGGCCTCTAGATTACAATCTACTCCTTTGGCGTGACTACATTTACATCATGGGAGCTATTGTTTCCTCACTCTTTCAGGTGATCTGTTTCCCGTATGAAGGCAGAATGGTCCAGCTCATTGACCAACTTCCATCCCTAAATCGTCTTTTTGCACAAGCAATGTCTCATCAACCTCCAGTTCCTCCACCTGATGATAGCAGGTGATTCGGTGGATGTGACAAAACCAAGGGGCATGCTCCCTGGTCTGATTTGGTAGGAAAACACGAGATATAACGTAGGTTTCCTTGTAGGAAATATAACCAATATGACACACCCGTCCATTTAGGAAAATGGGATCAGTCTGGAAAAAGATTTCCTCGTCGAAGGTTATGTGATTGGAAGCTCCCACCATTCACCTTTGTCTATTTCGATAGACAAAGCCAAGGAAGTGTTTTAGCTGCTACGTGGATGAAATAACCTTGCTTTAATGCAAGAACTTAAGTATGGTAACCTGGAAACTCTATATTTCTTTATACTTGGTGGCATTCAAACCTTTTCTACGCAAGTGAAAAGCAACCAATGTAACTCTAACCCCGTAGTTTTTTACTAACTTCAACTGCTTAAGTTAGGTGATTGGTTTGGTCAACCATTCGCCTTTGCTAGGACCGACGATGATGGAAAAGTGAAGGAAATGTTTCCCAGCGAGAAACTATCCTACCTAACCATAGTAGTTCATTAACCCTGAGGACAGTAGTGGTCATTCCTAGCTTGCATACAAAAGGCTCCGGAGAAAAGTTTCGCATGGGGAAAGCTCCCTAAAAAATGAACCTACTAATGAGAGACATCCTTATTAAATGACTGGAATGAGCACGTTTCCGTGAAGTTCAAGCTCGTTAAAAAATAAGCCTAGCAATGAGCATATGTTCCACCAGAGTTCAATCTCATTAAAAAATGAACCCACCTTCGGTAAATAACCTTTATGATCGCATTGCGATCAACTTTTGAGCCTTGGTCATGTTCTTACCATCACCTCCACATTTTTAGCCGATCATACGCCTCCACTTGATTGTTTACCCTTTTGAGGAACAACTACTATGAGTGATTCTATTAGCCACCTTCTTTACACTGTCATGATTGAAAAGTTCCAAACATACCTGGAACCAGTTGCTATCCGAAAACGTCACTATTTCCTCAAAAATGAGTCTCCTTTAAACCCTTTTCAAACTCGTTAAAAATGAAAAAATTGTCAAGCATTCCAGCTCATTAAAGTGTTTGGAAATACTGAGTTTTCTTTAATTCAGGCTCGTTAAATATGAAAAGATTATCAACAATTCCAGCTTGTTAAAGTGTTTGGAAATAACGAGTCTCTTTTAAGCTCTTTTTAGACTCGTAAAATATAAAAATACTGTTGAGCAATTGGCCTCTCCAACTCGTTAAAGTGATTGGAAGTGCCATCCCTCCTCTATATTTTAATCTTTTTGGACCTAAGGGATCATTACACAAAAATATCAAGCACTTGTATTTTTTGGCTCGCTAAAGTGATTGGAAAAGTTATCCCTTTCGTATTATTTATACTTTTTCGGACTTAAGGGATTATACTACGAAAAAGGACTACTGGAGTTTCCTTTCCGTCTCTTTTTAGACTCTCTAAAATTGAAAAGGACCGAGTTATCTTTGTCGTTAAACTCGTTAAAACAATTCCGACAAACTTGTCCATACGGACAAGAGCGAGTTTCACTGTCGCTAGGCTCACTAAAACATAGCGACAGGTTTTCTCGAAGGGCAAATTATAGAACTAGCATATGTTATCCTCCTCAAGCTTGACAAAAATAAAGAGGTACTAGTTAGTAATGACTAGGTAAAAAGGGAAGAAAACTTGAAGAACTTCATTGGTAGCAGGTCGCTCTTGAACATGACACTTTCACTCCATCACCATGATTGAGTCGGGTTGGGTTATTCCGTTCACTGGTCATATCACCATTGGTCCTTCGTATCATCCATTTTGGGGTTAACGCTACCAATCCATTCTAGTGTCACCGATATGTTCAAGAGAAGTCGCTCAGAGAATTCACCAACCCAGCTAACACCTCATCCACTGTAATACCGTCGTGCTCCATTTTTCATGACCGCCACCCTGAACCTTGTATCATCAGATCATTTTCAGCTCCACAAAATCATTTGCTCCATTCCATGTTGTAGATGTGGGATTCATTAAGGCCCTCCTACAACGGGTCACTTCTTGTTGACATCAGCTCATTATCCAAGAAGTTGACTTAGGAACAACCCTTTCAGTACTTTGAAGCTTGCATGCCTCAATGACAAGTTTCTCACTTATGGCGATGGTTTACATCAATGACCTTCGAGTGAAAGATTTTACGTGGTGTTCGACATCAACTCATGTATTCACACCACATGAATTGTACTGCAGTACCTTGAGGGTCATTATCATTATCGGTGATTCCTCTCGCACATGTTAACAACTTACATCATTGACTGGTAATCAGGCGATGTCTTTCCATGTTCGACACTAGAACATCTTTTCACATGGATCGACTTGTACATCGGGCGAAGATTGAACAAGTTTGAAGACCCCGAATCTAGTTTCATCCATCTGGGTTGCGATATATTCGGGAAAATAAAAACATCAAATGTACTCCATAGCTACACAGATAATCATCCAAGCTAAGGGATGATGGCTCTACCAGAATCATCAGTCTGCCACACAGCCGATTCTTTGTCCTATGTACATGAAAATGAATTTATAAAGCTGAGCATGGGAATGCCCGCCTCAGCTAAATCATGAAAATATTATGAAGATAATGTACTTTATTGTATCTTATTACAGGCCACCTTCCAATTCGAAAAACCTCAAATCCTCATGATAAAGCATTTCACCCGACATCAAAAGATTTACGACCTCATGCTTTAGGGGGCAACTGTTATAGACATATTTGGGCACTGCAACCCCAATCACATATGTCGATAAACTAAAGGCTCTCAAAACCCTAAAAGTGTTGTTTCATACCCTAAAGGATCAAGGTCAACTGATTACATCATTTCCTAGAATTTCTCCCTGAAAAACTGCTCAGAACTGGTCAAAACTGGACCATACAGACTGCTCCATGCTAAGGGTGTGATGCATCTCACCTGCTACACACAAAGGGTGTGATGCATACTGAAAAACCCTTCTGTAGGGTGCGATGAGCGAGAGCTGACAAATGGAAGAGGCAGTTTTCTAGGTGGAAACTCAAAGAATATTCTAGAAACTACTCATATGACACTTGCCTCTCTAAACTCGCCTAGGGATGAGTAAGAGATAATGAAATCTCCAAGTGGAACCAAGAACTATCAGTGAAATGACACTAATAAAAATACCAGAAGCTAACTCACTCCCCTTCAAACATCTATATATGGATCCCTCATCCTAGAGATACAGAGGCTGGAATTTTGTAATTTGTAAGGAAGTGATGTTGGTTTCTCTTTGAGACATTGTATTGTTGGGTGATCCTGCTTTTTATGAGGTGAAGAGGGCTTTCATGCTGGGAGGATGATGCTAGATCAAACAGATTGGTTGTAATCCTCTCTTCTACTACTTCTATCAATAAAGCTATTTGATTTTTCCTCCATATACTTGTTTATTTCTAAATCTTGTATTTGTGTATGCATTTGTATGGTTAATGTACATCTTATTCAACATTGTTTATGGTTATAGATCTCTATGCTTTGATGATATTTTTATGCTTTGACTCTACAGGTGTTCTTTGAAGCGGGACAAGTGAGAAAGGAGTGGCGAAGCTCTATCAAAGGAGAGAGGAAACAAGCAAGGAACCAAGCGAAAGACTGAGGTTGGTACTCTCTACTTCTCTCTTATCTATCTCTCATAAAGGAAAACGCAAGTTACTTTAAATTGTTTGTTTCTAAGGTAGCTACCCATCTTAGTGGGACTAGCAGCTCTGAATGGACACTAGTTTTCTCATAAACAAATAGGCTATACAAGAACAATGTGACTCCGAGAAAAGTGGAAAATCCCCTTCTCCTGAAACCAAGGAGGAAGAGCAGTCTGTGTAGGGCGGTGGTAGTGATGAGGAGAAAAGTACCCCAAGAGGAAAAAGTCGAATAAAGTGCAGATGGATCCCATCACCCTGACAGAGGGCGATCTCAATGAGATCGATGACAAGGTGTGCAACACTACAACCAACTGTTACAACAATTCAAGCAACAGCACATGGAGTTTCTGGAAAATGTTTAGAAGGATCTACACGAGCTGCAGATCCAAACTAGATGAATAAAGGTGGGCGCAGGTCAAGTGAGTGCCACACAGACGAGCCTGGCACCGAGGACAAGTCAGGCTGCAAAACTGGTAAGGACAGTGGACCTTAGAACAGTTTCTCAGCCAGAAGGGTCCCTAAGCATAGAATCAATGGATGACAATATCATCATTAGTACCCTTAAGAATATTGGCCTAAATATTGTAGCGCTCCCTAATGAATTTCTTCATGCGCTGCAGATAGGAGTGACAGTGGAATTGAGAGCTCAGGAGCAACGTGCTCTCAGTTCAATCAATGAGTACCAGGTGAAAAATGAACAAATGTTCATAGAAAAGATGTAACCCCTGAAAGAAAGGGATACTATCCAGGCACATAGCTCCTAGCTGGAAGCTGCAGTTGCAGAGGCATGTAGAACAGTGTTGGAGTCGGACATACCTAAGGACACACAACCAGAGGCCAAGATCCAGAAACTAGCTACACGCATCTGTGAGGCAAAGGAAAAATTAGTGAGAGTTCAATTTGAACTCAACATGGAAATCACAGAGCTACATCTCAAATCACAGCCTTCAACTCTACCCGAGGTCAAGGAATAGCGCCGAGCTGCCATGAAGGAAGGGATGGCTACTGTGGATGCCTCAGTTGTTGACTACACGGCCTTATTTGAACAGGCGATGGAGTTAGTGACGACCCTATAGGAAGATCTGAACCTACAGATATTGAATACAGAGATCTGCTAGCTCCAAAAGCAGTATGACAAGTTTAGGGTGATGGCGCTCTCCATTTCTATAGCTCAACACCTTGCCAAGTTGTAGGAGGGGAAGCATCTCAGAAAAAAGAGGCATTGCTTAAGGCCAAGTTGGGTCCTTGGTTGGAACAAACCTACCAAGTCTCAACCAACATTCAGGAGAAGCTGATGAACTTGCAACTCACACAACAGAAGATCAAGCTAGTCAGTGAAGGACCAGCTATGGAGAAACATGTCGAACAAGTGAAGCAGGTAGCTACACAAAGCACTTCTGAGGTAGTAGTTGTGTAGGTGGACTTGGGGGATCTTCATAGTAAGATCACCATCCAAGTGACTCGATAGTGAGTCACAACCTTTGTGTTGGGGGCCTGTTGGGATGGGGTCCCCTGGGTCAGTGTTGGATTAAAAACCCAAGTTTTGATGTAAAGGTTGATAAAAAGATGTAAAGTCTCAACAAATTGTGGATGCGGAGCACGTAGTTAGTTAGGAGTCAAAACAAGTTCTTACCTTTGTTTATGTAAAGTTGAGTCGGTTTTGAGATCTACCCATGGTCTGTGGACTATGGGATTGTATAAATAGGTGTGTCTTAGAGAGTCTAAGGTAGATAGATGTCTAGGTCTATGGGTATGACAAATGGAGTCTTAGAGAGTTAACACAGGAAAGTAAGTCTTATAGGGGGAAAGGGCTCTGCAGCTGAGTGCGCAGAGGCCTAGAATAGTGTTTGCAGCTGAGGGCATGGACCCATACAACTGAGTGTGCAGGGAAGTTTTGAGTCTGTAACCTTATACTAAAGATCAATAAAGAAGATTGTTGGAGAAATTCATATGTTTTATCTGGTTCCTTCTTTTGTTTGTGTTTGCAATATATGTTGTGATGAGATAATTTCTTTATGAAACAATGATATATTGATGTGTGAAACTACTGGATAAGTCTTATTAACTGAATGCAATTCATGTTAAGTATTTACGTGAAGATCATAATACATTTGGTTACGTTTGTCAAACACTTAAGTAGATATGAGTAGATTCTGATCTAAGGATAATTTATGGTGCATGTAAGTAGGTATTTCATCTATTCAAGGTTTGAAAAAGTTGACCACCAACCTTCGCGGAGGTCTAGGGGTCGTCTGAAGGGAGTTATAGTACCAAGCCCTAAGGGCTTATAGATCTACGCAGAGGCAAACCTAGGGCATAAAAAGACATCACATTGATCTTCGGATGCGGAAACTTGGTTCCAACATCCTCCCATACTGCTTCAGGTGAGACTTAAGTCTGCACTAAGCGGTTTGATTCCAAAAGGGCCAGTAGTGTAGGGTTTTTTTTGGTGCAACTAACTCTGAACCTGGGTCTAGACCCACTAAGCCAACAGTCTCAAACTTGGAGATAAAGGGAATGAGAGATCCCTTGATTGATTCTTTCATAATCCTTTGAGCTCTTTTCTCATCCTCATTGTACTTGGCTAAGGCTTGAGTTTTTTCCTTAGAAGGGATAATGATGTTCCCCTTGACATATTCTAGGAGCTCATTCTCCTTAAGTAGATCAATCCTCTTCTTCCATGCAAGAAAGTTATTGGTGCCTAACAATTTATTGCTTTCCTTGCAAAAAGACATTGATCTATATTCATAAGGGGGCATATACTTACTTGATATATTTTGAGATTTTATGGATTTGCTTCCTCCTTGAAAGCTTGATGGCTTGTCTTCCCTAGATCTTGATGTCCTTCAAGTTGCCTTCTTCAAGTGGACTTGCTTGGTGATGAGGTGTGCTTGAAGACTTGTAGTTTGATGTGGATCTGCTCTTCTTTGGTAGGTGCCTTTATATAAGGCTCTTCTTGTAGCTTTGTAGCCTTCCTTGACGAGTGATGAGTTCTTGAGGTGGTTGAGCCTTCTAAGCTTGATGCTTCAAATTTGTAGATGCTTGAGTGTTCTTGAGTTGCCCTTTCCTTGATGTGTCATCTTTACTCTCATACCATGTCAGAGAATCTAGGGCAAAGTAGTGTTGTGATGATTCTCTGAGACTTGATAACAATTTGTGGAGTGTTTTTACTTTTCTTAGTTAGCTGATACTTCTTTGTCATCTTATTAGTGCATATGTGTGTGCTTCATCAAACTGCTACCAAAACAAAATAACAAGAACACATAATTTGGCTCTCTGCCAGGGACAAACCCTCTCCACTCTTGAGAGGGAAACCCTTTGTAAGTTTTCTCTTATTGAAGCTTCTTATTTGAACAACTACCAAACCCTAGACCCTTGACTAAGATCTCCTCCAAGCATGAGTCAAATCCTTCCTCTTTCTGCACTGTCACTTCTGACACATCTTTCGGTACTTCTTCTAGCACTTTGTCTTCTAGGTTAGGATACCCTAGAATATTAGGGCTCCTCTTCTTCATTATAAGGAGATCCTTCTTTGTTGTCCTTAGGAGACCTTGTAGACCCAACTGCTCATCCGAAATAGGCCTCTTATGTTGCTGCCCTAAATTGTTGTCAAGCCCTTCCTGCACCTCGCACGTGTGACTGTTGTAGCCTCCTTTTCTTCTTTGTTGGAGTGCCCTTCTTCCTCACTTGAAGGTCTTTCTTCTACGCTAGTGTAGTAGGCCTTGTAGGCCTAGTTTCAGCCTCAACCAAGGGTGGATGTGTGACTGTAGTTTTCTGCTACCCTAGCCACAGGAACAACTTCAGATTTCACATGTGTGACTGTGTATGACCCTAAAACCAGTCCCTTATCCTTCGCTTGTGAGGTTGCCTTCAATGCTGGAGTGAGAGACCTTTGTTGACTGAATAGCTAGCCCAAACCACAAAGAATGTACCCCTGTTGATCTGGCCACAGACTGTCCTTAGTTTCTTCGCACGTGTGGCTGTAGAAACCCTAGAAAGCAGCCCCTTAACTTTGTTGTTCTTCCTTGTTCCTTCGCTGCCCTAACAGACTTCTTATCCACCTTTACTTGGTTATCCTTCTTCCCTTTTGTCACCTCCTTTCTTGCGGATTTCAGAGCTTGAGTGTATCTGTCCAAATGAGGAGTGGACAACCTCTATTTATAGAGGTTTGTCCCTCCTCTCTCAAGCCAACATGACTGTCCATTAGGCCGACTTGACTGTCTTCTAGGCCGACTTGACAGTTGCATTATATTTCACATTTATTCATCATTTTTTTCTGCTTGTAGACTTCGTTGGAGCTAGGAGAGGATTTGACCATGCTTGGAGTTATTTCCTTGACCTTGTATGATGGCTTACAAGATGTAACATGCCTTTAAAGGGTATTTTCATAATTAAATTTTGACTTTGACTCTCTAGAAGCACTTAAAAATGTGCGTAACCTATTCAATGAGTAAGAAACTCGTTGAAAAATAATACAAAAAAATAATCTCTTTTCTTCAATAAGTACAAATATCAAAATTACATATATGAAGACTGAACCTAGTTACATCTTCTCCAATGCATACCTCTCCGCCTAAACTGTGAGGAATTTTTTTGTCTCAACCTCTCAACTTTACCATGTATCCCACCATTACCAGTCAACGGATTCTTAGGCCTATAAGTTCACCACCCTCTGGACTTTATCATTTATCTTGCCATTATCATTCAAGGGATTCCTTGGCCCAACCAAGGTTATTCACCTCTGAGATTTACGTGTATCCAACCATTCATCGGTCAATGATTCCTAGGATTAATCAAGGTGCTCACAACTAGGATTTACCATGTATCCCATGCCCAAATTCCTAGGCCTTGTGAATAATACTGAGACAATCCCACTCAGCTTCGATTCTATTTGGCTATCTAGTTTAACCAAATACAAGGAAACCCACCACATCATGGCTATCTGGAAATGGCAAGACAAGGCTGAGGAACAATGTCACACCTGGAAAAACCCATTCCAATGATAGCATGAGAACCAAATACACACATGCATGTACCATGCATGCCAAATATAGCAAGGAAATCTCACATGCAAATAGATATCTACAAGTAATATCATTGTAGTTGCTTGATCCTCCTCTTCCTTGCTTGATCTTTGCTTCCCTTTACTTTCTTTTTCCTTCCTTTCCTTTCCTTGATCTAATGCTAGAGTGCTTCAAGAATGCTCTAAGTGTCCAAGAGTGTGAGAGAGAGATATCCAAAATTGAACTATCATAAAGCTACAAATTGATCCTTGGAATTCTTTTTAGTGATGAGGCCTCTTTTTTCTTCACTTTCCAATATTTTCCTTCATTTTCCTCCTCATATGAAACTTGTAACCTTTCACCTTCCTTTTCTCCTAATTTCCATTATTTTCATAAATAAAATTCCAATTAATGCCTCATGCCTTTCTAAAGCCTTTTCCATTTCCTTTGCCAATTTCCTTATCCATAATAAACCAAATGAACACCCACACTAGAATGTTTTTCCCAACATTCAACTCGGAATATGTGTCCCATGACCTTGGTTATTATTTTGCCTTTATGTTGTAGCAGCTACAAACACCCTCCAAAATTTTGCCTTAGCTTCATTTTGGAGCCTCCCTACCAACCATCCTTAGTAGCATGTCTTGCACTGTCAAGTACATAGGCTTCAATTGAGTTTCGGTGGCCTATCGTCTCGTGCATGCCAACTTGTTTGTCTCCCTCTTGCAGGTCAGCATTCTGGACTTAGGCTATTTTTTGGCTGAGACATTCCCCCAAAAAATTGCATAATTATGGAGGGGAACCAGCCTTCCCTCCAAAAATTGCACAAATTAGCTGGACAGCTTGCTGAGCTCCAAAATTGTGCAGAACAATCAGGTAGTTCTCCTTTAGAAAACTACGCAATTTGACCTGGCACTTGGCCTCAACCCATAAATTGCACACCTCTGGGAGGCAGTGACCTGTTCCCTCTAGAAATTGCACAAATTAGCTGGACAGTTTGCTAGGCTCCAGAATTGTGCAGAACAGCGAGGCAGTCCTCCTTTAGAAAACTACCGAATCTGACCTGGCACTGGGCCTCAACCCAGAAATTGTGCAATTCTAGGAGGCACTGACCTATTCCTTCTAGAAATTGTGCAATTCTAGGAAGAAGTCACCTGTTGACCCCAGAAATTGTGCAATCCCTCTCAGACAGCCAGTCCAACTCAACTCAGAAATTGCACAATTTTGGGAGACAGTCACCTGCTGACCCATGAAATTGTGCAATCCCTCAAGGGTAGCTAGCCTAGTTCATCTAAAAAACAGCACAAATTTTCATCCCAATCTTGCAGGTTGTTGCATGTTCCTTCAGGTTAAACGATTCCCTCCGGGACTGAACAAAACTGATTTTCATGCATGGGTTGTTTATCCTGAAATAGCAAAAGGAGGCATGGGAAAGGTATCCCTATATCTAAATGATCTATTTTTAGTAGCTAGAGGTTACTGTTGGGCTCTTAATTTGTCATTATTTTTACCACTTCTTAACATTCATTTCATCTATTTCCACTATTCTTTCATCACATTATTTATCATAATTTATTATATAATTCCATTTCATAATCATTTATGCTCTTGTGGATAAATAATACCTGATCTCATTTATTTTTAATAATTAATTATTATTATGCATAATTTTGGTTTATTCATTCGTTATAACCTCACTCGTGATTTTAGCCTCCAAGATCTCTTCTAGATTGCAGATTTGGTCTTCAACAGAAAATTAGATATTCCAACTCAGGAATTCGCTGGAATAAGAAGTGACAAACGTTGGACGTTTTGCGAAAATGAAAGTGAATCTGAAAAATCCGAGACATGGGTTTTTTTTAGAATGGACCAAATCAGTTTCTCTATGAGCAGTTTTCAGAAATTCAATTTTTATTGGGAGAAAAGCAAGGTTCTTCAAAGGACATATTTGTAGATTTGTTGTTGTGACTGTTTTCCAGAATTACCCAATTGTAATAACCAAATTCGACTTATTCCAGCTGAATCATGATGGAAAGATCTCTCAAATCTCATCTTGAATAATGAGATCAGTCTGTTGTAATTTTCCTTTGGATGTTTGTATATTTAAAAGACACAATTCAGAGAGAATGAAATCTAGCTGATGTAAGAAATGAGCCTTGTAACAGTGGAACTCTTGTTAATGAAATCTCCAGCCTTCTGATATTTTTCTCAATATGTGAGTTAAGCACAGCCTTGACCAGGGAGTTGGGCCCACTCTTCTTGTGAGGTTTTGTGCGTGTGTCCTTTTTATGTATATTGTTTTACTTGTTGTATTTTATTTATTTTTGTTATAGATTTCCATAGATTGTTGTGAATGCTTTTCTTTCTGCAATTTAATTTCCATTACTGTTACAATGATGCTTTAATTTCCTAGTCACGAACCCTTGGTCAATGTAAGATTGTAACCTTTCTCCTGCATATACCTTGTGTGTTACCTTGAAAAGTGTACGCACCCGGATTGATGAATTAATGTAGGAAAAGGGATTGAATAATTTGTTCATACTCGAACACCAACATTTTGGCACAGTTGCCAAGGAAGGCTAACAAGGTGCAAGACATGATCTGTATCGACTAGAGGGTCAATCTCTCGTCCTGGGGAGGGAATTTTCCTTTAACACCCTACTCCAGGTCCTGAGTGTAGTTATTTTTCCTACATTTTTGCTTGTTTTTATTTTATAGGATCCACTCTCTTGTCCTGGGGAGGGAAAGAGTTCTCTGACACTACTCCAGGTCCCGAGCTTAAATTTTTCCTGCATTTTTGTTTGTTTTGATTTTGGAAAAACTAATCTCTCATCCTAGGGAGGGAATGGTCCTTTGATTCCTTGCTCCAAGTCTTGAGCTTTAGATTTCCTTTCAAATTGTTTTTTTTTTAATAACTAGGAAGAAAAAGGTAGAAATTTGAATAAATCTTATCATTTCACTCAAGTGGTGATGTAAGAACCACCCATTCCACTAACAAATTGACAGGAATATATGAAGGAGGAACCTCAAAACATCACAGGAAGAACTTCTTCTATTATGGTAAGAAATGGCTCACATTGTTACTTTTGAATTCCCTATCAGTGATCTAGGAGGAGTGACACAAATGCACATAATTCCTCCATCTTCTCTACCAAATTTTCATGGTTTGGATAATGAGGACCCAGATACATTCTTATTTGAGTTTGAAGTACTTTGTAGAGGATATGATTATTGTACTAATGATCAAAGGTTGAAAGTGTTTCCTCTTACTCTAAAAGGAGCAGCTCTCTAACGATTCATGAGCCTTGGTGGGAACTGCATCAAAACATGGGAGGACATGAAGAATGTATTCTTGGAGAAGTACTAAGACTATTGCAAGGCCAATGAAGATATTGTGAGTATGATACAAGGGGAAGATGAAAGCTTGGAGGACTATTTGGAGTGATTTAAATACAACCTTCAAAAATCAAAGCATAAGAATTTGGAAAAAGAGATCTTAAAAAAACTCATTCTTAAAGGAATCAAAGATGAAATTTTAGAAATATTAAATCTGATAGGAAAATGTGACGTTTTTCAGCTATCATATGATGATGTTTGTGATTTATGCATAAGTTATTCGAGAGGAACATCCAAGGCTGGTAAGAATTCTAGAGAATTTTATTCTTTCCTTTCCAAATATGCTACAAGAACAGGAGATATAAGAGATGAAATCAATGATTTATTTGAACATTTCAAAGTTGATTTTATTAGCTCTCTAAATTCACAATTGCATGTTTTGTAGGTTAAGAAAAGTCAAGTAGAATTTGAAGAAGTGATTTTTCCTCAATGCCAAAAGGAGCATCCCATGGATAGTTTATCTTTCTTACTTGGGATGAAAACAAAATTTCCAAGAGATGGAGAAGATGCAATGATTTCAAAACCATTGAAACCTTAGCCTTCATGTATGTTTCAAAACACTTCTTCTCCATTGTCTGACTTGCAAATCTATTATGGAATACTCATGTGTTAGGGCAGCCATGCCAATCTCAATATAACCCCCATCAATCTTGTCCACAAGTTTGGCATGGTTCATCCTATGATTACATGACTACTCTCCCTCATCTTGTAGCACAAAAATATCATCCATATTCTTTTCCATCTTTTCAAGAATACCTTGCTTGCGTATCAAAATCATCCACACATCCCAATCAACTACATCATCAAAATTCTCCATGCGCTACACAATATCCTGCTCAACTCATTCCACACCCTCACCATAATAAACTAGTATAACATGCTTACAGTGTTGAATTGCAAAATTTACCTACCCTTCCCACTCAACCTATCTCGCATACACAATTGCAAAAAACTTATATCGAGATTCGAAATGTTCCAAATCCAAAAATTGTAAAAGTTATGGAAGAAAAGGAGGTTTCTTCTAGTCTACGTCAATAAGTTGTTTTAGAAACTCAAGAACTTAATGATATGACAACTATGGGAAATCAAGAAAGTAAAGGATATATTGAAAATTGGTTTCACTCCATCAATTTTTCGCAGCGTCACTCCATACTTCAGCAATTTTTGACACCATATTTTCAAGGGAAGTTGGTCTCTCATACCCTAGTATTTATTGACAGACATTTCTCAAATTCGGGTGTGTATACACTTGAGGCATTATTTCTAAAATGGCTCCATTGGAAGTACTGTTATACATAAGTATGCTTTATTTTTCAAGGTAGAATAGATTATTGTAGAAAATAGAATAAATAAGTATATAAATAATTTTTGTTATATGTAGAACGAGTTGTGTTTGCTGCAACTTGCTGAGTATATCAATATCAATGGTAAAAATTTGAATTTAATTGTGTATGTAGATGTATTATATTGAAAAATAGATTTCTACAAACACTCATCATCATTTTGATTTTATATATATATATATATATATATATATAGATATCTTAGGGTGTGTGGGCTTGATAAAACCACTGAAATCACAGTCGGTATAGTCATGTTTTGAGGAACAAAATGGGCATATTTTCAAAACTTGTTTCTATCCTAAGTATCCCTTTATTTCTACTTTCTAATCCAATTTGAATCACTCAATTTGGATTTGAAATGAAAAAGTTATGACCAAAACATTGACAGTATGTCGAGTAGGCAACTCACGAACAGAGTTGGGACAATCCGTTTTTGGAGGCCTAAATGACATAATTTTTTAAACCTATTTCTATGGTATATCACCCTATTAATATAGTTTACAATTCAATTTGAATCACCCAATTTTGATATCGTATGAGAAAGTTATGACCAAAATACTGACTGTCTATCGTAAATCAACACCTTTAAAACTCTGTTTTTCCGACTGTTCCTTCACACATTTGACCCATAAATTCTTCATGATTTCAAAAATTGTTTCTATTGGATATATTTACATGAATCTAATTTAATCTCCAATTTGAATTGGTTCAATCCGTCATCAAACAAAAAGGTTATGATTAAAATATCAACTATTGGTCTAAGTTGGGAAATCGAAAATGACTCTGTTAGGCAGGTTGTTCTAAGTAAATTTGACATATCATATCATGGAATTTTTAAAACCTATTTCAATTGTAGATATCCCTATTAATTCTCTTTCATTTGGCTTTGTAATCATGAAAATTGGATGAAAAACAAAGAAGTTATGATTACAATATTGTTGGTTAGTATGGTTGGCCAACGCTGTCCCGCAGGTAATAGATTAACTCTAATTTGTTATTTGTTTTCCATGGATTTGTTTTACAGAATAACTACCTATTAATTTTTTTCATATTTATTGGATTTAGAGAGCCTGATCACCTCTCTTCTTCCATGATTACATGTCTTATTACAGGTAGACGCTCATTTTTTGCAAGTCTGAGGAGAATAAAGGAGGTCAATTTGTTTTTGAACAAGTGAGTATTGAAGGCAATGATAATGAAATAATAGATTTTCATCCCAACATCTATTAAGAAATCTAATATCATATAATTTTGATTCTTTCTTAGTGCCATGGAAATTGATCATAAGAGTTTGTTACAAATTATTCCTATTATTTCTCACCAACAACATGAAGACTTTTTCATTACTTAATGGATTCATAACAAGAGAAATGGAGAGTTGATTTCCATTTGAAGATCCAAGTCATTTCTGCCAAAACATTTTTCCATTCATTTACCACTAATAGATTGTTGTTTCTGGAAACATATTGATATTCCCTTAGGAAACAACATTGCTGCAGTCAAAATCATAGCCGTTGCAACTTAAGTTATTTATTTATTTATTGTTTTTCAATAAAATTGTTATTTATTTTCTGATTCCTCTTTTTTTTTCATGTGTTCAAAGTCAAAAATTTTGTTCCTGAATCTTATCAGTATATGGTTTCCTCAAATCCATTAGGTGTTGTTACTCTGCCACTGTTGTTACTCGGACACCAACATTTTTGGGTGTTGTTACTCCCAAAATTTTTCTAAGTGTTGAATGTTGTTACTCTGTCAGTGCTGTTACTCCGCCAATGTTGTTACTCCAGCGTTGTTGTTACTCTGCCAGTGTCGTTACTCCGCTGGTGCTATTACTAAACTAGTGTTGTTACTCCGCCGCTACTGTTACTCCGACGATGTTGTTACTCCGCCAGTGTTGTTACTCTGTTACTCCACTGGTGCTGTTACTTCGCCGATGTTGTTACTTCGTCGATGTTGTTACTCCGTCACTGCTGTTACTTTGCCGGTGTTGTCACTCCACTTGTGCTGTTATTCCGCCAATGTTTTTACTCCGCCATTGTTGTTACTCCACCAATGTTGTTACTCCGCCGGTGTTGTTACTCAGCTAGTGTTGTTACTCCATCGCTACTCTTACTCCGTCATTGCTATTACTCTGCTAGTGTTGTTACTCCATCGCTGTTGTTACTCCTCCGATGCTGTTACTCCCGAATTTTTTATGAGTACCCGGTGTTGTTACTCCGTCGGTGTTGTTACTCCACCGATGTTGTTACTCAACTAGTGCTATTACTCCGTCGGTGCTATTACTCTATCGCTACTGTTACTTTGTTGCTATTGTTACTCCGCTGATGCTGTTACTCCCGAAATTTTTCTGAGTACCCGGTGTTGTTATTCTTTCGGTGTTGTTACTCTTTCAGCGATGTTACTCCTTCAGTGTTGCTACTTCGTTGTGAAATTTTTTCTAAGTACCTAGTGCTGTTACTCTACACATGTTGATACTCCACCAAGGTAAGTCTTCAGGTACGTCCTTAATCAACTCCATGTATTTGATTGATATTTCAATTATGACCGAGGATGGTCATATCTTAGTTGGAGGGAGGTGTTGCATTTGATAGAAATGTATTATATTTAATATCAATGATGTCATGTCATCATTGTTATTAAAATTTCACGTCAACTCATACATCTCACGATTATTACCACCATAATCCATAACAATCTCAATATAACCCCAAATTATCCACACACATTGGAACTTGAATCATGCACAACGACATTAACTTGGTGAATGGGGAAATACATTTAATTGTCTAGGTCCTCTTTGACATAGTGATTAGGTAGTCAATTTATCTTTGTTTATCTATAAACATAATTTTTTTTTTTAAGGAATAATTATGAAAAGATGATTTCATCATGGCAACTTTCAACTTTCCTAATTTGTCAAGTCCCTGATCTTGTAAAATTTATGATGATGACCACAAAATTGTACTTAAATCTTTCCATCACTATCTAATGAATTATTCCTCAAACCCCAATCTTAACAAAGAAAAATATATTTATCAACAGTCATTTGAAGGTTATTAGTATTTGAGAAGCAAAATTACCCGAGTTGAAAATAGTTACTACAAAACATTTTACGCCATCCCTAGCTCTTAAGGAGCTAGCTTGCCACCCCATCTATTAAGTGATCTTTTGTTGATTAACAATAACCATAGTTAAATTTTAAACATAAATAGTCAACTGGAGGATAGGAGGTCTCATCACGAGCCAACCTACCATGATCATAGGTCCTAATAGAGTGACATTACCACTACTGGTCACCAAGTCGGGGTAATGGCCTTTGGTCATAAAACTGAAGGACAAGAGGTCTCATCACAAGCTGACTTGTTCACTTTTGTTAGTTCCCGTGAATGGAATTTTTATTAACCGGTTACCAAGCTAGAAAAATGATCTTCAGTAGACATCTAAGTAAATTGAAATGCTTTTGTAACTATGTACTTATTTCTAATAGATGGGACACTGGCATCTCAATGGGTTAAAAAGGCATCCCTGTCGAGGCTATGGACGCCTGCTAGCAGCAGTGGCCATGCCTATGGTATAGAAGTTAATTCAATACTATGATCTACTTGGTTACCTTGTTTTCTCAAAACTAACTACCGATAAAGCCACTATTGCATATATAAGGTTTGCTAGAACTCATGGTTCATGGGGTAATATTTAATCAGTTCTTAGATAATGGTGGTTATGGTTTATATCTATTATTGAGTCATAAATATTTACTTTACATGTTAGGGATGAAACTTTTAGGATATTTGATATTTGACATTTTGTATCATCTAATCTATCATTCCTTTATTCTACAAGTTTCATAACTTTAACCAAAGATAGTTGCTTTACCCAATCAATCTCTATTTAATCCTAGCTTAACAACACTACTATTATTTTGGGGAAGGATGAAGAGGCCTAATCTTAATTTTGAATCCTGATGAATCACTGATTGAGGATACTGATGAGACATGCTATAAAAATCTTGATGACAGGGAAACTAATCAGTTTGGGGGAAGGAAATCCTGCTACACTTATTGATTACTTTCTTTGAGCTTTCATGGCTTCCACCTTTCGCATCACTTACACAAACTCAACCTATATTAGCTTCAAAAAATGTTAATCTATAGATGTCATTCCACGTTATTTTGTTGAAAGCAACAATTGAGGTGAAATAACATGAGTGTTTGATTTATTAAAAGTTTAGGAGAATGTCATAAAAAAAACCATTGAGCATTATTCACTCATATTTTTCAAACCATTATTTCCCCTACTTTATACAAAGGCATTGGGTTGCATGTGGGCATGCAACATATTCAGTTTGGGGGAATGTTGGGCTCTTAATTTTTCATTATTATTACCACTTCTTAACATTCATTTCATCTATTTCCACTATTCTTTCATCCCATTATTTACCATAATTTATTATATAATTCCATTTCATAATCATTTATGCTATTGTGGATAAATAATATCTGATCTCATTTATTTTTAATAATTAATAATTATTATGCATAATTTTGGTTTATTCATTCATTATAATCTCACTCATGATTTTAGTCTCCAAGATCTCTTCCAGATTGCAGATTTGGTCTTCAACAGAAAATTAAATATTCCAACTCAAGAATTCGTTGGCATAATAAGTGACAGCTTTGTGTTGGAGGTTTTGGGAAAATGAAAGAAAATCTAGAAAATCCGAGACATGGGTTTTGTTTAGAATGGACAAATCAGTTTCCCTACAAGTAGTTTTTAGAAATTCGATTTTTATTGGGAGAAAAGCAAGGTTATTCGAAGGACATATTTGCAGATTTGTTGTTGTGGTCGTTTTCCAGAATTACCCAATTGTAATAACCAAATTCGACTTGTTCCAGCTGAATCATGATGGACAGATCTCTCAGATCTCATCTTGAATATTGAGATCAGTTTGTTGTAAGTTTCCATTTGATGTTTGTATATTTTAAAGACACAATTCAGAGAGAAGGAAAACTAGCTAATGTAAGAATTGAGCCTTGTAACAGTGGAACTCTTGTTAATGAAATTTCCAGCCTTTTGATATTTTTCTCAATATGTGAGTTAAGCACAGCCCTGATCAAGGAGTTGGGCCCACTCTTCTGATCAGGTGTTGTGCGCGTGTCCTTTTTATGTATATTGTTTTACTTGTTGTATTTTATTTATTGTTGTTACAGCTTTCCGTTGATTGTTGTGAATGCTTTTCTTTCTGCAATTTAATTTCCATTACTGTTACAGTGATGCTTTAATTTCTTAGTCACGAACCCTTGGTCAATGTAAGATTGTAACCTTGCTCCTACATATACCTTGCGTGTTACCTTGAAAAGTGTACGCACCCAAATTGATGAATTAATGTAGGAAACAGGATTAATAATTTGTTCATACTCGGACACCAACAGTTACACGAAAAGATCATTTTAGAAGCCTCTCGCCAAGTGTTGTTTTTTCCCAGATTTGTGGCATGCAAGTCATAACCTCGATCTTATCAAAACTTAAGAATGAGATGCCACAAAGCTCATTCCTCACATCAATCTTGCAGATCTGACATCCCACATCACATCCAGGAGACTTTGGCACTTTTAACTTAGTTGTTTCAGGGTAAGTTTGTTTCTCATGTCTTGTGCTACATTTCTGTCTCTTTTTTTGTTTCATTTTGTGTAAGTGATTTTTTCTTGATTTCAATGATCGCTTTATATCATTTTAATGTAGGTTAGCTTGTACAAGCATTGTTTCAGTTTTCGTTTACATCTCACTGTTGTTGCATGAATGACACTATTTTGCACCGAAGATCACCGTTGCGGCGACTCACTTCACACGCATGCATGCTTTTCCATTTTCTGAATCCTGCACTTATTGTTTGCATGCATGATCATTCACTCTTGTTACACCTAGTTTCACCATGCATTTAGACTTCTCATGTTTTCGATTGCCCATTTTGGGAGTCAGTCTCCCAGCCTCCCGGTGAAAATTGTGCAATCTTCACGGACGGTCACACAGGTGTGTTGCATGTCAGTCCTTCAACTTTTTATTTTATTTTCAACCAACATATTTCTTGCCATGAGTGTTTTTATGTCTCCAAGTATCACAGGTGTTTGTCTGCCTCTCAGTAGCATAGGTACAATGGCTTCCAGGAGAGAAGAGCCAAAATACACCGTTGAGAGAGCAACTGGGGATGCAGCCGATCAAGTGTCTATGAACTTGCCTATCTATGAATACATAAAGTTTTTCATGGACAAGGATATCAAGATGAAATGGAAGTGGAATCACAACAAGCAGCACCATCAGCAGCAGCAGAAGGTAGCACACTTGCATGCGACAAATTCAAGAGGAAGGTTTTTGACATCACGAAGGTGAAACAAAGTAGCAAGCTCAAGCATATACACTTGTGATGAAAGCAGCTTTGGAGATTGAGGCTATGAGGTGACGACATGACGAGAGGATTGCGCGAAGGCAGAAAGAGAAACAGGGAAGGAGTTGCAGGTGCTGAAGTGACAACTCAAAGAAGAACATGAGCTGCACAGACAAGAGAAGGAGTTTCAGTGGGAACAGGTAAGGCAAGAGGTGCAACATGCACAGATTGATGAAACTTCACCCATACAAGTTATGGACCCATCTAGCAGCTGGCATGGAGCAAACAAGGTGAGAAATGCTTTCAATCACATGCAAGGGTGTTTGAGAGCATGGATGTCATTGTGCGCACACATGCGATTTCTATAGGGATTAACGCACGGGTGTTTGGTGATGTAGAAACCCTCAAGGATCTTCCCAAAATCCTTGTAAGACAGTCAAATTAGTTGTAGTTGTCACAAATATGCATGCATATCTATGCTTAATAAATGAATATCAAAGAGAGAAGGAATTATTACCTCGAGTCTTACTATGGTGTTGCTGGAGAGCGCAATGTAGCTATGCAGAAGACCCCTGAGCCAACCCCAAATTAAAACTTGCACATAGAAAAGACAAGCATAATATCACAGCATAAAACCTTGATAAACAATGCATGAACATATAAAGATATCTAGTTGCATATATCTAAGCCACTCATGCTAACAATGTTGCATAAACATATAAACAAGTTATACTACCAACATCACAGAGTGGAAAACATAATTGTAGTTCTATATTGATGTAGAAAGAGTGATTACAACCATCAGTTGTATCAGCCTTCCCTTACCCCTCCATCTCCTCTCTCTCTCTCCCTTCTTAACCTCTTCTAATGCCTTAGTCTGAGACTCTGCTCGACACCAAATAGGCAATCCTTTCAAATTTTTCGACCTCTTTCACAATGGCCCTAGTCTTGCATATATAGCATGTGAGGATAGGGTTGCCAAGTCCTTCATGAGTTCCATTAGGCAAAAGTAGTGATGTTTCCATGCCTTTTTGCTCTTTCCTGTTTGCATACTCCATTAGGAATTATTAATTCTTCCAAAAAGGTTGAGTTATGATGTTTCCCTACTTTTGTGAGCTAACATAGGAGAGAATCTTGGGGTATTTCTTGGTCAACTTGTTCCCTTGACCCATAGAAACTCATTAAGGTTCACTAATTCTCTTCTTGATGTAACAGAAAAAGTTACCCTAGGCACTAACACACCCTTAGCCTTTCCAGGAAGCTTTATAAAGCATGTTGCTAGTGTTTAGACAGTGTTAGCTTGACAACTAGGCCTGTGAACTTGGTCAGTCCTTCAATCATCATGTATTTCTCCTATGAGCTGGAAAGGAGGTCATTTCCTGTATCACAGATTCCCCCTAAAGTGTGAGATCAGAGGCTATGAAAATGGCCGAAATACTTTATATTTAACTCTCCTTTTCTTTGGAAAAATGAGAGAGGATAGGAGCTTCGGGCAGTACAAGAAACCTAATACAACTCATATTAAAAAAAAAAAAAAAAAAAAAAAATCATGTCCTGAGTCGGGCATTCCCATGCTCAGTAACTATGTCAGAGTGATTTTCTCAATAAAGAGATATGGAGATGTTGGTTACCAATATGCACAATGCGGAACCTGTGTCATAATAGGATCATTCTGATGAGATGTCTCCAAAAAATAATAAATGTAACTTGGGAGAGGAAACAAGGTTGAGTGATGTAAGCCTCTACCCAAGGTCTTGATTTCTGCTTCATCGCAACAGCATAGATTGATACATGTGAATATAGGCATTGAGGTCAAACATGCATGAAATCATCTCATTACTAGTCAATAATGGAGATCGTTAACATACGTGAGGATGGCCACTGATAATGGTGATGGTCTCCAAGATGCACAGTACAATCTAGCGAGTGTGAATAATGTTTTTGTCATCAAACACTCATAGAATTGTTTAACCAGGAGCCAATAATGAAAACCCCTGACCAAACACAAGGTGACCTACCACTGATGTCTGCAAGTACCAAGGCATTGAAGTGTTTCTGTGTCTTCTTCCTAGATAGAGTGTTGAAGTCGATAGGAAGAGACCTGTAAAAAGGTAGGCATTAAGGTGTCCTACATCAGTCAACACGAAATAGGACAAGAATGATTTTTTTCTGAGGAATATTTTGAGCATTGGGTCAAAGCGACAAAGGGCATGATGATAGGAAATGCTTGATGGTTTGGAGGAAACAAAAGATAAAGGTTCTCCCTTGAACAATAGAAGGAATGGCAATGGTTTTAACCATGCAATACTAGACTCATGAACACCAAAGAGTGTTAGGATACATATATGCAAGAACATCGGAGTATATTGGCTAAACTCATAGGATGGTATGGTTCATATTGAGAGGTCGTCACAAGGAAGGTTTATCTGAGAGAGTGCCATGTTCAAGGGAGCGACTACTGCCAAAAAACTCTTTTCACAATACTAAACACAAAGCAATTGTATTGTCCACTTTTCCCATCTAATTAGTTTAGTGAGTTCAGACGGGTAAACTCATCGATATTTTCATGTTTTAAGAGTCTAAAAAGGATCGTAAAAAGAGCGACTCTATGCCCTATCTAATTAGTTTAATGAGTCCAGACAGGCAAACTCAATGGTCTTTTCATGTTTCAAGAGTTTGAAAAGATCATAAAGAGCGACTCCATTCCTCGTCTGTATAATTTAATGAGTCCATATGGGACAACTCGGTGGTCTTTTCATATTTCGAGAGTCTGAAAAGATCGTAAAGAACGACTCTAGGGTGGTCCCTTTGTCATAGTCGTTAACCTGGTGTGACAAAGGTTTAATAGTATACCTGAAAAGGTTCCTTTCCCGTGAGTTAATCTACTAATTTAGGATAAACGGAAACCTATGCTCAATATATTTTTTCCTCATTTTGTTATGAGTACAAGGAGATGAAGTAAACTTGATATTCATCGTGAAATTTTAATGAGTCATGCGACGACAAACTCAATAGACCTTCATCGAATTTTAACGAGTCAAATGAAGAAAACTCAAGGTATCTTTTTCAGTTTAGTGAGAGAGGAAAAAGAGGTAAAATAACTGTTCATTCCTTCTTCATAGATTTAATGAGCTCGAAGAAGGGAAAAACTTGGGGATTTTTCGATTTAAGAGCAAGAAATAGTCCCAAAAAAGAAAGTGTTCATATCGTCGTCGTAGGTTTTTAATGAGCCTGATGATAAAACTCCGGGTTTTTTTTATTTAACAAGTGAGAAAAGTTCCTAAAAAGAATTCTCAGAGCCTATTCATAAGTTTTTAATGAGCCTGAAGAAGGAACTCGGGGTTTTTTCAATTTTATGAGTGAGAAAAAAGTCCCAAAAAATAATGCTCAGTCGATCTTTTTCAGTTTAGTGAGCTATAAAAAGAGTTGCTCGAACCATTGTTGTAAGTGTTTAACGAGCCCAATGATGAAAAACTCATGGATTTTTCAGTTTTAGAGCAAGAAAAAATCCCATAAAATAAAGCGCTCATTGAGAATTGAACATGGTCATTTCTGTCATTCAACCCTAAAAGTTCTTTCATCAAAACATGAGCAATTTCTGCCAATATGGGGTCATGGCGCATGATAAATATCATAGGAAATGGGTTACTTCTAATTTAATGACTTAAATTAAGATAATTCATGTCTCAAAAGTGACTGTAAGGGGGTTCTTGAGCCTCCACTTTCACCAATTGCATCATTTGAGAGTGTTGACACCTAATCCTTGTGATTGGGTGAATTATTGTAAATAGATAGATAGGAAATATGAGCAGTCATCGAGAGACGAACTGAACAGTCTCTCCCTCATGTATATAATGAGGACCTACCTAATGGAATAATATAGTCAAATTTATTTCTGCCCTATGGAGTTACTGCCTGGCCTGACATGGTATTAGAGCCATCTCCTTTTTTAGCTTTCATGCTCCTTGTAACTCCTCTGTCTGTCTGCCATATTCCTTACCTGCACTCTCTAGCTGCCTGAAGACGACTGTCCATGAACGTTTGTTTTTCTGCCATATGCCATTTATCAGACCTGCATCTGACATTACTTGCATCCTAAAGAAATTCTCATTTGAATAAGTGCGTAGCGGTTTTGGAAGGCCATACAGCTCCAGTAAAGTGTATCAGTGCACACATTGATGATTTGTTGAACTGCTACCTAATGTATACGGGTAGCCTCGATGGGGAAATTCGACTATGGCATGTATTGCATGAAGGCATGGATGAAATGGACAGATATATCGATGTTCGCATTAGATTGAGTGGCCTTCATTCTCTGGTTTTGTAAAGCGTCTCCCAATTCTATATTTGAAGGTTTGTGAAGTGAGTTTTGCCATTTTCTCCACTTTTTCAATGAAAACACTGTTGTTACAGTTATTATTAATACGTTGTTACAGTTATACGCACACACTTGGCATCGACAGCAGGGATATTAACACTGCGCGTGAGAGATATTCACTGCTCCGTTGATATTAACACTGCGCGTGAGAGATATTCACTGCTCCGTTGATATTAACACTGCACGTGAATATTTGAGACAACATGATATGCATGGTTATAATACCTGATATGCGTGGACCTGATATGCATATGTGTGGTTATGTTATTGTTAATGGACCTGATATGCGTGGTTATAATACCTGACATGGCCATATTTCCGTAATTTTCACCACAGTTTTTATGATTGTATCAACGCAGAGGGTTAAAAGAGTAATAGTTTAATTTTTGTGTGGTAGATGTTAAGATTGTGAAGGTGTTTGAAATTACAAATGGTGATATTCTATATGGATAAAATATAGTTTTTCTCTTTGCTAGCAGAAGTATTTTTCTATCAGCAAAAATAATTTTTTACAGAATGCACTCAATCATATCCATGGTGGGAATAGTTCTCACTGGCAAGGAGAACTATCCTGAATGGTCCCGGATGATAAAGCACACCATCATTTTCAATGAGTTGTGGAAAGGAGTGTGTGTCGGAGAAGGAGACAATGACCCAGTATAGCCTACCTCAGACAAAGAGGTCGTCATTTGGGAAAACAAGAAAAACAAAGCTTATGCATTAATCATAGCATCTGTAAATGAAGAGGTGATTCGCTATATTTCATCATATTCAACTACCTTTGAAGCCTTACAAAAGCTGAAAGAACTCTATGACTCACATTCTGCACTTGAAGTTGTCCAACTCATGATTAAACTCTTCACTCTTGAACTGCAAAATAATGATCCTCTTGCTCTTGCATCTGAAGTAAAATCTATAATGCATGATATCAAATCCACTAAGGTTGAATTGGATATTCCTCTTATCGCTTTTCTCAAGGCACTTTATCCTACTTACTCCAATGATCTTGAGTCATTGCAAGCAAATGGAAATCTCAAAGATATAATCTTTGACTCTCTTGTGAAAAAGTTAGCTGAAAGAGAGAAAGCTTTTGGAAAGAAGAGAGCCCCTGAATCTTCTGAAGAGGCTGTGTGCCTTGCTCATAAAGAAAAGCATCCTGCTCAAGATTCTACAAGAGGAAGAGGTGGTCGAAGAGGAAGAGGAAGATATTTCAGAGGTAGGGTGGGCAGACATTCTCAAGGAGAAAAGGCAGATTTGCACTACATTTGTTGCAAAAGAAATGGATCACATGATGCCTCTACATGCAAGCTACCATGGGACAAAATTGAGCAGAAAAGAAACCAACAGAAAGGTAAAACTAATGATACAGACAAAGGTAAAGCACCTGAATCCGCTCACTATCTTGAGGCACAATGTAACATTGGAGTAAATGAAGATTTGTTTAATGCTTCACTTGCTTCATGGAAAAATGATTGGTTGCTTGATTCAGGAGCAACCTGCCACATGACTCATAGAAAAGATTTTTTTGAAGATTTCACTGACAATGTTGATGGAGCAATATACTTTGCAGATCAATCAAAAATCAAGCCATCAGGGCTTGGCACAATCAGGCTTAAACTGCTTGGTCTTCTAGACTTTCTTCTAGATCACGTTCTATATCTCCCACAGATCAAGAGAAACTTGTTGTCCTTGGTCCACATCTACCAGCAAGGTCACTCCATTCATATTTTTGATGGCAAGCTTGAGGTAAGAAAAGCATCTGACCACTCACTTGTCATGAGGGGAATAGAAGAAGAAAGGCTTCTCAGAAAGCAAGGAACCTCTGCTCATGCACAAGATTTCTCATACAATGCTCATCATGAAGAAGGTACACTTCCATCAAGTTTATTATGGCATGCTAGATTTGGACATTTGAACTATGACAGTCTCTACTTGTTGAAGAAAAATGGTGTTGCTGGTTTGCCTACAATTCCTAGGAAACTTAAGCAATGTGATGCTTGCATTCTAGGAAAGCATAGAAAACAATCTTTTCATGATTCACATTCAAGAGCACATAGGAAACTTGAACTCATTCATTCAGCTTTATGTGGTCCAATGCCTATTCCGTCTGCAAATGGAAATAAATATATCATGACATTTATTGATGACTACACTAGAATGTGTTGCGTTTATTTATTGAAGAACAAATCTGATGCTTTTCAAACATTCAAGAATTTTCATAAATGGATTGAAAATGATGCACGATCTCACATTGGGTCTATTCACACTGATAATGGAAAAGAATACACATCAAATGAATTTGAAAATTATCTTCGCCAACATGGGATCAAACATCAAACAACTATGCCTTATAATCCCCAAAAGAATGGTGTAGCTGAAAGAATGAATAGGACAATCTTAAATATGGTACGATCCATTCTCTTCTTCAAAAATGTAAAGATAATGTTTTGGGTTGATGTTGTTCTATGTGCTGCATATATAAAGAATAGATGTCCATCTAATGCTATAAGAAACAAGACTCCATATGAAATGTGGTATGGACATGTTCCTTCGGTAAAGCATCTTAGGGTCTTTGGTTCCACTTGTTATGCTTTGATACCAAAGGTACATAGAAACAAACTTGGTGCTAGAAGTTGTAAGTGTATCTTCCTGGGTTATTCAAACACCTCTAAAGCATATCGCCTCTATGATGAAGTAAATAAGACATTTGTTGTATCTAGAGATGTAATTTTCCTTGAATCATCCAAAACTGACAATGTTGTTGAGCGGAAACTTGATTGCTTGGATAGATTTGCAAAAGCAAAATCATTTCAAGAATTTGATAATCAGATTCCACATCTTGAAGGGGGGATTCCTATACTAGATCAACATGTGGAATCTTCTTCTGAAGAACACTCTCCCCCGCATGAAACTCCAACAACTGATGATGCTTTAAGTGATGTAATTGATAGAATTGGGAGACTCAATCTTGATTCAATCCCAACTCAATCAATGAAGCAGCCTGGACCATCTCAAAAAGGTCCCCCAAAGTGGTTGAAAAAGACACTTGAAAGTGTTCATCCAGATGAAGTTGGAAAGACAGGAACCAGAAATTCAAACCGGCAAAATGGAGGTGATGTAGATGACTCTAATTCACCCGTTGATATGGATGTTTCTTATGATTGTGAATTGAACTTGTCTATAGATTTTGAACCAACTTCCTTCAAAGAAGCTACTTCTCATGATGAATGGAAAGAAGTAATGCAAAAGGAGTATGATGCCCTCATAAAGAACGACACTTGGAAGCTGGTTGATCCTTCATTTGGAACCAAACCAATTGGTTGCAAGTGGGTCTACAAGAACAAGTATAAAGCTGATGGCTCACTTGACAAGCACAAATCTAGGCTTGTGGCAAAAGGTTTTGCATAGAAGGAAGGGGTCGATTATGAGGAGACCTTTTCCCCCACAGCAAAATGGGCTACCATTCGGACACTCTTTGCACTAGCAGCTCAGAACGGTTGGAAAGTCCATCAAATGGATGTAAAAACTGCTTTCTTGAATGGAGATCTAAAATAGAATGTTTTTATGTCCCAGCTTGAAGGTTTTGCTATGAAAGGACATGAACATAAAGTATGCAAACTTGTGAAGTCCTTGTATGGCCTCAAACAAGCACCACGAGCCTGGTATGAAAAATTAACTGAGCATCTTCTGAAACTCAATTTCAAACATTTTGATCTTGATGATGCAACTTTATTTGTCAAGAAAGTTGGCAAAACAATTGTATATCTTGTGGTATATGTAGATGATCTTTTGATGACAAGGAACAATGAAAGCTACATTGCATCCATAAAGAAGGAATTGGGGAAAAGTTTTGAAATGACTAATTTGGGCTATGTTCACTACTATCTTGGCATTGAAGTAACCCAACATCCAAAGTCCATATTTCTTTCTCAAAAGAAATACATTGGAGATCTGTTGAATAGGTTTGGCATGACAAAGTGCAATCCTCTTACTACTCCAATGGAACAAAACTTAAAGCTCACATCTATTGAAGGAAAGGAATTTGAGGATGCAACAAAGTATAGACAGCTTGTAGGAAGTCTCAACTACCTAACTACTACCAGACTAGACATTTCATTTGATGTTGGAACCCTCTCCAGGTTTATGCAAAAGCCTTGTGAGGGACATTGGTCTGCTGCAATAAAAGTTCTAAGGTACCTGAAGGGAACTCAAGACTTTGGAATCAAGTATACACAGGTGGACGACTTCAGCTTGATTGGATACTCTGATTCAGACTTCGATGGAGACAAAGAAACTAGGGTATCTACTTCAGGATATGCTATGAGTCTTGGATCAGGAGTTGTCTCCTGGAGATCACGCAAACAATCAGTTCTAGCAGATTCCACAACTGAAGCAGAATACGTGGCAGTAGCTGAAGCAACAAAAGAAATTGTGTGGCTCAGAAAAATTCTTGAAGATTTGTAGGTAAAACAAATACAATCAACTCCACTCATGATTGAAAATACCTCTGCAATAAAGTTGGACAAGAACCCAAAGTTCCATGACCGAACAAAGCACATCAATACTTAATATCATCTGATTCGACATCATGTTGAGGCCAAAACAATCCATCTCCGTCATTGTTCCACAAATGAGCAAATTGCAGACATCTTCACCAAAGCGCTTAGAAGGGAAAAGCTTGAACGATTCAGAATGATTTTTGGACTAACCAACATCCCTTCAGATTAAGGGGGGGAATGTTGACAGCTAATCCTTGTGATTGGGTGAATTATTGTAAATAGATAGATAGGAAATATGAAAAGTCATCAGGAGATGAACTGAACAGTCTCTCCCTCATGTATATAATGAGGACCTGCCTAATGGAATAATATAGTCAAATTTATTTTTGCCCTATGGAGTTACTGCCTGACCTGACAGAGAGCTATGAGAGTGTTTTGGAACTAAAGAGGAGAAAATTTTCCATGGATGATTGCGGGAGATCCAGGTGACCATTCGACATGCTGTCAGTCCCAGGTAGATGCAAAAACCCTGATCTTGCATTATTCAACCTTTTTGACCTGCTTTTGGGGTGGATTTTTGGAGATCTGGGGAGCCCTAGATCATTTATTGCGCCTAACACCCCTTCCAGGCCTGTAGGGAGTGTTAAACACCCTTTACGACCTGGGGGAGGGCGTTAATCCTCCTTGTTTGTCACTAGTGGGTGTTAGTGCATGAGGGTGCACCCCAAAACCCCAAGCAGTGATTTCTTGAGCTTTTTTGCCCCATTTGCACTGATTTTTGGGTTGATTTGTGTAGGTTTTGAGCCATTATGACTAGTCTATGGAGAGAACGGGCCCATGATTGACAAGAATTACTGATGTGAAATGATCCAGCTTTCATACTTACATTGCGCCAATGTGGGTTGATGAAGTATGCACAGTTGGACTTGATGAAAGTTTAGGAGGACCTTTTGTGCTGGATCATTCAGCGTTAGGATGAACACGAACAGTGGTTCTGCATTGGGGACCATGAGTTGGCCATTGATCAAGATGATATATATTTCTTGACAGGCTTGTCATGCAGAGGATCACATAAAAACTTGACCGTTGGTAGGCTTGATCCTCAATCCACCTTAGAGATAGTTCGAGCTTACTATATCCCTGAGAGCGGACTCGTCAGCAACAAAGTCCCTATAAAGAGGGTTGGATCCAGATCTACGAGGGCCATTTTATGGATGATTGTGCGCTTGGCGGGGTCTAAAAGTCCCAATGTTGCGACAAAGGCCCAACTATTGCTTGCAGTTGATTGTTTCCAGCCGCAGATATTCAACCAGTGCAACACAGTGCTTTGTCAGTTGAAGGCAGAGTTGACCGCATGTAAGACCCAGACCCAACAAATTTTTGGGTATGGCACTCTCATTGTCTCCTTTATTCTTGAGAGGGTGCCAGTTATGCGCTCGCGGATGAGCTTAGGTCCCCTTGATCTGAGGGAGCCTAGACAGAGGCAATGGGCATCGCTTGATCCTCACACAAGAGGAGGACCCATCTGACATTTTTTCGAAGAATATTTCTTCGAATGGATTAGTGGCCAAATTGTGATGATAGACAACTATGCCTATGAGGGCATGGACTTCACAGGTGATGCTGACTTGATTTTTACGCCTAGTAAAAACTGGGGGCATCAAGGTAAGAAGGATTATTTGAGAGTACTTAAAGTATTTTTAAGCTTTTGAATGTTTATGTTATGTTTTTGTTGATTTTATGGGTGAACAAGTACTGACATGAAGCTTTTTGCTTGACATAGATGTGGCACCAGTGCGACCTGCAAGCGAGCCTTGCTAAGTGAGGTGAGGAGGCAAACTACTAGAAGGTGGGGGTGATGTTGAGAGTCTTCACAAGGTTCTAAAGAACTTGGAGGGCTTGAGCATAGGTGTGCCCCCCTTCCTATGAGGTAGATCCCCGTTCATATGCAGTGACACACAGTTGGTGTTTCTGAGCAGTTTCTGGTTCCTCTTCAGAGGATAGCTAGAGCAGTGTTGTCTTTCCATGAGAAGTAGACTCTATTAGCAGACGCGTGGTATAGCTAGCAGGTGTTTATAGCTAGGCTTAGTAGCCATTTTGTACTTAAAACACCCAAGTTTTGGGAAATTTTCTGATGTAAAAGACTGGATTCGATATATATATATATATATATATATATATATATATATATATATATATATATATATATATATATATATATATATATATATATATATATATATATATATATATATATATATATATATATATATATATATATATATATATATATATATATATATATATATATATATATATATATATATTGGTATTTTATGATGTAAATGTTTTTAAGTGTTTTTGTAAATTTTTAACTGTGTAAATATTTACTTTCATACATGTATCTATAATGAATGAGACAAATTCCAATCCAACACATAGTTTTCCAATGAATCAATAACTGTATTAAATTCTCTAGGAATTTTTTCATATGTAATAAACTCAAATTGGCATTCCAAGAGTCATACCCTTAAATAATGGCGCAACAAGATTGAATTACAAACGTGATAATGATTTGTCAATTGCATAACAACTTGCTAAGAGTCTAACCTGACCACCAGATTGGAGATGTCCCTTGATGACGCTTTAGTGAGAAGTGAAATGTACTCAACAATATTGTTGGTGGCAATACCAAGAAAGACTCCCCCAGAACAAAATAGTTCCAACTCAAGTGTGTAAATGACCCAAGCAACTGATGCAATGTGTTGTGTGTGACGACTGGCGCCATCCGCGTATCCTACATATGCTAAGGGTAATGAAGACATCTGCATAACAAGAAAGATTATGAGACAAATACTTCAACAAATACCAAAAACTCTAGTCACATCAAAAATAAGAAAAACTTATAAATACATAAAATTGCAAAGCACATGCCTAGTGTAGTACTAGGCATAATACTTTTTAGATAAAGCCCATTTCAGGGCTCAGCGAGCGGGACTTCTTTCCAGTCTTGAAGTTCATATGCCCATTTTGAGAGGGATTTCATGACAAAATATGGACCAAGCCATAAGGTTTGAAGTGTTCCTGCCCCTAAGAGGTCATGTTTTTTATCGTAGAGTAAAACAAGATCTCCCTCTAGGTAAGAACAAGGCTTGACCTTTTTGTCATACTGCACTTTGACCCAGTGCTTGTGGGCTTCAAGTGCCAATTTGGCATCTCGACGGGTTTCATCCAGTTGATTGAGGTATAGTAGGCACTCTTCTTCCGTAGTGGTGTTGGGCAAGAGTTCAACAACAATTTGTAAGGAAGGAATCTGACACTCGATTGGCAAAACTGCTTCCAGGCCATAATCTAGTTGAAAAGGTGTGAAGCCTGTAGCATTTTTTTACTGAAGTTCGGTATGCCCACAGTGCAAGATATAACATTTGATGCTAGTGGATTTTATGATTCCCTACTAACCTACGAATCATGGTCTTTAAGACACTAATGACGGCCTCTACTTTACCATTAGCTTGGGGGTAGTAAGAGGATGATTGATCCTGGCGAAAACTGAGAAACGATGTTAAGTCAAACATCATGTGATTTTGAAAATGATACCCATGGTCTATAACAATCATGCGGGGCACACAAAAGTGATAGATGACCTGATTAAATAGGAATAGTGTCGTTGTTTCTCCATCAGCCCAGAAAGTGGGAAAGGCTTTGGCACATTTCCTGAAATAGTCCAAAACTACGATAATATAGTTCTGTCCAGCAGAGGAAGTGGGGTTGCAAGTTACGAATTCTATCCCCCATTTGGCAAAGGGGACGATGGAAATAACCAAGTGTAGTAGGTCTGGAGGAGCACACATTTTCTTTGTAAACACTTGACAAGGGTGGCACTACTAGATAGCCTTGATACAATCTTTGAATAAGGTTGGCCAGTAGTAGCTTGCATGAAAATTTTTCTGAGCAGTAGATATGCCAGAAAGATGACCGCCACATGCCCCAGCATGGTAGTCATTTAAAATGTGTTCTGCCTCCTCATGAGTGAGGCAACATCAAAGAACTGTATCAGCACCATGACGATATAACATATCGTTAAGCACTAAATAGTGCCACGCTTGGTGGCGGATGCAATGACGGTCACTGATGATAGTTCAAGGTGGAAACGTTGCGCTTAGAGCTAGACAAGAATGTCATCATACCAAGGGTCAGTAGGTTTGATAAGATAGATATCTTCATCTGGGAGAGGATTGTGAGCTATCTCATTAGGATCGAAAATGGGAAGATTCGACAAAAGTTCAGCGAAGTCTAAGGAATTTTTCGCCTTGGCAACAGTGAAAACCAAATCAAATTGTTGGAGGATCACTATCCATTTGGAATATTTCCCTCAAATTACTTGATGAGACAAAATGTGTCTCATGGGATTCTCCAATGTGATGAAAGTAGCCTGACGTAGTAGTATGTAATTTCAAAAGCAATTGAAAGCAAAGACAACTTCCAAGGACAGCTTTTCCACATGTGAATATCATAGTTTAGGCCTAGCCAAGCCTTTCGACAGATAATATATCACATGCTCACTTAGGTCATCATGAGTTTGAACCAAGACCATTCATAGAGAGGATGGTGAGGCTTTCAGGTACAGAAGAAAGTCGCACCCATAGTTGGGAGCCCTAAGGAGTGGGGTTGATATAAGTGCCTTTTTCAAGGAATCAAATGATCGTTGAGCTTGATCATCCCATAGGTACGAAACTCTCTTCTTAAGTAGGTGCATAAAGCATTTTGTCAATTCGGCATAATTTACGATGAAACGTCATAAGAAGTTTTCTTTCCCCTGTAAACTTTGGAGCTGCAAAATGGATTGTGGTTCGAGCAATTGAGTAATTTCCTTTACCTTATCAAGATCAACCCTAATCCTGTACTTGGAGATTATGAAACCAAGTAAGTGTCTAGACTTGATAAAGAAAATGAGTTTATGCGGATTCAGACATATGTTATAGAACCAAAACCTAAGAAAGATAGCTTTAAATGATCTAGGTGTTGTGCTAGCTTCTTGGAATGGGCTGGAAGGTCATCCAAGTAAGCTTGAAAGATATGTCTGATATCATGAAATGCGTAGCCCATGGCCCTTTGAAATGTTGCTCCAACATTCTTTAAACCGAATGGGAGTTTTCGATAGGCAAATACTCCCCAAGGACAAATGAAGGCGGTTTTGTGTTGGTCTATTGGTTTTATGGCAATCTGGTTGTAACCTGAGAAACCATCCATGAATAAGAATGATTCACAACCGGCGTAGTCATTGATGATTTTGTCGATGAATGACATCAGGTAATTATCCTTCAGACATGCGGCGTTCAAGTCCTAATAGTCGACACATATGCGGATGGTTATTTGTTTCTTATCGACGGGAACTAGATTGGAAACCCATTCCATTAAGGGAATGAGGTAGACGAAACTAGCACATAACAACTTTTCCACCTCAATCTTGATGGTTGTCATTTTGCGGGGGTGGAATAGTCGAAACTTTGGTAGACAAGTTTAGCATTGTCATATATCTTGATCTCATGTTCGAGAATAGATGGATCTATGTCGAGAATTTCCTTGTAAGACTAAGCAAATACATCGCAGAATTCCTTAAAAAGGTAGGTGAAGCTTGCAATTTCCTCAGTAGTGCAATCGGCTCCAACCTAGATGTTTTCTATGATGCCTTTCTTGACAGAAATATCGATGAGCAATGTCTTTGAAATATTTCCCATGTTTCCCTCCGAGTCCAAAGTTTGGATAGTCATATGAGGTGAGGAAATGATTTCAAGTGTGTCAAATGATAGGATTTGAAGAGGCATCATTTCCGAATCAGATATCGAAACACGATGGTGAGAGTCCTCCCAAGGTTGCTCTTCTAAACACATGATCTATTTAATAGCTTTGTATGAAGGTGGGACTTGATTGAGGAGGTTGAAAGAAGGAGCCGTTATCGGAGTGGAGGTGGTACCATTGGCCGTGACCAAAGTGACCAGAGATTTGGATGCGGATTGAATGGCTTAGTAGGCCAATTCAATTGGTGATAGAAAAATTTGTTCTCTGTAAATGTCAATGTCTAAAGAGGTTGGGAGGATCCAAGGATCAGTCAGTTCGTGAGGAATGGGTGAAACCATAGAGACCATCTATGGAACCGTGGGCGGCGAAAGAGGGAAACAACCCATCAGGGAAGAGCCCTTCAATAGACCGGTACCAATACTAATGTAAGAGTTAGGTACATCACCCACTAAGGGTACAGAGCTGCTGGGTAATGGGGAATAATCAGGGGTGCAAACAGACAGCTGGTCCACTATGACTATCTTTCCATCCAATGGAAATAGGATGATGTGAAAGATAGTAGACACAATGGCAGTCATGGCATAAGTTCAACTGTGACCCAACAATAGATTATATTTGACCTTTATATCTACGACTTCGATGTCCATTGTTATTGTTTTCCCACTTAAAGTGATGGGGTATCTAGCTAGGTAACCTTTTGGGATGAAAGTGTGGCCATCAAAAGGTTTAAGGGAATTTGACGGCGTTGATAGGGTTGGAGAACCTAAAGCGAGCCAACATGACAAAGGTTTAAGCACCTTCATCAATCACAGTTCTATGTATTCCTTGCCCTTTCGAAAATATTTACACCTGAAATGCAAGCTGGTGTGAAAGGGGAGGTTTACATTTATCCATGTTGAAAATTGCAAGAATGGAATCCTGAGGGTCGATACCACCAATTTCCAAAAGCAAAGATTTCCTTTGTGATGGACAGGTTTGTAATACTTCGAGTGCCAGCATAGCTGACAGTGCTTGTGCCAAATCTTCTACAATACTATAGTTCTAGGTAGCACATGCAAATTTATTATGTGTTGTGCAACGAAGTGCCCCTTTTTGGGGGTGAATCACAAGATCAGCAACCGGCATTTCGATATGAAGATTGTTAGGCAATGGTGGGTTTTGACTCAAGGAGGCTTAATCAGCATTAGCGACTAGAGCTCCATAATATTTGGCTCTGGTTTGTAGATCTACCATTTCAAAGGTGTAAATGGTAGATGGTCCTTCACCAGCTGAAGTATGATGTGAACTGTCATTTCCCCCTTGCAGGGGTTGGGGTTGTTTTGCAACAAGGTGTTGTTGTTGTTGGGTAGGGAAAGGATTATTTAGGACCACAGGGGCCCTGCCAGTGTCCTTTTTAGTGATGAAATATGTGCATTCCTAAAGATGCAAACAATGATATGTCATGTGGTCTTTCGCACAGATTTTGCAAGGGAACTAGGCGGGTTTGTCCTTTCCATCGTCAGAAGATGGATCAGCCTTCTGCTTTGGGTTGTACTTCTTTGTTGAATACTCTTCAGAAGGAGCAGCCATTTTCTTATTCTTCTTGTTCTTACCACCGGGTTTTTGTGTACACTGCATAGATTTTATCGCGATGGTAGGAAGAGCAGTCAATTTGGTAGAGGGGTCAACTGACAACTAGGTAATGTGACCATTGAGTTGTTTTATAGCAGCCCCGGAGGTAGCGCTGATAATCCCATTAGAGTTTGCTTTGGGTTGCTGAGTAGTGGGAGCATTGGAGTTATGAGGGGCATTGGGAATGACATCGTATAAAGTGCCATACTATGAATATATCAAATCTAAGTACTGGGCATGACGAATGGATTGGTCTTTTGTGATCGCACCACCTAAGGTGACATCTTTAGTGATTTGGGGGAGTAGAGACTTGCAGAACCAATCTACTAATAGATAGTCTGGGAGGGGAGCTTTGACTAGCCTCTGCCTACGTCTCCATTCATGTATATGATCAGAGATGTGGGTGGCGGTGTCCTGGCGTAATGAAGTGAGGAGTTCCATACAGTTTCATAGTGGATGGGTAGCTAGAAGTTCTTTAGTAATTCCATCGTTAAAGCGCCAAAGGTATTGACTGATTTGCATGGTAACTCGATGTACCACTTGGTTGCATTTCCAGTAAGGGTGCGGGGAAAGATCCATAGCCAGATACTATCATCCACCATGGAGTAAAACACACCATAAATGATAGGTGGTGATGTGTGTACCCAGATCCTCCCCTTTTTTCCCTTCGAACTTCGGGATGTCAGTCAATATTTTATGCAGGATTGGCAGCCAAAGTAATTTGTGATAAATGGGTGATTTTTGAGTTTATACAAGTGAAGGATATCAAGCATTGCCAAGAAATGAAAGGTGTTTGATGCCCCTGAATCGAACCAAGGCGATGACATATGAATTGAGTATCCTTGCATTCCTCCCATCATGTTGTTTCCAATATTATACACAAGTTGTTTGGAATAGTAATTTCCTTGGGGTACAGTCATGTACTATGGGTTTCCATAGGGGTTGTTAGACTAGGGGTTGGAAGTGCCCCAAGATAAGGAGTTCCCCGTTGACTCATTTTAGGTTGAGAGTAGGGTGCCCATATGGATTGATTGGGACCTTGTTGAGGGTTCCCGCTCGTCACATAACTAACTATAGGTCCTTGACTGACATAAGGAGGGTTCATGTCAATCAATGACTATCCCTGCAGTCCTGTAAACAGAGGGGGAATTGTTATGTTCCCGGTCGGTATATGCATATTGGGAACTGTGCCCCCAGGCATTTGAACCTATAGGTTAGAACTAAACAATGGATTCCAACCATAAGGGTGGTTGATGGGACCCTTGCCAACCATGCTATATTGAGTGTTATAAGGAATGCTATATGTAGCACTTGTTGAAGGTCTGGGGGCTGACAAAAAAGGGGTGGAACCCAGAATGTACTGGGTTCCACTCGTGGTGGGTGTCACAATAGGGTTTGAAACTGGGACAAATGGGATAGCAGGGTTTTCCATCAGAGGTGTGGTACTAACTGTTGACTGGGGAGGTGGTGGTGGACCAAAAGTATCCACAAAAACCCATGACCCATTAGTCATCGATGGGATGGGTGGTGCAGGTCCAACAGAAGAAAAAGGAGATACAAATGCAACGGGAATCAAGAGTGGTCCCAACAGATTCGTGATTGGAGGATTGTATCAAGGAACGAATCCTTCAGTAAAGAAATCTTCTGGTAAGCTTGAATCGTAGCATGTCCAAACTCATTCTATGTTAGATCTCGGAGATTGATTGCCCATAGATGGGGAATCCAATTCACTGGGGCTCAACAAATCCTCCACAATGAGTGGAAGAAGACCTAACAACCATCTAGATTGATGACGAGGGCTGGAAGTAGCCACAGTGACTGATAAATTTTATCAATAGATTTTACAGTGATATTTGTTAAAGTCTCGGTGATAACAATCTGGCACTTAAATTTTTTTAAAAAAATACACTAAGGAAATCAATCAACAAGCAGAGGGAAATGACCCTATCTCATAAGCACTGATCACTGGAGATGAAACCCAGTATCATAATGAATAACAAAGAGAGTTGGAAAAATGTACAATTACGATTACTCTTGAGCTTCACCCGAACCTCAAATTAAAGGTCCAAGTACTCTCATGAAGACTAGCACCCTCCCAAAAACCGAACACAGAGTAGGTTTTTCTGTGTTAGGTACCAGGGTAGCCCACCCCAGTCACCTTGTGTTCATCCTTAAAAGTATGGCCACTAAAAATACCTCAAATCATAGACACTATCAGGGGGGACATAGTCACAAACAATACGTTGTGTGGGCAGGATACCTAAGTCCCTAACTCAGCTCCGATATCCCTAAAGAGATCCCCGATACATAGAATACCCAAAGGAGATGTAATCAAAGGCCGGCTACATTCACTTATAGTCTGATGTTGTCTCGTATTTAGCTTCACTTTTACTAGAGTGGTCCCAGATACTATGAGTGTAGAAGGATTTCTCTCTTTAATGACACTAGTTTTGGTGTATGATCTTGGGCAGTTAACTCACACTGCCTATCCCAAGATCCTATCCTAAGATAATGTGTGTTTACTCTAAAAAGAGTTGTTGATTGATTTTATTAGGTAGATTTTAAATGTACTTCATTAGAGTCTTCGGTAGGGGTGTTGACGTATGAAGTTATATGGGACTCTGACTCAAATCATGCAAAAACAATGCTTGTAAATTTTCACTTTCGATGAATAAGCTACTTCTACAAAGGGAGAGTCATTCATACATCAATATATATACCATGCATCTGATTCAGTAAAACACTAGCATAAACGACAGAACTTCAATGCTCAATAACAAATCTTGAAATCAAATAATGCAGATCTAACCAACTAAGAAGAAAACAGTAAAAAAAATTGTATTTTTTATTTTATGAAAAAAAAACTTTAAGTAAAGCTATTTTCTTTAAAAAAAATTGTTCAAAAAACAGATCAATCAAACAAGCACATTGCAGATCCCTGATCAGTCTACAAGTAAATTTCCCAACTGATGAGGTCATAGAGCAAGTCGTTTATCAAGAAATGGTTGGCTAATGCTCTGTACTAGAGGCTACATAGAGTTACTTGCAGCACTAACACATTGTTTGTGAGGCCACAGTGCTTTATAAAGCACTGTTTACACTAGCAGGCAGCGTTAGTGAGGAAAAAGGCTCAAAAAATAGGTTGTGGGGATCAGATCTAGCACTGAGTACTGAGAGAAGGGTGTTGTATAGTCTTGAGTGGTCAAAAAGGGAATGAAGTATAGGAAGGCCTGGAAGAAAGAGAGATCTAGGAACTTTATGGGAAAAACCAGGAACTAAGTGTAGTCCCCAACGGAGTCGCCAATTTTTCCATAGGGATTAATGCATGGGTGTTTGGTGATGTATAAACCCTCAAGGATCCTTGGTAGACATTTAGATTAGTTGCAGCTATCACAAATATGCATGCATATCTATGCTTAACAAATGAATATCAAAGCGAGAAGGACTTATTACCTCGAGTCTTAGTGTAGTGTTGCTGGAGAGCACAATGTAGCTAGGTAGAAGACGCCTGAACTAGCTCTAGATCAAAACCTGCACATAGAAAATACAAGTGTAATATCACAGAATAAAACCTTGATAAACACTGCATGAACATATAAAGATATCTAGTTGCATATATCTAAGCCACTCATGCTAACAATGTTGCATAAATATATAAAAAAGTTATACTACCAACATCATGGAGTGGACAACACAATTACAGTTCTATATTGATGTAGAAAGAGTGATTACAACCATCGATTGTATCAGCCTTCCCTTACCCCTCCAGCTCCTCTCTCTCTCTCTCCCTTCTTAACCTCTTCTGATGCCTTAGTCTGAGACTCTTCTCGACAGTCAAATAGGCAATCCTTTCAAATGGTTTGACCTCTTTCACAATGGCCCTAGTCTTGCATATATAGCATGTGAGGATAGGGTTGCCAAGTCCTTCATGATTTCCATTAGGCAAAAGCAGTGATGTTTCAATGCCTTTGTGCTCTTTCCTGTTTGCATACTCCATTATGAATTAGTAATTCCTCCAAACAGACCGAGTATTGATGTTTCCCTGCTTTTGTGAGCTGACATAGGAGAGAATCTTGGGATATTTCTCGGTCAACCTATTCCCTTGACCCATAGAAACTCATTAAGGTTCACTAACGCTCTTCCCGAGGTAACAAACAGAGTTACCCTAGGCACTAACGCACCCTTAGCCATGCTAGGAAGCTTTATAAAGCAAGTTTCTAGTGTTTAGACAACATTAGCTTGACAACTGGGCCTGTGAACTTGGTCAATCCTTCAGTCATCATGTCTTTCTCCTCTGAGCTGGTGAGGAGGTCATTTTCCTATATAACAATGATCCCACCCATTTGGCACACTCGCCAGGACAAAGACAAGAAGCAAGTCTGACTGGAGCTGAACATGTATTTCGACAAGTTGATGTGCATGGGTACTAGCACACACTTGAAGATTAGCACAGACACTATCCATCATTATGTTGTTGGTCTAGCTGCACTCAAGATGATAATGTGCATGTTATCAAATGAGTTGGACAGAGGATCCATATCATTGTACCTGGATGCAACAAAGGCATGAATTCACTTTCAACTAGATGTCACCATTGAACACACAAACAACATCACAGACGACCAAGCTTGGCATCGGTTTTCCACCATCGATCATTGTAAGGATGTCAAAGATTTGGTCTTACCACAATTCTCTGAGTGTTGGTGACATCTTGCATGGCTTTCTCAAGCCATTTTGTCTCACATGGGTACATGTGCAAATTGGATGTAACATCTTGTAAAGTGGAAGTCCAAGTGTCGATAGTTGAATGAACAGTGATAGAGTAGTTGAAAAGTCATGAGGGTAGGTGAACAATCACAAAGGGGAATGTCAAGGGTCACCCCACCCTTTTCTATTTATAGTACCTCACAACTCATTGTAGAGGCTTTTGGTTAGCCAAGCTTCTGATAGGAGTATCTTAGAAAAATCTTGGAGAGTATTTTAATAAGCCTTGGCTTCTCCACTGTGCAGAGCTAGTACATCTCTTTGGAGGAGCAGGTGGCAGTGATTGTAATGTTCCATTATCGAGACTAGTGGTTGGTCATGGTTATACTGTATGATTTGAACTTTCATTTCTTAATATAACAGAGCCAACATGTTTCATGCATATGTTGTTATTGTATTTTAGTTAACCTGGTTACTATAATGATATATGTATATTTTTTCTTACACATGTATGTATAGACTCTTTTGTATATGTATGGATGGGTCTTACTAAGATGTGTTGTTGGTTTAACCATCACTTTGGATTATTGGTTCACCTTCCTTCCAATTTGTTATGCATCTTTTCTCGTGTGTTCCCTTCCAAGCTGTGTGTTTACACAGGTTTCCAAGGGGCACACTCACTCCACCTTCCATTTGTTAGAACCATTCATGCACCTTGCTTGGCTTTTTGCGCATGTCACACCCTTGCTACCAAAAAGGACATCTCACTTGCCTCTGCGAGAAACCGCGATCAAGGCGATACCGTATGACCCACTGTTTGGACTCCTACACCAAATGGTCTGAGTTCTAGTTGGGACTTTTTACTGGGGATATCCCCTGACATGTTGGTGGGTCCAGCACCGTCAACATTTTGGAGCTAAAAGGAGGGCCATATGACAAGCTGAGCCCTTACATCCTATTTTGGATCTTCGCACATCCGTCATGGATACTGTCAGACTCATCCCTCCACGATGTTTCTTGCATGCCGGACCTCTCGACATCATGATGGACTTTTCTAATCTCTTGTCTGATTTCACATATGATGGTGAATGTGAAGTAGCATGGCCTGAGTACTTAAAAGAATTATATGCATTTATTTCAGACGAGTTCTATGCAGAAGAGGTCAATGTGTTGCTTGCATATGCACTTCATGAATCCCCACAATGATGGTGTTGGAGTTTGCCACCCGGTAGCGTGCACTCACTTGAGAAGTTTTGCGATCTCATTGAATTTACTATCCATCATTTTGATCCAGAACCTCTTAACAAAAAATTGTTAAAACAACAAAAGACCCCGCAAGAATTGCCTATGGATTTTTGGGACCGCTTCAGCATATTGTAGTTTCAAGCTTCGTAAAGTCGGATGAAATTCCAGTATCTCCTGGACAAATTTGAATATTGTCTTACCAAATCTATGAATCATAAGAGGAATTTCAAGCTCAAACCCCGCTCAGCATACTTTGGTGATGAAGTTGCGCAATCACAAACGGCCATGGTCACTGTCACAAGTGATTGTCTGTTGTCCCCTCATCAAACAGCTTCACCACTGCAGAGTGATGTGGGAGAACATGCACACGCATCTATTCAACTATCACATCCTCCCAACATCACTTCTCTCAATTTTCACGTAGATTTGATTGAAAATCCCATGGGTTATCACATGCATTCCTTACCTCAACCTCCATCTTCGTGTTCTATTGATCCTCTAGATTATGCTATCTTGTGTTCTTCCATTCCATACTCTACACTTGTTGTGAACGAGGATCAAGTTATCGACGGAGTTGGTTTTTCACATCCAACCTGTGGTGTCATTCATGAAGAGTATGGTTGGGAGCCTGAACTTTAACCCGTGGCGAAGGATGATTCCTTCCATCCACGCCTCCTCTATTTTTCCCTGACATCTTTCATGATTCTACCATCCCTCATTTCACATGTGTATCTCTGTCTACAGATGCACCCATTGTTGATCACTCGCAGAACATACCAGAGGTCATTCCATCATCCGAAAACAAAGAGGAAAAATCATTCATTGAACATCCACTTAATTTTTCATCTACTTTTTTGAGAAACACAGAGGGTGAACATTCTTGCTTCTCACCTACTCCTATATGTGATTCATAAAATCATGAGGATGTCGACAAACATCATGAATTTTTTGATCTTGGTTGTCGTGATATCTCTACTTCTTCATTTGATCATGATGTTGATTCAATGTTCCTAATCTGTCTAAGACACTGGTCTATGAGGACCTATCTGTCAACGAAATTGAAACCTCGTAGACTGTTGAGGCATTTGAGCCCGAGTTGATGGTTATGTCAGGCCCTCGCTGTCCTGAGGTTTGTTTCACTCCCGATCAGGAAATTTTTCAAACACCCAAGGCTCCTCATCACTCATTTGTATGCACTGAAGATCAATATAACACTCAGATTTTGCTTCCTCCACTCAAACTACATGATCCCATTGCTCATGCATTGGAGGAATCTTATACAACAAGCACACTTGCGCAATGTAAGTGGTCTAACTTTCTCACGTTTCCTTTCATGTTATAGTTAAGAGAATGAGTACACTTAACATCTGCACGCAGTGTAGCATAGCACCATGGAAAGTCCACAGAGTACATGTCATGCGCGTTCACTCACTTATGTTTTGTGGACACATTTAGACTCGGAGTGTGTTTGACTTCACTGTTATATCTTTCATGTTTGTTGGTTCGCACAATTGTATTATTTGCGAACCATGCCTTCACCAACATGGGTCGACCAATGCACCGGTGGTTGCATTGGAAGTATCACTTTACATAAGTAGACCCATGCACGTTAGCTTAGGAGTAGGAGTAGTGCTTTCTTTTGGGTTGTTTTCTTGCATGCATGTTTTCTTCTTACTTTGCATGTTTGTTTGTTTTCCTTCTTGTTTTCTTACTCACTTTTCTTGCACTTTTACTCTTGATTTTTTTTTTTGCTTGTTTACATTCGTAGGTTAGTTTCACATGAAACCGTCTGCGACTCTTGAAACAAGCTGGGTAAAGTACAAGAGGACTTATGCAGTTATCAATACTTGGTTATCTATCATCCTGCCTTTGTATGAAGAACTTGTTGTCTTCATTCCATGATACATCAATGGAAAATGTGTGTTGTTTGAAGTGAACCTTGGTGAAAACACAATGCTTTCGCGCTAACTAGTATCACCTACTCAAGTCAATTGTTTTGGGTTAATCCTTGTCATCTCAGTCAAGTAGAGTAAGGTGAGGGGGGGAACCCTTAACAAGCACGTCAAAGGTATATACAAACTAATTCTCTGAAGGAACAACCTCAATAAGTTGGGATCCCTCTTACGCCTCTAAAATGAATAAGTGCTATGCACAGTTATGGAAAATGAAAAATGGAAAAAACCAAAACGTAATTTTTTATTTATAAAAAATCAGAAAAATGAAAATAATAAGGTGAAAGAAGAGAAAGGATTCCTGCGCAGAGAGGTGATGCAAGTAACTCCGCCAGGGTACTAACCAGGCTTGCTGACAGCGGAGCGATGCTTGTGTTCTTGTGTGACTCCGCCAGGGTACTGTCCAAGCCTGCTAGTAGCAAAGCAACACTAGAGATGAAACTAAAACTCTGACAATCATATGACTTGTGCACCAATATACCACTCATCCCCAATTGAGAAAACTATGTTGTCTTGGCCTGGAATGTGTGTCAACTGACCAAGAGCTTGGCAGATGCTACATCTTACAATCAATCAAGTGTGGAAACCAAGACAAACAGAGAACTGAACCATACTTCCGGATGTGTTAGACTAGCGTTTCACAAACAAGGTCCATTTAGAGAGCCAGAGTTCTACCAGTGTATCGCCAAGTGTTGTAGCAGCTATAACCACCCTCCAAAATTTTTCCTTAGCTTTGTTTTGGAGCCTCCCTACCAACCATCCTTAGCAGCATGTCTTTCACTATCAAGTACATATGCTTCAGCTGAGTTTCGGTGGCCTGCCAACCTGTGCATGTCAGCTTGTTTGTCTCCCTCCCACGGGCCTGCTTTCCAGACTTAGGCTATTTGCTAGTTGAGCCATTCCACCCGAAAATTGCACAATTCTAGAGGAGAACCAGCCTTCCCTCCATAAATTGCACAAATAAACTAGATAGCCTGTTGGGCTCCAAAACTGTGCAAAACAGTCAGGCAGTCCTCCTTTAGAAAACTGTGCAATATGACTCGGCACTAGGCCTTACCCCAGAAATTGCACAATTGTGGAGGCAGTGACCTATTCCCTCCAGAAATTACGTAATTCATGCTAGATAACTAGCTCTACTCAGCCCATAAATTGTGCGATTCTGGGAAGTAGTCACCTGCTGACCCCAGAAATTGTGCAATCCCTCTGGGACAACCAACCCAACTCAACCCAAAAATTGCGCAATTTTGGGAGACAGTTACTTGCTGACCCCAAAAATTGTTCAATCACTTAGGGGTAGCTAGCCTAACTCAAATCAGAAACTGCAAAAATTTTCATCCCAACCTTACAGGTCATTGCATGTGCCTTTAGGTTGAAAGGTTACCTCCGGGACCAAACAAAACTGATTTTCATGTATAAGTTGTTTTTCCCAAAATAGTAAAAGGAAGAATGCAAAAGTCATCCCTAGGTCTGAGGGATCTATTTTTAGTAGCTAGAGGTTACATGCAAAGATCATTTTAGAAACCTCTCACCAAGTGTCTCTTTTTCCTAGATTTGTGGCATGCACGTCATAAACTTGATCTTATCAAAAATTATGAACCGGACGCTACAGAGCTCATTCCTCACATTGATCTTGTAGCTCTGACATCCCACATCACATCTAAGAGCCTTCAACACTTTTAGCTTAGCTGTTTCAGGCTAAGTCTTCTTCTCATGTCTTGCACTAATTTTTGTCATTTTTTGTGTTTCACTTTGTGTAAGTTTTGTTTTCTTTATTTACATGAGCGCTTGTTGTCATTTTAATGTATGTTAGCTTATAGAAGCACCGTTTCAGTTTTCGTTTGCATCTCGCTATTGGTGCATGCATGACATTGTTTTGCACCAACGGTCATCGTTATGGTGACTCGCTTCACACACATGCATGCTTTCTCATTTTCTGAATCCTATACTTACTATTTGCATGCATGATCATTCACTCTTGTTTACACTCAGTTTCACCATGCATTCAAACTTCTCATCTTTTATGTCACCCGTCGACGGGTCTGGGATGCCTTGGCCTGGACCTTGCCTTACCCGGCTAGCATTGCACATTTCTAGAAGTGAAGGATCTGCCTTCCCTCCAGAAATTTCCCAAGTCTAGCCCAGAACCGACCTCCAGGCTTGCATTGCACAATTCTGGGAGGTAGTGCCTTGCTGGCCCTAGAAACTGCGCAATGCATTTTGTTGGTTTGCATGTCACTGCTTACTGAAATTGTACATTACGTAGTTTCAATCCTCAGCATGCTAGGCTGGAATGTGCATTATGTAGTTCAAGCAGTTAGTCAACCTCCCGACATCTCGAACTATGCTTTGCGCAGTTTTCGTAGTCAGTCTCCCAACCTCCCAGTGAAAATTACACAATCTTTGCAAACAGTCACATAGGTATGTTGCATGTCAGTCCTTCAATTTGTTTTGGTTTTCAACTAACATATTGCTTTCCATGAGTGTTTCTATGTCTCCAAGTATCACAGGTGTTCGTCTGCCTCTCAGCAGCACAAGTATAATGGATTCAAGGAGAGCAGAGCCAAAGACACCGTAGAGAGCGCAACTGGGGATGTAGTTGATCAATTGTCCATGAACTTTCCTATTTATGAAGACATCAAGTTTTTCATGGAAAAGGATACCAAGATGAAATGGCAGTGGAATTATAGCAAGCAGCATCGTCAACAGCAGCAGAAGGTATCACACTTGCATGCGACAAATGCAAGAGGAAGGTTGTTGACAACGCAGAGGCGGAACAAAGTTGCAATCTCAAGAAAATCCACTTGTGATGAAAGCAGCTTTGGATATTGAGGCTATGAGGCGACTACACGATGAGAGGATCACGCGAAGTAAGAGAGAGAAACAGATAAGGAGTTTCAGGTGCTGAAGTGCCAACTCAAAAAATAACAAGCATTGCACAGACAAGAGAAGGAGTTGTAGCGGGAACTAGTACAGCAAGATGCGCAACATGCACAGACTGATGAAACTGTGCCCATACAGGTTATGGGCCCATTGAAAAACTGGCATGGAGCAGACAGGGTGAGTATTACTTTCAATCGCATGCAAGGGTGTTCGGGAGCATGGATGTCATTGTGTGCACGGATGCGATCCCACCCATTTGGCACACTCACTGAGATGAAGACAAGAAGCAATTCTGACTAGAGCTGAACATGTATTTCGAAAATTTGATGCACATGGTCACTAGCACACACTTGTAAATTAGCACAGACACTATGCATCAGTATGTTTCTGGTCCAGCTGCACTCAATTTGATGACACACATGTTATCAGATGAGTTGGACAGAGGAGCCATATAAGTGTACCCAAATGCAACGGAAGCAAGAGTTCGCTTTCAACAGGATGTCACCATTGAGCGCATGGACACCATCACTGATGACCAAGCTTGGCATCATTTTGCCACCGTCGATCATCACAAGGATGTCAAATATTTGGTCTTACCACAACTATCCAAGTGTTAGTGATGTCTTGCATGGCTTGCTCAAGCCAATTTGTCTCACATGGGTACATGTGCAGATTAGATGTAACATCTTGTAAAGTGGAATTACAAGGGTCGATAGTTGAATGTAACAGTCATAGAGTAGTTGAAGAGTCATGAGGGTAGGTGAACAGTCACAAAGGGGAATGTCTAGGGCCACCCCACCCTTTGCTATTTATAGTAACTCATAAATCATTGTATAGGCTTTTGGTCAACCAAGCTTCCGATAGGAGTATCTTAGAGAAAGCTTGGAGAGTATTGTAACGAGCCTTGGCTTCTCCACTGTGCAAAGCTAGTACATCTCTCTGGAGGAGCAGGCAGCAGTGACAATAATGTTTCATTATCGGGACTAGTGGTTGGTCATGGTTGTATTGTATGATTGGAACTTTCACTTCTTAATATAACAGAGCTAGCACATTTCATGCATATGTTGTTATTGAATTTCAGTTAACTTGGTTACTCTAATGATATATATATATATATATATATATATATATATATATATATATATATATATATATATATATATATTCATATTCTTACACATGTATGTATAGACTCTTTCTGTATATGTATGTATGAATGTTCCTAAGATGTGTTGTTGGTTTAACCATTACTTTGGATTTTTGTTGCACCTTCCTTCCAGTTTGTGATGCATATTTACTCATGTGTTCCCTTCCAAGCTATGTATTTACATAGGTTTCCAAGGGGTGCATTCACTCCACCTTCCGTGTGTTAGAACCATTCATGCACCTTCCTTGGCTTGTTGTGCATGTCACACCCTTGCTACCAACAAGGATGTCTCACTTGCCTTTGCACACAACCGTGTTCAATGACATATCGTACAAGCCACTGCTGGGACTCCTACACCAAATGGTCTGAGGTCTAATTGGGACTTCTTACCGGGGAGATCACCTGAGATGTTGGTGGGTCTAACACCATCAACACTTTATTAACTTTATTACATGGAATTTTGACCAGGGTTGTTACAGAACCCTGCCCCTTGGGGGAACACCTTCCTCAGTGTTCAAAGACACCTACAACCAACATGATTACTAAAAATAAAAACATACTACCCATGGAGATTTATAACTTAGCTCGATGCAGTATTTACAATGAATCAACATGTTGAGAAGCAACCCAACATGACAAACATAACAACATAATAATCATAACGATATGAAATCCATACCACTTGTTGGAGCTTTATAACATAGTTCATGGTAGTATTTAAATCCATATACATGTGTACATATACCAAAGCATACACCAAAAAAATTCGCTCACCCAGTGAATAGAGAAGGATACATAGCCTGCATTTGATCTACCATCTCCCAAGTAGCTTCATTGGGCCTAAAGTTCTTCCAATGCACTTTAACCTGCTTGATTTCTCGATTTTGGAGTATGAGCATCTTTTTCTGTAATATACACTGATGTTCCGGCTGGAATTCTCCATCTAGCTCCACCTACAATACAGATCATTCAATCACATTATCAACATCTTGAACATACTTCTTAAGCAATGACACATGTAAAACATCATGGACTTTTACTATCAAAGGAAATGCAAGTCAATAGGCTACTATTCCAATCCTTTCAAGAATACTGAAAGGTCCACAAAATTGGGATGTCATCTTGGCACATGATCCAATCCTCAAGGAGCTCTTCTGGAGCTTGATGCATAAGTACACTTGTTACCCAACCTGAAATTTCTTAAGCATCTTGTTCTGATCTACATAAAATTTTTGTTTGTCCTATGTTTCCTTTAGGTTCTTCTTGATTACCTACATTTCTTGTCCCATCTCTGCCAACATGTCTAGTCTTATCAAAACCTTGTTCACTAGATCACTCCAACTGATGGGAATATTACAACTCTGCCAATAGAGTGCCTTAAACAGACTCATCCTCAATGACTCCTGATAACCATTATTATAAGAAAAATCCACCAGCGGAAGTTACTCTTCTCATATCCTTTGTTGATGCATCACATACATCCTCAACATGTCCTCCAATATCCAGTTGAACCTCTCTGTCTATCCATATGTCTACAAATGATAAGTTTTGTTGAAGGCCAACTCTGTCCCCAAACCTACAAACAACTCCTTCCAAAAATTGGAAGTGACTTTATCATCCCTGTTTGACACAATATTCCTTGGAACAACATGCAACCTTACCGCATCTCTGATAAATACATGTGCCACATCACTAGATGAATACGTAGATTTTACTGGAATGAAGTGCACTACCTTTGTCAACATGTCTACCACAACCATGATGGAATCATGTTGTCTAGATGTCCTTGAAAAAACTATGATGAAATCCATGGAAATGACCTTCCACGTCCACTCTGGAATCGGAATCAGTTGTAGTAGTCCACCTAGATGCTTATAGTCTTCTTTCACCTGTTGACATTCCAAACATCCAGCCACAAACTCTTCCACATCCTTCTTTTGATTCAACCAATGATAAAACTTCTTCACTATTTTCAGTGTCTTCTGGTATCCTGGGTGACTTGAACATGATTTTGCATGAAACTCTCGTAAGATAGTCTTCTTTGTTGGGTGTGGAGCATGATTATCTTATTTATTCATAGGATCGCATTGGAGCCCAGTTCAAAATGTGGCAACAACACCGCCCATAATATTTGTGCTACAAGGGGGGTCCGGGGGGGGTGGCATTGATCTTTAGGAGGCGCCCCCCACTTGGCAGGGGATCAAGGGCAGTGCCCCCGAAGCTAAAAATAGATGTAAAATTGCCTTGTATAATGTTGTAATTTCATAGTCAATCTGGGTCATTCATTAGGCAGAGATCTGACGGTAGAAGTTATGTTTAATTTAGGGTTTTTTGCCCTAGAAGGCAACCCCTCGTTATATATGAGGGAATTGTATTTTGTCTATGTAGATCCTTATTCTGAGTGATAAAGAGAGATGATATTGTGTGAGAGCGAAGAGGGAATTACATCGGATATGTTGTAGGTTATATCTCTTCAGTTTGTTGGATAATATAAAAGGAAGGATTGGTTGTTTCTCCGTGGACGTATCCCAAATTGGGTGAACCACGTATATCTGTGTCTCTCTTGTTTTATGTGTTTTTTGTGTTTATATTTCTACAATATATTTTATGTGTTCCATTGCTCTATAATATATAATTTACTAACATTCTTGACCTCATTGTTGTCTGGCACATATATCCTATCCCTAAATCTGATCAAACCATTTACTATAAGACTATAGTCCATAGCCTGATCACCTATACCTTATTGTAACCTATGCATAAGCTCCATGTGCATCCCATCCTATTGTCCTACCTGTAAAATCTGATTTTGTAAGTCTGTCCCATAAGAACTCATAGTTGTTATATGATTCACCTGTATCATCCTGCTAAGAGCATCTGCAACCTTGTTCTCTTTACCTTTAATGTACCTGATCTCAATTAAAACTCACTAATCATGACCAACCATCTAGCTTGCCTCGCATTCAAATTCAGATGGTCAAATAGATATCTAAATCCACTATGATCACTCATCAATATAAACCTCATGCCAAGAAGATAGTGCCTCCACATCTTCAATGCATGGATGATCACTGCCAACTCAATATCATGTGTCATATAAATATGTTCGTGCTCATTCAATTTCCATGACTCATAGCACACTACCAATCCTTCCTTTATAAGGACTCCACCAAGTCCTCTCTTGTAAGCATTTGTACACACCACAAACCCTTTTTCCGGATCTGCAATCTTTAACACTAGAGAATTCGTCAACAACTGCTTCATGCGCTCAAAACTTGTTGCACATTATTTTGTCCATTCAAATTTCCTACCTTGCCTTTGCAGTGACGTAATAGGATATGAAATCTGGGAGAATTTCCTTATGAATCTCCTATAGTAACATGCTAGCCCCACGAATGATCTTACCTCATCCATATTACTAAGATTTTCCCACTCCATGATAGCCCTTATCTTTTTTGGATCCATTTCTATGCCTTCCTTGGAAACAACATGTCCCAAGTAATGTTCCTTTGTCTAAAAGAATTTGCATTTACTGAGCTTAGAATACAACTTGTTCTCTCTCAACAATCTCAATATTGTTGCTAAGTGTTCGAAATGTTCTTCCTCATTTTTAGAATATATCAAGATGTCATCAATGAATACAACAACAAACTTGTCCAAATAAGGTTGCAACTCACTATTCATCAAGCACATAAAAATTGCTGGAGCATTATTCAAACCAAATGCTACTACAACAAACTCATAATTCCCATGCCTGGTCCGGAAAGTTATCTTATAAATTTTCTCTTCTTTAATGTGTACCTGATGGTATCATGATCTCAAGTTAATATTCAAGAACACTACTGCTCCCTTCAACTGATCGAACAAGTCATCAATCCTCGACAATATATACCTATTCTTAATGGTCACCTTGTTCAACTACCTGTAAATTGTAATCAACACACAACTTCAGAGTGCCATCCTTCTTCTTCACAAACAACACTAGTGAACCCCATGGAGACACACTTGGCCCAATGTATCAATTGTCAAGCATTTCTTTCAACTGTAACTTCATCTCTACGAACTTTGGAGTGCTCATCCTGTAAGGTTCCTTCGATGTTGTTGTTCCCCCTGGTATCAACTCAATAGAAAATTCCACTTCTACGTGAGTTGGAAACTATGAAATATTTGTTAGAAACACATCCTGAAACTATTGTAAGATCGGGTACTTGCTTAATACCTTTTCATCCTCATCATCCTTACCTTTATCACTAGAAATATGTATTGAAAATAACACACACCCTTTTCTACGACTGTGATTTTCCTACATAGTTGTCACCATCCTAACTCATGTTTCCTTCTTCTTACCCTACAAGGTTCTCTATTCTCAATTTTCATCCAAACACTCAATGGACTTGTCATAACAATCCAGTTTGGTCCTATGAAGATACAACCAATGCAATCCCAAAATCATACTATATGATCCCAATGGCAACACATTCAAATGTGTTGAGGTAGGTATACCATTCAACTCAAATGCATAAGATATTACCCAGTGATGCACTCTCTTCTTTGTACCTATAGCCAATTTCACTAACCAAGATTCTACATGCACTTCCTTATTCAAACCACAGTTATCCACCAAGTCAGGGTTAACATAACTATAATTAGATCCAGTGTCAATCAAAATATAAACAACTTGATCACAAATCTTACCGTGCATATCAATGATAGAAGCATGGTGATCCACCTGCTTGTTTATCCAATGATTCATAGATACAAGGAATACTCTACCCAACATCCCCAATAGTCTATGCCTTTTGTTCACTATAGATTTGAGGCTTACCACCTATTGTAGTGACTGCAACACCCTCCAAAATTTTGGCCTACACTCAAATTTTGGAGCCTAATGTGGATCATGTGATTGGTCGTTCCTTAGTCACTCATTGGTCAGCTAATGATTTCAAGCTCCCTTCATGGATCTCAAGAGTAGTTTACACTTTTACCTTTATATAGCAAGTGTCGTCTTCAAGCATGGTAATTATCGCTTGTCATTCAAAGAGGAGTATTGGATTGCTTCAAGGGGTAATATTTGTGAAAATGATTTGTTCTCATCATATAGACATGTTTTTCACTCATTTCCAAAGTTTCACGTACTATTGACAAGTGTCTTCATTATCCTCACAAAGTCTATCATGCAGCCACACTTGTTGTAAGTTTTTAGAAAGGTTGTTGCATTAATTGAAGTATGTTTTCATATGTTTTGGATGATCTATGTTGTATCACTAATTTTCCAAGTGTGTGATCACGATCAATTTCTATCATTGTTCATATCGGTTCCACTGATCCCACGCTTAGCCAAATTCTAAAGGATTCCTAGCAACCTAGCCTCATCCAGCCTTCCTAAACTACACACTTCACATATGCAACCCTTAAGCCTTTTCCTTTCTTGTTGGAACTACGCAATGCGTAAAAATCTCATTCTCCCTTGGCATGCAAAACTATGCAAATTCTTCCTCCAATGTCCTTCCCTCAGTCTGAACTCACTACCTCCAGAAACTGTGTAGTTTTGTCCCTCAAGCCTCTTAGTTGCCCAGTCCCGCTTTCCTCCTGAATTTGTGCATTTCCCCCCCAGGGCCCCATCCCATAGCAGCCACTACTTGCTTAAACTGCACAATTTTGTCCCTCAGTGGGCACTGCGCAAATTTTTCCCTTAGTGAGGGTTGTGTATAAATTTCCCTTAGTTTGGCTTGAGCTTCACACTAGGAAGTCTTGATGATCAATATTGACCCTTGGCTACATAGTTTGCATAATCGTGCAGTCACTAGGCCTTCTCCCCTAACCTTTCACTCAGTCCTGAACCAGTTGATGAATCCAAGTGCTCTATCTTAGGATAGGGGTTTCAACCTGATGTCATCTCATCATGAGTGAGTTATAGACATGGGTACTCTCTTACACTATGGAAAGATGATAAAGGAGATTGAGAAGGAAGACATACTAGATGACACTCAAGGAGCTGAGGGGAAAATATAATCATCATATAAGAAGACCAAGGAACCCAAGGGTATGATAGAAGATCGAGATCGCATGAAGACTCCATTTGATTCACAACCCTTTGGAGGGTAGGTACGAAAAACGAAGCACATCTTTCATGAAATACACCTCTCAGTGTAGTAAGAAGGATAGCTTACCATTATCATATCATTATGTCTCGCAAACATTAAAATTCATTCCTTATGTTTTTGCTAAGTGTTTCGTTCCCTTTTATATGTTAGGATAACTATCGTCTTTTCGCATGTTTGATTGATATTTAACGTTGAGATCATTTCTGGTGGTTTCAAATGTTTTTCGTTGTGTATATGAGTTATCCTAGCCATGTAAACACCTGCCACACTCATACACAAAGTCTTGAGAATTGTCGCACAAGTGTCATCACATTCATCCTAAATCCTATCTCAAGTGTCGCACTTGTCGCTTCTTGTCATGAGATAGTCACACAAAGGGTAATGCTTTGTTTGTTGCTCCGGTGGTCTATGTTTTCATGTCATCGAAGTACGCTAAGTGTGTGATCACAAGTTCAAGTTAATCACAAGCCTATCTTCCTCCCACACTTGGCTGACTTCGAAAAATATTCTCAATCGAGAAACCCAGCTTCATCAGGCCCCAAATAAACTTTAGACTTTGTAGTCTCAACCCTCATTGAAGTAATCTTACTACCTAGAACTGTGCAGTGTACAATCACTATCCTCCAGGTCATTTTTACTGTGCAATGCTAGAGCCAAACAACCTTCCTTCACCCCCATAATTGCACATTTGTTCCTCCCAGTCTAACTTCAACTACACACTTCACACTTTTTGTCCTCAAGATTTTCCCCTGCCTATCGGAACCTTGCAATGCATAGAGAGACCAACCTCCCTTGGCCTCCAGAACTGTGCAAATGTGTCCTCCAATTTCCTTCCCTCAGCTAGAGCTCACTAACCTCAAGAACTGCACAAACGTTTCCACTAGGCCTCTCTTCTGCCCAATACCTCTTGCCTCTAAAAACTATGCAGAATTGACATCTTAGGGCCTCATCCCACATCATCCACTACTGGCTTGAACTGTGCAATTCTGACTCCCATTGGCCACTATGCAATTTCTCTCCCTAGTGGGGACTATGTTGAAAAGTTCCTCAGTCAAGCCTAAGTTGTGCTTTGTGTAGTCTCAGTGATCAAACTCTCTCACTATCACCTGGAACTGTGCAATGTGCAATTACTAGGCCCTCTCTCCTAGCCTATCACTTGTCCCGGGTTCAGTTCATGGATAATAATGCATCATCTTAGACTAGGGAGTTTTTGGATTGGTGTTGTCCCATCATGAATGAATTGCAGGAGCATGTACACTATCAAGTTATGACGAGATGATAAAGAAGGATAAGAAGGAGGGAATCATGCCTAAAGATTCACTTGTAGCTGAACGAACAAGGGGACCTACCAAGAGCAAGCGAAGGAACACAAGTGTGCAACCACCTTCCAAGACTGAAGATCATTGAAGACCCCACATTACCAAGCTATGTGGAGGAGAAGAGAAAGCATATCCAAGAACACATCTAACACTCAACAGCAATAGCGACTTGACATTGCCACATCATCAAGCCAATCCATGTTAGCAGTGTCATGTCAAGCCATGTCATGAGTTGTCATATGCCACATCACTATTGTGGGCCATGTATATTGTAAATCAAATGTATTGTAAAGTGGAAGTTCAATGGACACACATGAATATGAAGAGTCATGTAAGTTGAAAAGTCCTAGGATGTTTAACACTCATGAGGGTAGTCAAAGAGTCACAAAGGGTAATAATCACCCCTTGGTTATATATACCCCCTCATTGTATGAGAAAAGGACTTTTCACCTTGGCACATCCCACAAGGCATTAGAGATATCAACTAGTTCTTTGAGGAGCAAGGAGTGGATGCAATGTCCCACTACTTAGGCTAGTGATGTACAATGTAAATATGTGTCTTGGAACTTTTCCTCAATAATAGGAGCCTTTTAAGGCCAGCATGTTCTTCATGCATGACTTATGAATGTTTGTAAGACTATTATGTGCATTTTTTTATTCATGTTTGCTTTCACAAGTACTAAGATAGTTGAACTATTTTAGTTATTTTAGTGCTTATCTTGCTGAGAATGTGTTGTAATGGTTGTTATTGTTGTCCCATCCTTGTGGACTATTTAAAAGGATACTAGAAAAATATTTATTTACTTATTGATTATAATGACCGTCATATCCATTGTGGAATATTCCGCTGGATGTTAGAGGGACCTTCCCTTGTTTGTTAGTTGTAATGATTGTCATGTTCGCTATGGACTATTCTACTTTATGCTAGACAGGTCCTTCTAGTCCCATACCATCACCTTTATTATGTTTCCCTCCAATTTGTGACCCATGTCCCTATCTAACTACATTCAACTTATTATATGGTGCAATTTTTTCTTTCTCACCTGCATCTTGAGGCCTTGTTCTTTTCGACTGCCAATTACCTTTAGCTTTGTCTTTCCCTTTCCAACATTCTTGAGATTATGTCTTGCACCTTGATTGCTCATAAAAATGCTTCAATTTACCAATGACTTCTTCAAGTGACCAAGGCTCTTCATACTCAACCTGATCTCTAAATGCTAATGGAAATCCATTGAAAAATCTCTTAACTTTGGCCTTCTCATCCTTAATATATGATACATACATCAATAAATCTAGGAACTTAGTCATCTACTACTCATATGTCATGGATACCATCTTTAGCTCATAAAATTCCTTGGCTTCACTATCATAGTACCTCTTTGACAAGTATCTCTTCTTGAAAAGTGTCTTAAATTCATGTGAGCTCAACTCTTTTGTTTTGATGTCTCTAACCCACTTCACATCTTCCCACCAAATGTTTGCTTTCCCTTTGAGGCTAAAGATATCTATTATGGCCTTCATTTTATCTTTATACTCATGTAGCTCAAATAATTTCTTCATCCTGAGTATTCATGCTTATGTAGCTTCCAGCTTCTTCAAATCTCCATCAAAGGTAGGTGGCTTCGATTTCTTAAACTCATTCGGAAAATATCCCCTGTCACTCCTTTTGTACAAATGATAACGACGATGATCATAGTGCCTGTCAAAACCAGAAATAGAATAGAACCTGTGTCTGTCACCTCTCTTATCAGGAGTATCCAATATCCTTCCATCTCTAATCATGTCATCCCTATCTGACCTACTCCCACCATGAGATCTACTACCATATGCCCCATTAGTTATGTTGTCCTACCCATGGCTGATCTTAAGTGGTACATGTCTCTACAATTCTGACAAACTGTGAAGGATTACTGCATTGACTTCTGCTTATTTCTCCTATGCATGAATGATTCTGTCATTATCCACTGTTGGCTTATAGGGGCCTGAACCAGGTTAAGAGTTAAGTTAGCCAAACAAATCCTGGTACTACTGGCCCTTTCGACAATAATCTGCGGAGCGTGGACTAAGGTCTCACCTAAATTAGTATGGGAGGGTGCTAGAACCAGGTTTCCGCACCCTGGAGATATCTGATGAGTTCGAGTGGTCCGTGGTTTGACCCTGCGTGCAAGTTTCTTCGTGCACTTTCCCATACTTCACAGCCTAATATACTGCCTTCACGCAACCCTACCGAGGGGCTGAACATTGCACTCTGCATTATTACCCAAGACCTTACTGTTATTCCAATGTTAGTTGATTACCTTAGCCTACTTGCATGCTTTAAGTTATACTTAACAACATAAACCATTCATACAGATGCACACAGTAAATAAACAGTATATTTGCAAATCATATCAAACATGCATTAACCCAAGAACAGATACACAGAATTATGACAAAACTTCTCTTTATTAATTCCTTCCTTGGTTATAGACTCAACTCACCCTGCGCACTCAGCTGTAGGGGTCCACGCACTCAGCTGCGGACTACTAGGCCTCTGCACACTCAGCTGCAAAGCCTTTTCCTACTCTACAACCCAAAGACACACTTTACACTTCGACTCAGTCACTTTAGACTTGTTTTTCTCTACCTCCCCCTTTTTACACTTAGAGCCTCACTCTATTTATACAATCCCATGGTCTGCGAACCATGGGTATGTCTATCCAGCCGACATTACATTACAAAACTAGGGCGAACAACCCTATGACTCTATCATACTTTCGCACCCCATGCCCGCAATTCATGAAGCTTTACAACAAGATTTGGGCAAAACTTGGGCTTTGAGCCCAAAAACATGCCTTGGGGGGATTCCATGCCCAACAGGCCCCCAACACAAACATCATGACTCGCCCTCAAGTCACTTTGTTGGTGCGGCGATCTTTGCGCAGAGTCCCTCCAACTATTCTCAAACTACGTGGAGGTCAGTAGCGTACTGAGCTGTTACTTGCTAGATCTGTTGCATACATTTTTCCGAGTCCTCTGTGTTAGGATTGCTTCTCTGCATCAATGTCTGCATCCCTTGCATGTGTGCGAGCTTGCCTTCGATGTCTGTCATGATGGTGAAGGCCTCGTCCATGCAAGGCTGGACACGCGCTTTTAGGACTGCTTCCTTATGGCGTGTTTTTTCCACCTTTTCCTTTAGTGCTTTAGCCTACTGCATCTACGCAAGCCTCTGGGTGAGGACCACTATCTGCGCAGTTCCTCAGACACTGTCATCCTAATGTTGGAGTTCTCACGTGTCTGTCTCTAAGCGCTGGATGTTGGGGTGCTCCTGCAGAGTTATGAGGACCTCAAGTGATTCTTCCAACATGTTGGTGCAGTCTCACACTACACCTCTAATTTCCTCCAATCCCGCTGTGATAGTGCTATCATGTTATTCTATGACTTCCGGGGGAGTGGATGGTTTCACCTTTCACCGCAGCTTGGAAATCTGAAGATCCAACTCTAGTTGAACCTTTGTCATTTCCTCCCTGGCCTCGCGGACCCCTGCTGCTAACCTGTGGATCTGTGCCTCCACTGGTATATCTGTTGGGATGGCCAACTTCGGGATGCTTTAGCAAGCATCATCTAGCACCTGTACCAAATGTTGATTTTGCGACACCAATTCATCATGTTGCAAGCTTAGTTGTTCCATATTTATTTTCTGTTGACTGAGGACTTGGAGCGCACGACTCTCCCTAGCTCGCAGCTCTGCAGTTATCCCATCCTGCAACACATATAATGTCTCATGCAGGAGGGCATCTAGATTAACATTGAGACCTTTCAGCACACTAACCGAAGGGCTGTTGGCCTCATTTGATGTCACTAGAGCCCCTTCTGACAACACTATTGTGTTCGTCATCCGTGTGTGTAACATTTGCTCTGCTGTCATGGATCCGACTACGAGGTTGATCGAAAGGGTACCAACCTGAGGGGGGTGCACCTGTAATTCTTGAAAATGTGCTCAGAGGGCCCCCAACACAATCTGGTTCTCCTGCATGAAATCTTGGAGAGCCTCATTAGTGACAGCATGCATTGTCTCGCCAATGTCATGCAGATCACCCTCGAATAGGGTGATTGGGTCAATGGACAATTTTAAGGCCTTGACCTTCTTCCACGACCCTACCCGCTCTACTGGGTGTTGGCGCTTCAGCTGTGTTGATGCAGTTCATGGGTCCATGCCTCCTTCTTCTGTTTTGCTTCCTCTGCTTCCTGCCCCTGTGAAGGCATTGTCTGGCCTTTTCCCGCCTTCACGGCTGCTTCCTGTGTTGCTGCTGCTGCTGCGGCCTTTTCATGCTCGGCTGCTTTCTGTGCTGTGTCCCATGCTGCCTCCACTTCTGCTGCTGTTGTTTCCTTCCTTTGTTTTTCAGCCAACTGTGCGATGTGTATCTTGGCCTCGTCTTTCTTCTTTTGCACTACCAAATTCTCAATTTCTGCAATGTCTGGGGCACACCATTCTGACGGCCATGCCTCCAGGACATTAAAAATGGCATCGTTGGTGGCTACAAAGGATAGCTTTGTCCACTGTTTAGTTGGGTCCTTGCGCACCCTGATATATATGTTATGCATGTCTGCCTTAAATTCTGAAAAACTCTACAGGCTGTTGTAAACCGTGGATGACAACCGCGACTTACAGTTGATCCACATTCTGAGGTTCATCTCCATGAGCACCTAGAAAATATTGTTGTTGTGTATCCTTTTAGCATCCTTCGTGGCCTCCTCGGTAGTCACTTCTGCTATCTCCATACCATCCTTAGTTGTTGCCATTGTATCTGTGCAGCAATCTCTCACTCATGAATTCAGGGGCTTAATCAATGCTAGGCTCACAACAATCAAGGTTTTTCTCGACAAGTCAATTTGCAAATGACCAAGTGTTTTTTTTTGGGTAGCCCTTTGTATTTTATAGTACTTTTCGAATTCAAATTCGACCGTTCCCCCCAATTCTGGTTCATTAATGATTTCTTGGCAGCATATTTTCCCAAATCTTGCCCATAAATCGCGTCTTAAATTCCTTTTGTATACTCCATTTGGCCTCAAGTCAAGCATCCCATCATGAATAGTGACTTCAACGGTCCCTTTCTGACCAACCTACACAGCAGCATAGCCCCCCGTGCGTGGTCGTGGACCTTGTGACTTTTTGTTTATGTGCGCAGCTCCAACCCTGCGCAACTTCTAGGCAGAGTAGTTTACAATCCCACACTTCCTTTCAACTACTTGGAGCACTAAGACTGTATTTCCTTCAGCTAGTAAAGTGGCCACAATAGTAATGTAGAGTTCCATCCTATCCTCCATCATGGTTCCTAGAGAATCCCCACCTTTTATTGTTATGTTCGGCATGACGCACTTCACCATTTGCAACATGCTACCCTAATCACTATACTTAGCAATATGCGGTCCAAGCCAAGGTATTAGACTAATCAATTCACGGCGATAGTTCTCAAACTTGTTAGCATGATTGTATGCACCTTGCCTTACCATCCTAGTTTTTTTCGGTGAGAATATCTTCCTTTATCTCATCCTCCAGCTTCTTGACTTCCATATCTACCAAAGCGCTTTTCTTTCTTAATCATACCCTTTCTTCTTCAAGTTATTGGAGTCTTAGGTTTCCTTTTTGGATTTCAGCTTCCAAGGTTCTACAAATTGTCATCCCTACCAATGCTGGATTAGGCTTTTCAAGTACTAGAGGGCTTACAGTGTTTGTCTCATATTCCAACCTTGGCAGTGCCTGCGTAGTCAGGTTCTTGCACATGGTCCTATATGCCCATAGAACCGCTGGTACGCGCAGGTCCCAGTCATTCCATTTCACATTGTGGACCCTATTCAGTACTACACATACTTTGTCAAAGGCTTCCACGCGGATAACCTTCTATGTGCTTGGTCTTATCATACCTCCTAGTCCCAAACGGAGGGGTTGTTCGTGCCATTGTCTTGCCCACTACTGCTTGTTGATCGTGTTTCCTACTGTGGATAGTGTGCCTTCGTGCAGGTTGCACACCATACGCCTGTACCCATCTGGCAAGGTGGGCATGTAGGTTGTTTCATCCGTCATACTCGGCTTTCATCCACATCTGAGGCTTTCCAAACTGCATGCGCATCATCCTTCTGCATTCGTGCCAATCCTTAAAACTTCTTTAATGCATACCCCACCATCTTGTGGGTGTAGCGCGTAGTACCCATTTCGGAGCATCGAAAAGTTGTTGTTCTAGTACTTCTCTTTCAAATTTGTTCAAGAAATCATCCACCTCGCTCAACCCATCCTACATAGGCATATCTCTTACCTCTGTTGTCATGCAGTGCAACGACCTTGTCATCATGTTACAGTTGAGCATGGCTACCTCGTGTAACCGGTTCTGCCATCGTTCTATTTCCTTGTATGAATCTAAGGTGTAGGAGCTTTCACGCTCCCACGAGAGTTTGCCATCTACTGTTGGATTCACCCAGTATTGCTCCCGCGCAATTATCTTGTAGATAGAGTCTAGATCGTCATCACTATTGTAGTTGTGCATTGGCTCTGTGTAGCGCGATCCTTTCGTAGGGTCTAAAGTACCACTATGAATAGTGACTTTTTCTCAAAAATCATGTTGTAATTCTTTAGATTTATCACTCCATTCATGTCAGTGGCCCAATCTATTCCCAATAGCATGAGATAGGTATTGTTTTCATCAACAATCTCTATCACTTTGAAATCTGCTAGCATGCTCGCATCTTCGATATCTACTGTTATTCCCTGCAATCTTCCCATAGGTAGGATCTTTCACTGGTTCACCATTCGCAATAGAATAGGAGGCCATTTTAGTGTAGGCCTACCCATGCACTCCCAGGTCTGCTTTGGCAGTATGTTCGCGTCCGATTCTAGATACAAAATTACTTGATCCATTTCATATTCCTTGATCTGCGTGGTCAATCTCATCTCTCTTCCTGTTCGCGTTGTGTGTTTCCCGAGCGTCCGGACTACACGTGGTGCTCCTGGCATGGTTCTAGCACATCGATTTATGAGTTCTTGTAACCCCTTCATAGCTTTTCTGTTGCATAGCAGCTTCATTCATGTCTCCAAAAATGTAGTGAGCATTGATGGGTCCATTTTTGGTTCCATTTTTTCTTTACTTCCTAAAGTGGAGGCATCCGTAAAGCTCTTCTTAGTGATAAGACCCAAAAATGGATAATTATTTGGGCTCATTCAACCTCCTAATTTGACTTAATCCACCATTCTCATTAGTTTATTGCATTTTTTTTATTATATTTATGCTAATAGAGTGAATTGGGTTAGTCATTATGCCAACAAGTCTAATGTGTGCTTTGTGTAGCCTTTTTGGTCAATTTGGAGACAAAATAAAAGGTTTTAATGAGCACTTAGTAGCCAAATTCGTGGGAGAACAAGGGAGAGGATTTGTAGGAAGGTGTCCCCTTCATTTATGGGCCCTTACCTCGAATTCTCCACCATCAATTCGGAGTTCAAGGGCCACCAAATCAATTATCACAAGGGCAGCCAAGCAAGTCAAGTAGGACTGCTGTTAACTACAAGTTTTGGGCAGCCTAGTCCCTAAAGTTTAGGAGGACTGTTGGGGTCCTCAATTTGTATAAATAAGAAGGCTTAGGGCCTCATTTTTGTTAGCCAGTAGTTAGTCACTTTATAATCATTTTGTATTCATTTTGTAGTCATTTTGTAGTTCGATTTTTAGGCAGTAGATTAGCTTTGCTTTCAGCACATTTTCAAGTTCTCCTTGTGGACAGTTTTTGGAATGTAACATTTCTTTTGATCGATAAAGATGAATTCATATTTGCACCAGCTCTAAATCTCTCTTAGGAGGCTGTAGCTCTTGGGGTTGGGCCCATCTCAAGTGCCTAGTACCTCCTTTGTTTACTTTCATGTGTCTTTGCTGCATTCTTAGAATAAAATCCGTTATTTATATTTAAATCTTGTTTTGTTATTTAGGTTGTTTTTGATGAGTAAAATAACTTTTCATGCTCAGATTTAGTTGATCGGTTGCTAACAGAAAAAGATTCAAGAAAAGGGCCAAAAAACATCTGTCGTTTCACCTCTCCCTCAGTGGGATCAAGAGCTGTGACTAGGATGACTTTGCTACCAACAAAAACACTAGTTTGCTTGACCATGCAATCCTTAGTGTACTTTTTTCATTTACAGAAGTTAGTTATGGGTTCAGATCTCTGAAATGTTTCTTTGCATGATTGATGTACATGGTTTTCTTTCCAAATAAAGCTGTTGTTCATTCGTTTTATTGACAGTTAGATTAGATTATCTAGGAATTTGATTATTTGTAAGACTTTGTTGATTCGGTTAAATGTACATTGTGCAGGGCATCTCTACCACTCTCTCATCCACCTAAGCTTCATCAGATCCAGTTGTTCCATCTCCTAGCTAGGTTCCTTGTCTCACATCTGTCCTCTTGCCCATGTAACCCTACCTTTTTGTGCAATCATTGTTTCAGCCTTCTTTGAGCCAATTTAGCCATCTACACCTCCTCACCACTCCATCCACCAGTCCCTGGGCCACTTCAAACCCCTATCCTACCTCCATATCCATTCATGCATCTTCCCTCACTCACCCATCCTCCAAAATCCAATTTTTAAACATCCTGTAGAAATTTCTGAACATCCTGTAGAAATTCCTGAACATCTTGTAGAACCCCTGCAGACTTCCTGTAGAAGCTCACAAATGAGGTTTCTTGATAGCCAAACTTTGTGAAACTCTTTGGAAGCGTGTTAGGGACTCCTTAGACCCTCTCTGAACCTTCCTGACCTCTTCCAAGCATTTCTCCTCCTTGATCCACCCCTGCACAGTCAAAGAACATTGAAAGCATATGCATGATGAAATTGACGACTTAATCAAAAATACAAAAAGATGTTTTCTTGAGATAGAGGTAGTCTAGACAGATGTATTTTACCTTCATAGAAGTAATGACATCTCTTTCAGTAGTTTGCATTCTCTCCTTTGCATCAATAGGACTAGCTGGTAGAATTAGGGTTTGCTAGGGTTTGCGTTTTCCTTCAGTTGTTCAATCTCTTTTCACAAATAGATTAGCTTCCTTCAAGTTAGCTTTCATCCATCAATTAAAAAGCTTCTTCTAAGAGCTCATAGAAGTTGGCTTAAGCTCCTAGCGGACTTGTGCCAGCTGACCAAGTGACAGTTGCGGCAAGAGCTAGTACTTGTGCATACTGCACTGTCGCTTCCAAGTTTGTTACGAACTACCAGGTTGATAAAAGTAAAGATGGGAGTCCCAGGAGTTGCAGCATTATTGCTACAATACTGGAGCCCACCATCTTTTTGGCGCCGTTTCCGGGGAAGCGTCAGAGTATTGGTGATTGCTGCTTTTCTTCTATTTACCACTACAATCTTTTGCTAAGTAGTTTATTTCATTTCCATTATGCAATTTCGTTTCCGCAAAAGTAGATTAGCATTTCCTACTTTCATAGATTAGCATTTCAATTCCGCAATTTCAATTCTGCAAGTGTAGACTAGCATTTCATTCCTGCAATTTCATTTGAGCAAAATAGATTAGTCCTTTCCTGCTTTCATTTCAATTCCGCATTTTCATTTCAGCAAGATAGTTAGTTGCAGTTCAATATATTTTAGTTTTGCAGGTAAAAGAAGGAAAAAATAAAAAATCAACCAAAAAGATTTCCTTTCATGCCTTGTAGGAGTAGAGATAATTATGAAAAATGATTGCACAATTCCCCCACTGCTTCACACAGCCAACATTCTCTCTTCTTCGATGGCTGTGATTTAAGAACCCTTAGGTGGACAGCAAGACACATTTGAAGAACCTCAAGGGAAGAAGAGGAAGAAACCATTCCTCTGGAGCAAATGGCTAAAAGCAGAAATGTTGGGAGCAGCACCTTGTCCAAAGACGAATTTGAAGATCAGATGGAAGATTTCAAAAGTGATATGAGGCAGTTTCTTTCCATGCAATTGGATACCCTGTGGATCCAAAAGAAGCAAGAGGAAGCCAAGAGGGCATTTGCCATCTTTTGTCCCAGGTGCACTGGAAAGAATCCTAGGGACGAATGTCCAATGCACTCCCTAGAAGTGTGTTTCGTCTGTGAAGAATACCATCCTACGAATTAGTGCCCTTCCTTGCCTGGAATCAAAGCTGCATATCAGAGGGCAAAAGGAGCCACTGAATCACTCTACTATATGAACCAAAGGAGGCCACATGAACCTAGATCTTATCAGCAGGAACTGCAAGGGACATCTGAGACCTATTATGACCCCTATCAAGCCACTTTCATGCCTTCTTTGGGTCCCCCTGCTCATCCTTCCTGGTTCACACCTCCTCCTTATTCCTTCACAGATCCATATTATGCCCAACCAGCTGCTCATTCATTTCACTCTTATGCTCAGCCACAGCCTCAGTGGAATGCACCTCATCAAGGGTGGAGGCCGCAGTACAACTCTCCTCCCACTCCTTTTCCTCCACCACCTGCTCATCCACAACCCCATCCACATCCATCTCAAATATACATCCCCACTCAACTATCTGTACCACCATCTCCAAACCTGCACAGTGGAATAGCTCAACCCAATTGCAAAGATGAGGCACAACATGTCCAAATGACTCATCTTGAGCTCGATGATCTTCACCATAGCTTAGGAAGAGTGTTGCAAAATAGGGATTATATTGACAACATTGAAGGACCAAAGGCAAAAGAAGATTCAAAAGAAAAGATCAGAGAACCATGGGCTGCACTTGATGAAGAGAAGGCACCAAAATCAGAGATCGAGAGAGTTCCCTCATGGTTACCATCAAATCTTCCATGTATTCAATAGAAAGATCAGCAAAAAGAGGAAGATGAGAAAGTCATGGTAGAAGGTGACATGAAGCATGATCTAGATCAGCAAAAGGACCAAGGATATCAGAGCTATATTGAAATATTGTTTCAAACGGTCACTAAGTTGCAGCAGTACTCTCTTCTTCAGCTATGTTTGATCCCTTAAAAGTCAAACCATTTGGTCTCTGAAATCTGGATAGCTGTCAAAGCATGCATTTCAAGCCTCCACATCATCTTGTCTCTAATCTCGATGTGCACATGGCTCCATTGGAAGTATTCTTATACTTGAAAAGAATTTTGTTTTTCAAGGTAGGGTAGGAAAAAAAAGAGAGGAAAAGAGGAAAAAATGAAAATAAAAAGAAAATAAAAATCTAAGGTGAAAACCTCGTCGGAGGCGCCTTAGATTGGCTCATTGATTGAAAACCTCCATGAGGCGGTCAATGGGTTGGGAAAAAAAGAGAAAAGAGAATAATATCTCTGGGTGAAAACCTCCCTTGGAGGTGCCCAGGGCAGGGAATTAGGGTGAAAACCTCCATGAGGCGCCCTAGTTGTTTTTCAAAAAAAAAAGAGAAAAATAAAAATAAAAATAAACCTAATTTCCATTGGATAATTGCAGGTTGCAAGAAGGACATTGCAGGTCAGGAGGATCACTCAAAACAAAGGCAAAGGAGTTTTGGTGCCTTCTACAGGAAGTTCTGTATTTCTACAGGAAACATCCTGTAGAACCTTCAGGCGAGCCAGATTTGATTTTGGAAGGGAATCTAAAGCTTGGAATCTCTTGGTTATGCCTACAAGCATCCATGTTTCCATTCCTCACCCTTTTCCATCATTTTTTTTGACCTCATTGTGCTTCTTTTATGAAAGCTGTGTTTTCTACAGGAAGTTCCTGTAGAAATTACAAGAAGCTAAAAATGGATTGCAAAAAGGTGGTTTGGCGAACACGATAGCTTCTGCAAGGGTTCAGAAGTCCTCCTGCAACCTTAAAACTCCTCCTCCATCATCTCCATGCCTACATCACAGCCCAAGCTCAGTTTTTCTTTCCATGCAAAAACTTGCAGAATGCTTTCAAGAAAAAATACATAGAACAGAATTTTGTTTTGCCCTAACTTGAAAACCATGCATCCATTTGAAAAACCGTTTTACAGGGAATTGTATAGGGATGATGGAAACATGCCCGAGCAGTTTCAACCCATTCCGATGCACGATTTCCAAGAAATCCACCTCCATCACCGTCAGCCATTTTTGCATTTTCTCCATATCCGTGCATCCATTTAAAAACCTGTTTCATGGGGAGATGCATATGGGTGATAGTAACCTACCCAAGCAGTTTCAGCTGATTCCAATGCACAGTTTCCGAGAAATTGATCTTTGAAATCATCAGCCATTTTCCATTTTCTCGAAACCTGTGCATCCATTGATCTCAATTTTGCTATGGGAGGTGCATCATGATGATAGGAACATACACAACAAGTTTTAGATCGATTCGATCTATCGTTCGGGAGCAATGGCGAAAACAAGTTTTGGTCCTGTGAAAATTCAGCAGCAGCAGCTTGAGGGTGCAGATCTGAACGTGGAAACGAACTCCTGTAGCTTAGATCCAGCTAGAGGATACCTGCACAAGCAAAATAACCACACATCAGATAGTAAAGAGCTTATATCACAAAGGATCCATCATGAAACCACCAAAACAGATGCATGCAGCAGCAAAAGGCACCTCACAGCAACCATTTGACTTCAGGTATGTGACTAAAACTCATTCCTCTGATTACATGAATGTAATTCGGAAACAGCATGAGCAATGAGATGGTTGGGATTAAAAAAATCGGTGGCCAGCTAACTGGCCACCCTCATCCAGTTCAACAATGCTCGGTGGGTGAATAAGACACGTGCGCTCAGCCATCTCAGGAGGAAATCGGAAAACAGGTAGTGATGACCAGTTAAACCTCAGCGTGATTGATGGACGAGATTACAGGCAGAGAACAAACAGTTAAGCACTACAGGGGACCAACAGTCTGCATGGGGCCAACGTGCAGTTGGCCAGCTCACCCTCCATCAACGGAAATCTCCATAAAACAGCCGATCGAACTCTCACCGCTGTTGTTTCCAGTTTATCATCGTCCTTGCAGCTGTAACTTCACTCCCCCACCACAAATCATGCCACAATTAAATGATGCTCGGCTGACTCTCACCACCCGCTGATTAATTTGCACTTGCAACATTCTTAGCTGAAGGATGCGTCCTCCGCTCCCACAATCGGTTAACCTATCGTCCTCCACTGAGTTTTTCGGCCTGTTCAAAATTCTCCCACATACCAAGATCGTTCAGAGGTGCTAAGACATCCTACAGAAGCCGGCCAACATTCTACAGAAAGACGTTCTACAAGAAAGTACAACAAAGCCTTCCAGAGTAGAGAAGCCCGAGTTTTTCTTCATCTAGTTTGGAGATTGAAGAGAGGTAGGCTGGAAAACACCATTCCCATGCATGATATTTCGAAAGGTGGTGAATTAAACTGTTTTGAATAAGAATGTATGAAACAAGTCTGCCTGTGAATCTAGAATAGTAGTTTTCCTGTGTGTTACACGGAATGTTTCAGTTGGTTCTACGTCAAATTCTCTTCCACAGTTCCTGTTAAGAAATTCTTCTGCTAAAAAAGATAAAACCACTGTGAGGGTTAACCTATGCATGAAGAATGTGAATTTTATGTGATTTTATGCATGCTAAGGATGAAGCTCTGCACTCTGTTTTTGGGAGCCTGATTCCATTTTGACAGTCGGGTTTGGGAAGCAAAAGCATTATAACCAGGGAATTGGTGCAAAGTTGAAATACAAACACCTGAGAAATCCTGTCCTGAGGATCAAAAGAGGAAAGCATAAAAAAGCAGTCCCTTTCTGCTCGGAGCATTGAAACAGGGCACTCTCACCAAACCAGACCAACCAGCTTACATCCTTTTTGGAGCAAGGTCAGCCTTCAGATTAGGAAATATATTACCTATGAGGGGCGATTCAGTATTGTATATGGTTATCACTTCCATTTGTTAACTGAGCTCAGGCATAAGATGGATTTAACCACAACACAAGTCAAAGAGAAGGCACCCCCAGCCAAGCAAGCCAAATCAGGGAAAACTGCTTCTACAGGAAGCCAGAAAACGGCCACTACAGGACTTTCTACAGGAAGTTTGGGGAAAGGGCAGCAGAAGGAGAAATTGGCCGAGATTTTAGCTAGGGAGGCAGCAGTTGTACTGGCCACCCTAAGCACATCCCCCAAGCAGAAGGAGAAGTGAAAGAGGGAACCTTCCATGTATTTTAAGGCGAGAAGGAGCACATAGATCAAAGTGGGCAGACCCAAACCACAGACAAGGGAGAAAATTTTAATTAAGGACACAAAAGCTAAACAAAAGGAGGAGCCTCCTTCAAGGATGTCCATCACCTATGAATGAGGAAGCCAAAAACCTTCACATGGAGAGAGAGAATTCAGATAATGGACTCAAAGACAGTTCTACAGGATGTTGAGACAGTTCTACAGGAAGTTGAGAATTCTCTAGGAAAAGAAGCATAGGCAGTGGGAAGGAGCAGAGAGAAAAGCATGGTTTCATGACTAAGAAGAGGACATCACTTCAGAAGCTTAGCATGACAGGGAGGCCATCAGGGCCATCAAAGATGAAGAGATAGATTGGTTGCTCAGAGGATGAGCAACACTTTCAGTAGGGGGGTGATGATGAGCCCCAAAAATGGATAATTATTTGGGCTCATTCAACCTCCTAATTTGACTTAATCCACCATTCTCATTAGTTTATTGCATGTTTTTTATTATATTTATGCTAATAGAGTGAATTGGGTTAGTCATTATGCCAACAAGCCTAATGTGTGCTTTGTGTAGCCTTTTTGGTCAATTTGGAGACAAAATAAAAGGTTTTAATGAGCACTTAGCAACCAAATTCGTGGGAGAACAAGGGAGAGGATTTGTAGGAAGGTGTCCCCTTCATTTATGGGCCTTTACCTTGAATTCTCCACCATCAACTCGGAGTTCAAGGGCCACCAAATCAATTATCACAAGGGCAGCCAAGCAAGTCAAGTAGGACTGCTGTTAACTACAAGTTTTGGGTAGCCGAGTCCCTAAAGTTTAGGAGGACTGTTGGGGTCATCAATTTGTATAAATAAGAAGGCTTAGGGCCTCATTTTGTTAGCCAGTAGTTAGTCACTTTATAGTCATTTTGTATTCATTTTGTAGTCATTTTGTAGTTCGATTTTTAGGCAGTAGATTAGCTTTGCTTTCAGCACATTTTCAAGTTCTTGTGGACAGTTTTTGGAATGTAACATTTCTTTTGATCAATAAAGATGAATCCAGCTTTTCACCAGCTCTAAATCTCTCTTAGGAGGCTGTAGCTCTTGGGGTTGGGCCCATCTCAAGTGCCCAGTACCTCCTTTGTTTACTTTCATGTGTCTTTGCTGCATTCTTAGAATAAAATCTATTATTTAGATTTAAATCTTGTTTTGTTATTTAGGTTGTTTTTTATGAGTAAAATAACTTTTCATGATCAGATTTAGTTGATAGGTTGCTAACAGAAAAATCTTCAAGAAAAGGGCCAACAAACATCTGTGTTTTCACCTCTCCCTCAGTGGGATCAGGAGCTGTGACTAGGATGACTTTGCTGCCAACAAAAACACTAGTTTGCTTGACCATGCAATCCTTAGTGTACTGTTTTCATTTGCAGAAGTTAGTTATGGGTTCAGATCTCTGAAATGTTTCTTTGCATGATTGATGTACATGGTTTTATTTCCAAATAAAGCTGTTGTTCATTCGTTTTATTGACAGTTAGATTAGATTATCTAGGACTTTGATTATTTGTAAGACTTTGTTGATTCGGTTAAATGTACACTGTGCAGGGCATCTCTACCACTCTCTCATCCACCTAAGCTTCATCAGAGTTAGCTGTTCCATCTCCTAGCTAGGTTCCTCATCTCACATCTGTCCTCTTGCCCACATAACCCTACCTTTTTGTGCAATCATTGTTTCAGCCTTCTTTGAGCCAATTTAGCCATCTACACCTCCTCACCACTCCATCCACCAGTCCCTGGGCCACTTCAAACCCCTATCCTACCTCCATATCCATTCATGCATCTTCCCTCACTCACCCATCCTCCAAAATCCAATTTTTAAACATCCTATAGAAATTTCTGAACATCTTGTAGAAATTCCTGAACATCCTATAGAACCCCTGCAGACTTCCTGTAGAAGCTCACAAATGAGGTTTCTTGATAGCCAGACTTTGTGAACTCTCTGGAAGGGTGTTAGGGACTCCTTAGATCCTCTTTGAACCTTCCCGACCTCTTCCAAGCATTTATCCTCCTTGATCCACCCCTGCACAGTCAAAGAACAGTGAAAGCATATGCATGATGAAACTGACGACTTAATCAAAAATACAAAAAGATGTTTTCTTCAGATAGAGGTAGTCTAGACAGATGTATTTTACCTTCATAGAAGTAATTTCATCTCTTTCATTAGTTTGTATTCTCTCCTTTGCATCAGTAGGACTAGCTGGTAGAATTAGGGTTTGCTAGGGTTTGCGTTTTCCTTCAGTTGTTCAATCTCTTTTCACAAATAGATTAGCTTCCTTCGAGTTAGCTTTCATCCATCAATTAAAAAGCTTCTTCTAAGAGCTCATAGAAGTTGTCTTAAGCTCCTAGCGGACTTGTGCCAACTGACCAAGTGACAGCTGTGGCATGTGCTAGTACTTGTGCATATAGCATTTTCGCTTCCAAGTTTGTTACGAACTACCGGGTTGATAAAAGTAAAGACGGGAGTCCCAGGAGTTGCATAATTATTGCTGCAATACTGGAGCCCACCACTTAGCTTCCATGAATGTCCCCTTAGCACGCTCTAAATCAAATTCTGGTTCATTTGTTGGAGCCTTGTGAACCCAGGCACTCTCTTTGGGTTGCTTGCCTTTGTCATCTCCTGTCATGATACCACTTCAGAGCATGATATTTACATTCGGGTCTTCCTTGCATGGCTCAAACTTCATCATTTGCAAGTTCTGAGTCGAGGGAGGTTGGAGTTCTCCTTTATCACGCAACCTCACTATCAGTGTGGGACAATCCTCCATCTCATGATCAAACTGGGTACAATATAAGCATGATGGTCTCGTTGGATTTGTACAATCGTGGGCATAATGCCCTGGCCCTTTGCAATTGTAACATATCAGCTAACTGCGACCTCTTCCTAGTCCCATTCCACCTCGACCTCATCCGCGCCCCTAAAATCTAGTGCATTCCATCCCTGAATTTTGATCGAGGTCCCATGTTTTGGTCTGAACTCTGTAGGTAGGAGTCTGATCCATCATCAGTTCATAACTTCTACAGGTGCGCTCATCATGGCCTACTGACCTGCAGAAATTACAGAACAATTGTTGGGAATTCTGCGTATACTTCTGTAATAAATGGTAGTTATCAGTAGCATGCTTCCCTCCTATCTGACAAATTGTGCACCATAATGAAGGCATTGTGCTCATGCCTGCTTGTGCCTCTGGTCTCAATGGCATTGGTCCTCCTCCTGCCAGGTAGTTCACAAAGACTGGACAATGGTCCTTGTCATGTCCCTGGCCTTTGCACTTTATGCACCATACCTCCTCACTCGCTTCTGGGCAAGCTGTCCTGTATTGTTTCAAAATTTGCATCTTAAGGCACAATTTTTTCAACTATGCATGGATCTGTTGAACTCCCAGGTTAGGATCTTGTATCGGGGTCTCATGCAGTCTCATTGCGATTTCCAAGGCCTCGGCCTGACTGGTTAGCTTCCGCTGTGAGAACGCGTTCCTTAGATGCGGCGTTAGCGATGCTACGAACCATGCGTGGTGTTACCCATCCGTCAAGGTCATATTAGCTTCATGAATTGTACACTTCAGTCTTTGATCCAGCTCCCAGGGGTCTCACCTGGAAGCATCACGATTTCCTTAAATCCAATGATCGACTGTGTCTCTGATTTTGGCCTGCTAAATTCCTTGTTTAGCACAGCTTGGATATCCACGATCCCTGCATTCAAATTGTCATTGGAATGCTTAATGTACCAAGTCAGTGCGCGATCTTATAGAGCACTGACCAGCATTGCTTTCTTTATATTGTCATTCGTGACTCCCTGCACTTCCCATACAGCCCTTACCATGAACCAAAACTGGTCTGGATCTTCATTCCCTACTCCTTTGAACACTGGAAACTTTATCGTGCTTTCCATATTGAACTGTGGTGGTGGCAGAGGTGGTGTGGGCGAAGATGGGGGTGAAGATGGTGAAACTGGTGGTGGTGGATGTGGGGGTGGTATGCACATAATTTGCTACTTTATCAAACTGATCGCACTTCTTGGTGAAACCTTCGTGAGCTCTTCCTTGCTTTCTTGTGGAGGTGAAATCAAGGGGCTAGTTTATAGTTCTGTACTACCTTCGTTTCTGTAGATTCTCCCAATTTGCGTAGCCCCAAACATCAATTTATTCGCATAACCCACTTTTCACACAGTAGCATTTTAATCCAAGTGTTCAAAGATTTAATGTACTTACCTCGTGGTCCTTTGAGGAAGCGTTGTTCCACCTCGCTATAGCTGACTGAAGTATCTACCGTGAACTCAGTGATAAATCCTCCTATAATTCGGTCGAGCCAGTGATCCAAAGCGCACGCGATCTTATCTTTTGATGCTTCCAGTCTGTACACCAACTCTAGAGTTCACACAATAGGTTTTTCGAGCCTACACCTTCCTTGACTGTCTGCTAGCTTCGTGATCCACTCGTACAACTCAGAGGGGAAGGATGCAAAGAAAATTTCGTGGATTTCTATATATAAGTAGCAATATAACAACTCTTCCTTTGATAATCGTGGATTCCTATTTTCCTGTGCTGCGAACTCATGAATCTTTATGTCCAACCACTCTTCAATTCCTTTCTTTATCAAATTCCAGTGATACGACATCAGACATCTCTATGCAGATCTCGGTCTCGAGAACAGAACCATTTATTGGCTTATAGGAGCCTGACCCAGGTTCAGAGTTAAGTTAGCCAAACAAATCTCGGTACTGTTAGGACTCAGAATTGACCAATTTTGACCTTATATTTTTGCCATAATATTATCCTTTTTCAGTTCATAAGTTGAAAGCTTTGATTACATAATGACTTAATCACCCCAAGGTATGAAGTAACTCTTCACATATCTATATGTTTAATTGTTCATTACATATTCATGATTATCTTTATATTTATCTTTGGAAAAGCTAACTAAGTTGCCAAGTAACAGTTGAACTGTCTAAAGTCTGCAGGAATTATAATTCATAGTTGATGTAACACCAGAAACAGCAACTACGCAGTTGCTGCAACACCAGAAGCAGAAACTACGCAGTTGCTACAGCCAGCAACGACAACTATCTAAAGCAGGGGAATGCTATTTTGCAACAACTGGAAATAACAACGGCAACTATCTGAAGATCCCCAGAATTCCACGCTGACGCAGCATGATCAGCAACTGTCCAAAAAGGGTAAAACACAGTTACAGTTGCTAAAATATCAGGAACAGCACGGGTTTACTAAATCAGCAACCATGGGGAAACTGCAAAGGATAGTGCGAGGATCCCAAGAAGATGGTCAAAGTTCGGTTACTAGCTCTGTAACAGTAAGAAACCCACGAAAGAATACATTGTCACACTATTGTAACAGCATCCTGTAACTCTTATTTTTGACAGAAAGATTTAACTGAATGAACTGTGATAGTCTATTGTAATAGATGTCTCCTCTATAAAGAGGAGACATCTACATTAGAGAGGGGGGGAGAAAAATAGTTTTGTAAGGGGAATTTTGAAAGACAACAGCAAAGTCTGAACTTTTATTATAACTGGATCTTTTGGCAGATGAATAGAAGATTGTTCTGAGCACCTAATCTAGCATTTGTGTTCTGGGGAATCTTGTGAGAGGGACCGGGCCCACCTTCCTCACAAGATTCACCCATTTACTTTTCTGTCAAGTATGTAAGTATGTTTGGTAATTCCTTTCTGTTGATATTCTATTTTGGATTCTATAGCATTAACTCTGATAATTTCCTTTTTGTTGGCACTCTGTTTTGTTAATCGTTTAAAACTGTACTTCACCGGTGAATTAGAATTGCAGTGTGTATTAGCAATCTGGTTACAGGGGCAGGTGCTGAACGTCCTTGCTTGGAGGATAGGGTCCTGATCCTCTGCTAACAGAGCATCCATCACTTTTCTTTTCAGATTTGTAATCTTAATTAACTGCTTTCATTTTATCTTTGCAATGCACTGTTATGACATAGCGTGAGAATTATGTATACTACAGCTTTTTGATGCTTTTAGAGTTAAGTACATACAGTACACGGTAGCCTTTGAAATAAAATACTTTCCCAGGTTGACAATTTAATGTGGTACTTGATTGTTAATCAATAAACAATTCAACTAGCCAACATTTTGGCGCCGTTGCCGGGGAAGGTGACTAGAGATTTCTAAAAGCATTAATGATTTCTTTTTGAGAATAACAGGTGCATGAGAGGATGCAGGAAACCTAATTTCACAGGCGGCAAAGGCGGAGGAGGAAGAAAAATCTTTATTGACAAAATCATCTCAAAGGCCGAAACATCACAGAGGACAAGTTCCCGGAGACCTCAGATCCAGTATTCCTCACAAACAGATCGACAGACGGAGGAAGTACTGGGACCTGAAAGGAAGCTAGAAGTACCAGAATACACTGAGGAACCGGTAGAAGAACCTGAAGAAACAGAAGATACAGAAGATAAAGCAAGTGATTCAGGAAAAAGACCAATGGAGGATAACAAAACAGAAGGAAGAGGGGAAAATTCGCTCTCTACCCTGGAGTTCCCTATTGGGGAGCTCCCGAGAGGAGCAACCCCCATGAAAAACATTCCACTCTCAGCATTACCCAACTTTCATGGGTTATCCTCTGAAGACCCGGATGAATTCCTCTTTGAATTCGATATACTATGTAGGAGTTATGATTATGTGAGCCCTAATCAGAAACTAAAACTGTTTCCAGCAACACTGAAAGGGAATGCGTTAAGGTGGTTTATGAGCTTAGGAGCTCAGGCAATCACTACCTGGGATCAGATGAAAGAAAGCTTTCTGGCCAAGTATCAAGATTACTGTCGGACAAGAGAAAGGAAGGAAGAATTGTTTAAAATGGTTCAGAAGGAGGACGAGAATCTGGAAGATTTTGTGGAAAGATTGCAGTATAATCTGCAGCGGTCTGACCACCCTAACATGAGTAAAGATATTCTGAAAACTATATTGCTGAAAGGGGTACGAGATGACTGCTTGGACATGTTAAACATGCTGGGAAAAGGGGACATTTCCAAGGAACCATTTAATGAAATTATCAATCTCTGCATGAGATGTTCAAGAGGAGCAGTGAGCAGATCAAAAAGCAGGGACAATGTAATAGGTAATTTGTTAGAAGAATTTAAAAGTGAGATGTTAAGCTCTTTTGCTTCACAAATTGATGCTCTGCAGGTAAAGAAGAAACAGGCAGAAGCAGAAGCTGCCCTATCCATTTTTTGTTCCAAATGCAGAGAAAAACACCCACTCAGGGAATGCCCACTAGATAAGGTACCAATCTGCACGATCTGCGAAAAGGACCATGAGACCCAGCAATGCCCCTCTCTGCCTGGAATTAAAGCAGCATTGCAGTCAAATGAAGAAGAGGCTGAAGCAGTGTACCTGATGACACAGAGGAGGCAATGGCCACAAAGACAAGGTATGAATTCTAACACAACATTTAGTCGTTGGAATAATCATTCTCCTTTTCAAACAAATTACCCATCCATGAACCAAATGCAGTACCCACCCTTTAACACAATGAATTTTCCACCTATGCAGCAACCAAATCTTCCTTTTCCTGATCCTACTATATGGAATCCTTGGGCTCCCCAGCAACCATATTTTAATCAATGGAATCCAAACTGGGCAGGCCAACAGATGCCATTTCCTCAACATCAACAGTCTCTTTCCTTACCATCCAATACTCCTCCAAATAACCAGACAATTAGGCCGCAGCTTCCTGTGCAACCCAACCCCAACCCAAACAATAATAAAGCCTTGCAACTAATTGATATTCAAAATCAACCTGTCTCCCCCATGCAATGTAACAATATCCATCTTCGTTCAGGGAGAATTTTTGAACCTGTCATTGATGACATCACTGACTCTGATAAAGAGGAAGTTAGAAAAGAAAAACCAGCTAACAATAATGCTGAAACAGTTGAATCAACATCTAACAACAATGATCAAATAACAGATCCGCCATTCACTGAACGTCTGGCTCTCACTAAAACACTGGAGCAACCTGCTTTTAACCTTTTAGGTGAACTACAGAATTTATATGTTAAAATCCCATTGTTGCAAGCACTAAGAGATGTTCCCATTTATGCTAGGACTGTTATAGATATCTGCATAAAGAAACCTGGAAGAAAAGCTAAGGACCCCCTCACAGTTCATGTGATGGGAGAATTGATTGCTTTAATGACAGAAAAAGATCCTCCTGTGAAATATGGTGACCCTGGTCACCCTACAGTAACAGTTCAGGTTGGAAAAACCTTTGTCTCTAAAGTTCTAGTAGATTTAGGAGCTGCAATAAATATTATGACACTTGAAACAACACAATTGCTTCAGTTAAAAAAAATTATTAGGGAAACTCCAACCATCCTAGAATTGGTTGATCGCTCCACAATTAAACTAGAAGGGGTCATTGAAGATTTAATAATTTCTGTAGAATCCTGGAATTACCCAGCTGACTTTGTGGTGTTACAAACTAAAACAAAGTTGGGGGGTCATCCGCTGATTCTAGGAAGACCTTGGCTGGCTACAGCAGATGCTTTCATCAGCTGTAGATCAGGATCAATGACCATCTCTAATGGGCAGGAAACCAAATAGCTTACCCTCTATCCTCATGCTACACCCATGATTAATAATGACAATTCTGTATGGGTAGATTATGAGGATGAAGAAACCCAACCTATATTGACTATCGGACAAGCCTTAACTTTCAAAGACTCTACCAAAGATGAATTAATCAGCAGCTTCATTTCTGAACCTTCTTCGGTCAACCCAGAAATGTACAATCACTTCACTGCAATCTTGGAAGCTGAATCTCAGCAGAACTTGGAAGATAAAAATTTATTTCAGACAGCAGTAGGCAGCCCCTCCAAAAGTACAACAATAGAAATTGAGCTTGGCAAAACGTTAAATATAAATCCTAATTTAACTGATAATGAAAAACAGCAATTAATAAAGTTACTCCAGGAAAATAAAGAAGCATTTGCATGGGACTATACAGACATGAAAGGGATCTCCCCTGAGCTATGCACTCACCGGATTTATATTAAAGAGGGATCCCGGCCAGCCTGTCAACCCCAGCGGTGAATGAATCCCAACCTAAGGGAAATTGTGAAGGAGGAACTTCAAAAACTCTTGAATGCAGGATTTATATACCCTATATCTGATAGTGAGTGGGTTTCCCCACTTGTAATTGTACCCAAGAAAAATGGGAAATGGAGAGTATGTGTGGATTACAGAGCACTGAATAAAGCCACCCAGAAAGACCATTTCCCTTTACCATTCATTGATCAGGTATTGGATAATTTTGCAGGTAAGAAATTCTTTTCATTCTTGGACGGGTTTAGTGGATATAATCAGATTAAGATTTCACCCCAAGACCAGGACAAGACCACGTTTACTAGCCCATGGGGGACCTTTGCTTATAGGGTACTTCCATTTGGGCTATGTAATGCTCCAGCAACATTTCAAAGAGCAGTGATAGGGATTTTTTCTGATATGCTAAATGATTCATTAGAAATATTTATGGATGACTTTACTCCTTATGGAGTGACTTTTGAGGATGCACTGCAGAATCTTGAAAAAGTACTTAAGCGATGCATAGAAACACACCTTGCCTTAAGCACTAAAAAGTGTCATATGATGATGAATCAAGGTATTGTATTGGGTCACTTCGTCTCATTCCTAGGAATTCAAGTCGATCCAGCTAAAATACAGGTAATTCAAACCCTCCCTATCCCCAAAACACAAACTGATGTAAGAAGATTTTTAGGACATGCTGGATAATATAGAAGATTTATTAAGAATTTTTCCAAAATAGCTTCTCCTCTATTTGTGTTATTAACGAAAAATGCTCAATTTAAGTGGGCTGATGATTGTGAAAAATCATTTAATGAACTTAAACATCAGTTGTCTGCAGCTCCCATTTTGAGAGGACCTGATTGGGCACTACCCTTTCATATATCCTCTGATGCCTCAGACACTGCAATTGGACTTGTCTTGGGTCAGGAAGAAAATAGTCTTCCCTATGCCATTTATTTTATCAGTAAGAATATGACACCAGTTGAACTGAATTACACAGTCACTGAGAAGGAATTCCTAGCAGTTATTTATGCTATCAATAAATTTCGACATTATATTACTGGCTACACTACTTTTGTGCATACTGATCACTCGGCCATTAAGTATTTAATGAATAAATCAGTTACAAATGCCCGAGTCACCAGATGGTTGTTATTATTGCAATAATTTGAAATCACAATTGTAGATAGGCCAGGAAAAGAAAATGTAGTTGCTGATTTCCTTTCTCGATTAAAAACTGATGAAAATACTCCAGTAGATGATTCTTTTCCTGATGAGTATTTATTTGCAGTATCTGCTCACTCACCTTGGTATGCAGACATTGCCAATTATCTAGTTGCAGGGAAATTACCATCACATCTATCACACAGGGAAAGAAGAAAGATCATCCAGCAAAGTGCTAGGTACAGCTGGATAAGCGGGTGTCTTTTCCATACAGGAATCGATCAGGAAATCCGGAGGTGCATTGGTGAAGATGAAATTTATGATGTACTAAAAGCTTGTCACGATGGCCCTTGTGGAGGACATTTTGCAGATAAAAGAACAGCACACAAGGTACTCAGAATGGGTTATTATTGGCCATCACTCTTCAAAGATGCTAGAAAATATGTGAAGGCTTGTGATAGTTGTCAAAGGATGGGCCAGCCTAATCACAGGGATGAAATGCCACTCAATCCCCAGGTAATTCTTGAACCTTTTGAGAAATGGGCATTAGATTTTATAGGTCCCATTAATCCTCCATCCAATCAAAGAGTGTACATATTAGTATGCACAGATTATATGACTAAATGGGTAGAAGCTAAGGCACTCCTTAAAGCTAATGAAGAAGCAGTACTAACATTTTTATTTGAAGAAATATTTGTTAGATTTGGATTGCCCAGAGAATTAGTCACGGATGGAGGACCTCCTTTCAACTCTCATGGCTTCAAAAATACGCTTCAGAAATATCATATTAAGCACAAAATGACTACACCTTATCACCCCCAAGCAAATGGGCAGGTAGAAAGCACCAATAAAGTCATAGAAGCCATCCTAACAAAAACAATAAAGGAGAATAGAAGGGACTGGTTTCAAAGGTTGCCCGAGGCATTATGGACCTATAGAACTACTTGGAGGAATACTACAGGCTTTTCACCCTACGAATTAGTTTTTGGAAAGAATGCCATTTTCCCTATAGAGTTTGAGATCAAAACTTTAAGAACTGCTTTAGTTGTTAACCTTGATTTGACTGATGCACAGACAGCTAGGTTACAGCAACTTCAAGAATTGGACGAGAAAAGACTGGATGCCATCCATCAGACAACCATGATACAACAACAAAGAAGCAGGTGGCATGACAGAACCATCAAGCAAAAGTAGTTCCAGAAAGGTAACTGGGCTCTACTTTATGATTCCCATTTCGATAATTTCCAAGGTAAGTTAAGAACAAGGTGGTTAGGGCCTTATGAAGTGGATGTTGTTTTTCCAAATGGGACAGTTAGACTTTTAACAATTGATGGAAGCAGAACACCACTACTAGTGAATGGCTATCGACTCCGTTTATATCAGAGGCCTGTTTCTAAAGAAGATTTTAAAGCCACTTGCATGGCAATTAAACAATATTCTTTTCCAGGGGAACTTGTTGTCCCTTAAAGCACTTAAATTTCTGTTTATTTATGCATTTTTTTTAGATTAGATATTCTTTTTTTTCTTTAACTAATAATCCCTGCCAAAGGTTACCATATTATATTTCAGTATTTTGCAGATTTGAGCTGTGGAAAATAGATAAGAACGAAAGCTTTAAAGGAATCACTTTGCGGACTTGAAATTCCCGTTGCTGCAACACCAATTCCCGTTGCTGCAACACCAATTCCTGTTGCTGCAACACCGATCCCCGTTGCTGCAACACCTTTTCACGTTACTACAATATCTTTTCCCGATGATATAACATCACTTCCAGTGGCTGCAACACCAATCTCGTTGCTGCAACACCACTTCCCGATCCCGTAATACCTTTTTAGCAATTCTCTCATTTATAAAAACACCAGTCTCTCCACTTCAGCCCCCAAGAAACGAATTTTTATAAAATACACCACTTCTTGTGATGATTACAATACTCCACTATCACTTCCCGTCATTATTATTAAAAATTGTCGGTATTCTCATGCTCTTAGACCCGCTGTAATCATTATGATCCAGCAAAAGATAAGACAAGACTTTTCGACGTAGCAACCAAAAAGGTAAAACATAAAGGTACGCATGATTATGTATGGACATTAAATAATAGTTAATGCGGAGATGTTGATAGGACTACCGAATAATTGTACTTCCAATCATATCACTTACGCATAGGGGGGATTACCAAAGCGCTCTCATAATTGCATATTATGCCAACTGCCGCCGCTCTTAACTCTCCCGGTAATATGTAAAAGTCACCTTATCACGGCATGTTACCATTTGCAACGGTTTACTCTGAACTGAACTCGGAAGCTCGGCTCTGAACTGAGAATTTCACTGAAATAGCAGCTATGGGAGGAAATCTCATCACATATGAACCTAGCACAACAACACTTCTTGAGCTCTATCCCGAGGTTTATCAAATCTTTCTGCAAGCGGGATGGCTAGATTATTTCAGGAGACTTCCAGACTTCGACGCACAGCAAGTCCTCAAGTTTGCATGAAATTTAACAGAAGGATTTTCTGTCGTTCAAGGAGTTCAAATCCCAGTCACGGAGGAAGTCATAGCCCAAGTTACCGGGTTACCAGCTAATGGCATACGGTGGTTCAGTAGGAAGCACTTGATCCTTAATGCACAGTAGGATTTTCTTCAACCACGCGAGCAGGTAGAGCCCAAGGGCAGAGGCATAGCACTTCAGTCATTGCCTCAACCGTGGCCGAAAGTTGCTGAATTTTTGAAGCAATACCTGACGTGCGAAGGCCGGTACCAGGTAATTTACCAGCACAATTTCGTCTTGTTGAATCATTTGAGGAATGGTCAGTTGATAAATATGCCATATTATTTATTGGGATGTCTTAAAAATATGTCACGTTACACTGTCAACGCAAAGCGTCCGCTTCTTTCCTTGAAACACCACCGTTTAGCTCAATTGCTGATAAATAGAGGCCTCGCCTTAAATAACCCTCCACCCCCCATTAGTCCCCATCAAGAGGCAGAAATTCCACAGTCGGAACATGAAATTCCTCATCAAGAAGAGGAAATTCTTCACCAAGCTGAAGACATACCTCAGCAAGATGAAGAAATCCCTCAACAAATAGAGGACATTCCTGAGCAAATACCCGTAGAAATCCCTCAGCAAGCAGATGACATTCCAGAACAAATGCCCAAAGAAGTCCTCCAGCAAACACCCCCACAAGTTGCTGAAAATGAGCAATCAGCAGTAGAAATACCCGTGGAAACAACCCCATCCCCCAATAGAACCAATCCTTCCATTCCCATACTTGGTATTTCTACCGATGACTCTGATGATAACATCCCTATTACTCTCCTCAAACGGAAAATACAGCAGAAAAAGGGAACCCCACCAAAAAGAAGAAGAACTAGGGCTTCGGCTAAAGCAGCTACTATTTCTGCCACCATCCCTATCTTAAAGAAAGCCAGCTGGAAAAGAAAAATGTTTGAATTCCCTGCTTCTCTACCAAAGCAAAGGACTCGATCGTCTATAATAGCTGAAATTCCTAGCCACACCCTCCCTAGCTCACCACCCATCACGTTAAAAACCCGCATTCCCACCAGCCCTGGAAACTCCTCTCCCTCACCCTCGGAGGCTGAGATGCAGAGTATTCATAGTTTCGTGACATCATATTTTAAGGCAGCTGACACACAAGAACCAGCTGCCGACACCCAAGGTAATATTGGCCAAGAAGCTGCAACACAAGAAACAGCCACTACCCCAGGTGACACACAAGAACCACCTGTTGAGGGTATAAGGGATCAAATCAATGTTGAAGCACAACCTCTGCCTCCACTGGAACCTGCTGCTCCACAAGCTCAGCCTACCATATCTGCTCTGCAGGAAGAAATTGAATTTTTGAAGTCCCAGATTCAGGACTACCAGGAGGAAATAATAAGGGTCAAGGAAGCCTATCAAAATGAATTTAGCCTGCATATTTTAGCACGAGTAGAATTTGCAGCAGAGAAGAGTAAGGACAATGAATATTTGTGTGCCAATTGTGGTGAGATATATACTCAAGCAGGATACAAGGTAGTGGCAGAACCAATGAATGAAGTCCCTACTGTTGTGGTTGAAACAAAAGAACCTGTTGTTACACAGACGGAAACACCACAACCCTCTGCTCAGACAGGAGAACCTGCTGACACACAAGAACTAGTAGGCTCTCCAGAAAAGGTGCAAGAGCAGACAGAAGAACCTACTGACACACAAGAACCAGTAGGCTCTCCAGAAAAGGTGCAAGAGCAGACAGAAGAACCTACTGTCACACAAGAACCAGTAGGCTCTCCAGAAAAGGTGCAGGAGCAGACAGAAGAACCTGTTGTCACACAAGAACCAGTAGGCTCTCCAGAAAAGGTGCAGCAGTAGATAGAAGAACCTACTATCACACAAGAACCAGTAGGCTCTCCAGAAAAGGTGCAAGAGCAGACAGAAGAACCTGTTGTCACACAAGAACCAACAGGCTCTCCAGAAAAGGTGCAGGAGCAGACAGAAGAACTTGCTGACACACAAGAACCAGTAAGTTCTCCAGAAACTACATAGGAGCAAACAGAAGAACTTGCTGACACACAAGAACCAGTAAGTTCTCCAGAAACTGCACAAGAGAAAACAGAAGAACTTGCTGATACACAAGAACCAGTAAGTTCTCCAGAAACTGCACGGGAGCAAACAGAAGAACTTGCTGAAACACAAGAACCAGCAAGTTCTCCAGAAACTATGCAGGAAGTAACAGGGAATAAAGAAGAGGAAGATATAAAGTCACCCTGGCCTACCCAAATTGCCATGGAACAAGAGGAGGAAGCAGTTACACAGGAAACAGGAGGAAATGAGGAAAAAGGCATAGACTCACCTCGGCCTACCCAAATTGCCATGGAACAAGAAGAGGAAGCAGATACACAGCAATCAGTACAGAATATAGAACAAGACGAAGAAACAGTAGCTGGAAATGGAAAGGAAGACATTGGATCATTCCGGCCTACTCCAATTATCACAGAGCAGATTATCCTTGTTGATGCCTGTACAAAAACAGAACTTCCCTCTGTTAGTGATGCATGCACAGAAACATATAGTTTTCAAGAATTAAAAGGAAAATGGTGGAGAGAATATGAGCTGTCACAAGGCAAAGCATTCCAACAGCAGAAGGGGACCTGGTTCAATTATGCATATAAGAACTGGGAAGCACTTGAGCAGTGTAGAGCTCAGTACAAAGAAATTAAGGAACTAAAAGCCAGATTGTCCCAGATGTTTGAGTTATTCCAAAGAACACTTGCCACAAGGAAACCCTCTTTCAATTATGCAACATTTTTGAGGGAAAGACTGACATTCTTACAGATAAAGGCAGTTAGAGAAGGTAGACCTCATCAGGTGGTTACATCAAAACAATTTATGCAAACCTTTGCAGAGGCACCTAAAAATGATCAAAATTTGTTATGCGAGCTTTATCTCCATAATGAAGCCATGTCCAAAGAAAGAAACATGAATATGCTACCTGTTGTTGGCAACATACAGCTGAGAGCTTTCATCTCCTTTTTAGCCAACCAACTTACATGGCAAAACGCCTTTACCTCAGCTCAACATAATGAACAGAATTGCCTTCTGTGGATTAGGGCTGAACCTCAGAACGCAGCCACCTTCATTGCACAGCATCAAAGAATGATAAGTGACCCTGAAATGAAGGATCACGTCAGGCAACTACAAGCAGTGGTCCTACGAGATTGCCAACATTATGTGAAAACCAAAGCACCCTTGGCTATTAAGGCTAATAACTTGTTCTGGGAAAACTTCCCCAAGGAGAGGCAGGAATATCACCCTTATAATCCACCTAATTTACAGGCATCACTCTCAAGGGTACCTTACTATGTTAGATGCATGCAACACTGTGCTGAAAATTGGATTGGCTACAGATTTAAATTTCCACTTCTATGGTTATCTGGTGAACAATACAAGGGCCAGTTTGGATTATCCAAAAAGGAAGAAGCAGCAGCATGGAGGAAAATACAGACTGTCTGTGGGTTCAGAGATAAGTTTGATGCCACTTCCTATAACTATTGTCTCAGTAATTTACATTGTTCATCCCAGTACTCCGACTCAGACTCAGAGTAAGCATTGCATGAGGACATGCAATCTCTTCAGTTGGGGGGGATGTTAGGACTCAGAATTGACCAATTTTGACCTTATATTTTTGCCATAATATTATCCTTTTTCAGTTCATAAGTTGAAAGCTTTGATTACATAATGACTTAATCACCCCAAGGTATGAAGTAACTCTCCGCATATCTATATGTTTAATTTTTCATTACATATTCATGATTATCTTTATATTTATCTTTGGAAAAGCTAACTAAGTTTCCAAGTAACTGTTGAACTGTCTAAAGTCTGCATGAATTATAATTCATAGTTGCTGTAACACCAGAAACAGCAACTACGTAGTTGCTGCAACACCAGAAGCAGCAACTACGCAGTTGCTATAGCCAGCAACGACAACTATCTAAAGCAGGGGAATGCTATTTTGCAACAACTGGAAATAACAAACGACAACTATCTGAAGATCGCCAGAATTCCACGCTGACGCAGCATGATCAGCAACTGTCCAAAAAGGGTAAAACACAGTTACAGTTGCTAAAATATCAGGAACAACACGGGTTTACTAAATCAGCAACCATGGGGAAACGGCAAAGGATAGTGCGAGGATCCCAAGAAGACAGTCGAAGTTCGGTTACCAGCTGTGTAACAGTAAGAAAACCAAGAAAGAATACACTGTCACACTGTTGTAACAGCATCCTGTAACTCTTATTTTTGACAGAAAGGTTTAACTGAATGAACTATGATAGTCTATTGTAATAGATGTCTCCTCTATAAAGAGGAGACATCTACATTAGAGAGGGGGGGAGAAAAATAGTTTTGTAAGGGGAATTTTGAAAGGCAACAATAAAGTCTGAACTTTTATTGTAACTGGATCTTTTGGCAGATGAATAGAAGATTGTTCTGAGCACCTAATCTAGCATTTGTGTTCTGGGGAATCTTGTGAGAGGGACCGGGCCCACCTTCCTCACAAGATTCACCCATTTACTTTTCTATCAAGTGTGTAAGTGTGTTTGGTAATTCCTTTCTGCTGATATTTTGTTTTGGATTTTGTAGCATTACCTCTGATAATTTCCTTTTTGCTGGCACTCTGTTTTGTTAATCGTTTAAAACTGTACTTCACCGGTGAATTAGAATTGCAGTGTGTATTAGCAATCTGGTTACAGGGGCAGGTGCTGAACGTCCTTGCTTGGAGGATAGGTTCCTGATCCTCTGCTAACAGAGCATCCATCACTTTTCTTTTCAGATTTGTAATCTTAATTAACTGCTTTCGTTTTATCTTTGCAATGCACTGTTATGACATTGCGTGAGAATTATGTATACTACAGCTTTTTGATGCTTTTAGAGTTAAGTACATACAGTACGCGGTAGCCTTTGAAATAAAAGACTTTCCCAGGTTGACAATTTAATGTGGTACTTGATTGTTAATCAATAAACAATTCAACTAGCCAACAGGTACTACTGGCCCTTTCAGCAACAGTCCATGGAGCACGGATTGAGGTCTCACCCGAAGTAGTATGGTAGGGTGCTAGAACTAGGTTTCCGCACCCTGGAGATGTCTAATGAGTTCAAGTCGTCCACGGTTTAACCCTGCACGTAGGTTGCTTCACACACTTTCCCATACTTTGCAGCCTGATATACTACCTTCGTGTAGCCCTACCGAGGGGCTGAACATCATTCTCTACATTACTACCCAAGACCTTACTGGCATTCCAATGTTAGTTGATTATGTTAGCCTACTTGTATGCTTTAAGTTATACTTAACAACATAAACCATTCATACTGGTGCGCGCAGTAAATAAATAGTATATTTGCAAATCATATCAAACATGCATTAACCCAAGAACAGATACACATAATTATGACAAAACTTCTCTTCATTAATTCCTTCCTTGGTTACAGACTCAACTCACCCTGCGCACTCAGCTGTAGGGGTCCGTGCACTCAGCTGAGGACTACTAGGCCTTTGCGCACTCAGCTGTAGAGTTTCTCCTACTCTACAACCCAAAGACACACTTTACACTTCGACTCAATCACTTTAGACTTGTTTTTCTCTACCTCCCACTTTTTACACTTAGAGCCTCGCTCTATTTATGCAATCCCAAGCTCCACGGACCATGGGTAGGTCTATCCAGCTGACATTACATTATAAAACTAGGGCAGACAACCCTATGACTCTATCATACTTTCACACCCCGTGCCCACAATTCACGGAGCTTTAGAATAAGATTCAGTCAAAACTTGGGCTTTGAGACCCAAAAAATGCCTTGGGGAGATTCCATGCCCAACATCCACTTTGCAACTTCTTATTTTTGCCTTCAATATTCTCAATGTCTCTGCTATATCAGAAGAGTGCCCAACACCACGCTGCCCATCTGATCCATAAGGAGAGTCTCATGAACTGTAATATACCATCTTTCTATTCATATTTGATCTCTTCCTACAAGTATAACATGTCAGCTAAACCAAAACATAACATAATCAACATGCCTTAATATAGTTCAGGGGAGAATATCTTGTCTACAAGATCAACCAGATTAGTGCAATACATGTATAAACATAATCATATCAATACATAAACATCATCTCAACCATCATTCAATTACCATGCATGACCATACCCACCACATACCGTGATCTCATGTATGACAACTATAACCATGTCAATGTATGTATAACAACATATAAGCACTAACATGCATAACCAAGGCATAACCGACGTACACTCATGACAAACACATCCAACACAACACCATCAACTTTCACATAGAGACATGAATGTGACCATGACCAACACCATGCATACACCACAAGCACATAGACCACAAGTATAAATAACACATATGTAAGCGACATGTATGCATGACCAACACATCACCCATCCAGTACAAGGGGTGAACCATGCTTTGATACCACTGTATAACACCCTCCTCCCACATTTACCCAAGTTAACTAGTTTGTTGTGGTAAACATGTGATGAGAGGCTACTATGATGTGATTCAAATACCCATGTATAGTTAAGGAAGTAGAACCGACAAAAATAAACCAATTTGACCTACCTCAGAGCTACAGACCCTTCAGGAGGCAACCAACACTTCCAGGTACTTAACCTTGAGAAAACTTGACATTTTACTAATTTGGACCCTCATATGCTCCCATGAAAATCCATGCATTAGATTGAGGCCTTCCAATTGCTCCCATAGAAATGCATGCCAGTGACCCCAAATTCTAAGCCACTTTTTTAGGGCTAGGTCTCAGGCCACTACCCAAAACTTCATGAAACTTTTTTTAAATGATAAATAAAAATGGAATAAGGCTACTAATACAATCATTAGTACAAGTACTTGATCTGACCTTGTTGTAGCGACTACAACGACCCTCCAAAATTTTTCCTATGCTTCGATTTTGGAGCCTTCGTTCTAAACCATAGCAGCTCATCTTGCACAAATCAAGGTACTTATGCTTCAAATGAGCCTTATTCTTTTCATCTTGGATTGTCTTTTCTCACTTAGTTCATTTTCTAACCCACAAGCTAATCTCCTGACTTGGTCCCTTAACATTTATGGGCTTGCCTCGAAGAACTACGCAGTTCTTGAGGACAACTGGCCTTACTCTTAGGAATTGAGTAGTATTAACTGCTAGTTAGCCTTAAGCTCAGGAAATTCATAGTACTAAATGGAAGCCATCCTCAAGCTAGGAAATTACGCAGATATGAGAGGAAGCTCATACCCACAGAGCCCAGAAATGGCTCAAACCCCACTGTGCTCAGAAACCACTTAGTGCATGAACAAGAGAATTTCCCGAGTCTATTGGCTTAGTGGGTCCTGACCTAGGTTAAAAGTTAATTTTTCCAAACAAATTCCTACACTACTAGCCCTTTTGGCATCAATCCACGGAGCACAGACTAAAGTCTCACCCAAAACAGTATGGGGGGATGCTGGAACCAAGTTTCTGCACCCAGAGATGGTTATGATGTCGATTTTGTACCCCTTTATCTGCCTTCAAATAGATTGACAATCCCTTAAGGCTTATCGATATAACTTCCTCTTACCAGCCTCTAAACCTTCGCCTGGAACCAAGTTTCTGCACCCAGAGATGGTTATGATGTCGAATTTGTACCCCTTTATCTGCCTTCGAATAGATTGAAAATTCCTTAAGGCTTATCAATATAACTTCCTCTTACCAGCCTCTAAACCTTCGCGAAGGTCTACGACTCTCTTTCTTGGACCCTAAACAAGCGGATCAATTGCTTACGCACCTCTATAATCACTCCTAAGTCTATTATTACCCAGATCGGCTTAAGGGTCTGGTATCTTTAGCATGAATTAAGATATTCTTCACATAAATAGATATTATTACTTACACTCATATAACAATGTAAAACATATAGATTCACACATCAATACAACATTAAATCATAAACCCATTATTCATCATAACATAAATGCATTCATTCATAACAAAAGTAAATGGGTAAAACACAGATATTTCCAAAACATTCTCTTTATTGATACTTTTATATTTTCTCACAAACTCAAACTACCCTGTGCACTCAGCTACAGGGGTCCATGTACACAGATGCAGAATCTACTTTAAGCCTTTACGCACATAGCTGCAGAGCCTCTCTTCTACTCTAAGACTCTTTTCTCCTATTAACCCACTGCATTTTTCTTCAAAACTTCTATGAACTGCCTTAGACTCTCCTTTTTATACAATCCCATGGTCCACGTACCATGGGTAGATATTCTAAAGCCGACATAATTTACATAAACGAAGGGTAAGAATCCTTTATGGCACTTTACATCTAAGTGCTTCGCGACCACAAATTTTGGAGACTTTACACTTTACATACAAAAGCTTGGGCTTTCAACCCCAAAACTTGGGCTTTTGCCCCAAAATTGACCTTAGGGGACCCTGTCCCAACAGGCCCACAACACAAATATCATGACTCGCCCCCAAGTCACTCTATTGGCGTGGAGATCTTATTGCAAAGACCTCCCAACTCCACTTGCACTACTACAACTTTAGTTGTGCACTACGTAGCTACGTAGTTGACTTACTCCACCAGCTGCTCGATTGTTGGTCCTGTGCTATCTTCCTGGATCTTCTGCTGTGTTGTCTATAGGCTAGCCAACTTCTCCCCCATGGTGGCAGAGATCACATAGGCTTCATCCAGCCAAGGCCCCAATCTGGCCTTAAGGACTGCCTCTTTCCATTGCGCTGCTTCCACCTATTATTTCAATTTCTTTGCCTCCTGCAGCTTTTCCAATCTCTGTGTGATAGTGACAGTGCACATCGTCACTCTTGCTTCATCGTACTATTGATATAATTCCCTTGCCTTGGTATTTAATCTCCGTAGGTTGGGATCTTCCTGCATACTCATAAGTACCTCCATCAATTGCTCGAAGAGCACAATGTATTTCGCCATCATGGCATCCACTATAGTGATTGCATCCTTGACATGTGCCTTGTGTTGTTCCCTATCCTCTAGTGGAGATGAAGGTTGTGACTTCAACTCAAGCTGTGTGATTTTTAGGTTCAGCTCAAACTGAACCTTTGCCATCTCGGTCTTTGCATCACGCAAACCTCCAACCAACTTCTAAACTTGGAATCCACCGGTGCTTCTTCTGGGATATGCAATTCCGGAACGGTTTTGCATGCTTTGGCTACTACCGTGGTAGTGTGCTCATTCTTCTCCTGCACCTTCTTCCAAGCTTCTAGAGCGGCTATTTTCTCAACGAAAATTTCTTCGTTGTTGATTTTATTCTCACTGATCGTGCATAGCGCGCGCTACTCTCGGGCCTTAAGTTATTTAATGACATCTGCTTGTAGGGTGTGAATAAATTCACTGGGAAGCACAGCCAAGTTGACGCCAATGTTCCTCAGCGCTCTGATAATATCCTTTTCAGCTTCTGCCTCCACATTCAGAGCTCCATCTGGCAACGTGACTTCCTGGAGATCCAAAGAGAGAACTAATTCCGCTGCTTTAGTTGTCCCTGGCACTAAACTGGTTGAGGCTATGCTGCTCTGCCCTGCACCTATCTTCAATCTAGTGGCTTGGATCTGTAGCTCATGCAGACCCGTCTGAATGGCACTTAATGTCTACTTCTATTGTTACTCAAACTGTTGTAGTATTTCTATGGTCATATCCCTTACCTTGTCCCCAATGTCATCCAAGTCACCCTCTATCAAGGTGATCGAGTCTAGGGATGACTTAGTGGCCTTGGTCTTCTTCCGCGGTCCTTCTTTTTCCTGTTCCCTATTCTGCTTCACCTGAAAGGGAGTGCTTTCCAAATCTCCACCACCCTGTCCTGATTGCTCCTCTTCCTCTATCTGTGGTGAAGGAGATTTCTGACTTTTGTCAAAGTCGTGCTCTTCCTCTTGTTCCTTGGTAGCATGCTCTGCTTCTACACGTGCCTTCTCCTCAGTCTCCTTCTTTCTCTTTTCAGCCAACTGTTGAATCTTCGACTGGGCCTCTTCCTTCTTCTACTTTCCCATGAACTTACCCTACAATAAGTTTTGGAATCCTTATGCAGTGTCGGCCACCACAACCCAGCACGTAAAATCTTCTATGTTGTTGATTTTCCTGCATAATGGCCTCCCACAGCCCCTCCATGAGCTTTGGCTAGGATTCTGCTTTGTTTGAACTTAGGCACATAACGTCACAATATCTCGTTCACTCCCATCTTATACAAGTGGCCTGCAATAACAGAAAAATCTAATGTGTGCACCACCTATTCCTTCTTTTTTTGGCTGGTGTACCCTTTTAGAGTCTTTCCTGTAGTCAAAAAGTGTATGATGCCTTCAAAATGATTTTCTGCTATGCACACCACAAAGAGTTGTGCATCAGGAAGTCCTTCCTCCAAATTGGTAGGCTCCTCCCCTATTTCAATGCATGATAGATGATCTGGTCCTGCATTCAATTGCTCTGGCTTTACAATGACTTCAAAATCATATTCCTGAAACAACAGCAACCATCTACATATTTTCCCTTCCAACACAGGCTTGTTGACCAAGTACTTTAATGCAGAATGGTTTGTATACATCTTAAAGTGTCCACCTAGAAAGTAGTGTCTGAACTTCTGGAGCGCATACACCATAGCCAAACCTTCGTGCTCTGTCGTTGAATAATTCTTCTTAGCCTTAGATAACTTCCTGCTTGCAAACGTGATAGGGTGATCCAACTCTCCCTCACCGGCCTGTGTCAGTACTGCTCCCAGCGCAATACATGACGCATCCACATGCACATGAAATTCCTTCTTCCAATCCAAGAAGACTAGGATCGGTGCGGTGACCATCTTCTCTTTTAACACATCCAAGCTCCGCTAACATTCTTCATTCCAACAGAATGTAGCATCCTTCTTCAATAGTTTTTCCATCGATGCGGTAATCTGGGCATAACTCTTGATGAACTTTTGGTAATAACCAGTATGCCCCAGCGTTGTGTGCAGCTATTTAACACTTCTTGGCACCTCCAAATTGATTATAATCGTGATCTTAGCTGGATCCACCATTAATCCTTGTCTGCATACTACATGACCCAACAAGATTCTGAAGGGAATGAAGAACAAACATTTCTTCAAATTTAGCACAATCTGATACCTTCGGCATGTATCCAACATCAAGCGTAGACTAGCTACATGGCGTTTCACCAGCCCAAACACCGTCTAGTCATCAAAGTATACCTCCAAGAACTTGTGAATGAAGTTCTTGAATGCTACGATGATTACACGCGAAAAGATCGTCGACCCTTTCTTCAGTCCAAAAGGCATTACAGTGTACTCAAAGCATCCCCATTAAGTCGTGAAGGTCGTCTTACTCCTATCTTCCACCGTGATCTTGATCTGATGGTACCCTGAGAACCCATCAGTGAATGAATATGCTTCCTATCCTCCTACATTATCCAACACTTCATTGGTGAACGAAGTCGGAAAAGGATCATGCATGCAAGCGTCATTCAGCTTCTTAAGATCTACACATATCCTTATTTCATCCTTCTGGTTCTTTTCCTAAACTACCGCAGGACTTACCCAGTCATAATCCTCCACTGGTTCAATGATTCCTATCGCTAACATTTTATCCAACTCCAAATGGACCCTTTCCTTATATTTAGGATTAAGGTGATATGGCCTCTGCTTCACAGGCTTCACGTCTGGTTTTAATGTTATCCTCATCACCCCTAAATCACCTATAATCCATTTCAAGTCTGAAAAAATTGTAGGGAAAAAATCCTAGTACTAGCAGAGTAATTGAGCGACCTTATCTACCATAGCATCATCCCAGTGGTCCCCTATCTTCACAAACTTCGGCTCCACCTTTGTCCCAATGTTCACTTGTCTCGTTTTCAGCAGCGCAGTGATATCAATATTCTCTATCTGAGGCCCCTCTACTTCATGGTGACCTTTTATTTTGGGATAGTAATGTTCCTCGGATCCTCCTCTTCTTCTTCAACAATCCCATTGTAGCACTCCAGTGCATGGCGCAACCAAGTGGTCCAATCTGGTTGAATCAAGTCCAAGGGATCCTGTGGGATTCTAAAGATCACTGCTTTGACCTCCTATAGTGCTTCATCAGTGCACTCGAAGCCATCTTCAAAGCTGAATGTCATCAGGAATTCCTGTCTCAAAATATCCCATTCATTCATGCCATGGCGGAGCTCTGTCTCCAAGTACCAATTCATAGGTATTATATCCAAGGTGTGACAGAATAGATGTAGCCACTCTAGTTGCAGTTCAACTCCATAAGCATCGGTCCATTTGGCTAAGTGATCACGTAGATCACTCTTCCCATCACATTTATCTGTCACTCGCACCTTTTGGCAACCAAACCGCACCCTCATCAATCTTTTGTATTCGTACCATCCATCAAAATTGCCTATATGCATACCCCACCATCTTGCAGGCGTAGCGTGCAGTGCCAAGTCCAAGGCTTGGAAGTGATGCTTCTTTGGCACTTCCCTTTTAAATGCATCCAGAAATTTATCAATGTTATTTAAACCATCATAGTAAGGCAGACTTCTCACCTCCGACAATACACAACGCAACAATTTGGTCATCATGTTACAGTGTAGCATAGACTTTCGTGCAATCTATTTTGCCAGTGTTCCAATTCCTCATCTAAATCTGATGTGTGGGAGCTTTCGCGTTCCCATGAAATACGTCCATCTATTGTCGGATTCACCCAATCCTGATCTCACATCGTTATCTTATAAATCTGGTCCAAATCGTCATCACTTTCATAATCGCGAACCGGTTTAGTATAGCACGGTCCTTCTGCGGGGTCCAACAATACTACTACGCATAGTGATTTTTCTCAAATGACATCATCTGCTTCTTCAAATTGATCACCTTGTTCATGTCAATACCCAGTCGATCCCTAGGAGCGCGGGGTAGGGATTGTTGTCATCGATAATCTCTATTACTTCGAAATCTGCCAATGCGCTCACGCCTTGAATATCGACTATCACTCCTTGTAATCTTCCCATGTGTAGAAATTTGAATAATATAACACTTATTCACAGAGATTATCCTGATTATACACTATTTGCGGAATGCATGCCTAATACATAACCTCCTATACCATTGATCATCAATTTGCAAAATTAAGAAACAATCGCATGTGCACATTGAAACATCAATCACACATATCAACACAGTATGTAATGGGAAAAGCATACAACTGAAAACCCCCAACTATCTGTATATTATAATGATAGAGAACATGTAACAATACATAGTACAATACTCCTCACAAGTATTCAGTACTATCTCCACATGCTACACACAAACTAGCTCAGATCTAAACAAGTCACGGGTTCAAATCTCCTCCACTGTTTGCCTGCCTCTACTGCGCAATCCAAGTTGAGAATAGATCAGATCCAAGTTTGAATTCCCTTGGCTTGTACTGCGCAATCCTCATTGGCAATCTCAATCAATGATTGTACAAATCGCATGCACAGCTATAGTCACAACTGATAGTAGTCTCACCCTTTCACCCACCTCTAACACTTGTCTCTACTAAACTGTCCATGCACTGAGTTGACTGATGTATACTTTAGTTGATTTATGAGTTAATAATTAGTGAATCAATTAATAATTAATTCACATCACTCATCACTAGTGTATTTGGCAGTTAGACTAAATACAACTAGTTCAACTAAGTCAAACTGAACACAACTCCATCAACTCCTCAATCAACTCCACCAAACTCAATCACTTGAGTTCTAATTGAAGTCCATCATGCAATAGCTCAACTAACCCATAGGAAAAGTGTATTTCCTTTTGGCAGTTGCATGTGCCACATCCGTAGCTCGAACTAAAGTGCTGCAAGAGGATAAGATAATGTTTATAGTCCAAATATTATTAAGAGCTAATAATATTCGATTGTTCTATTTTTAGCCTGGCAGTATAAAAATAGACTCCGCCCATATGTCTAAAAATAGAGGTCCATCTATTTTTACCAACATGACCAATCATCCATAAATAGCATCCTGCAACTCATAGACCATGATTCATATATCTAAAAATAGACTTTGCCCCAAAAATAGCCTGCAGGCCCACTTAGTGAAGGTGACTTCTTTTCACTAAGCTCCAGCATCTTGTTGCATTTTAAACACCATGGGGATAATATTTTTTCAATTCTCCATCCTCAATTGAATAGGAGACCACTGCAGCATAGGTCTCCCCATTGTTTCCAGTGTTTGTTTTGGCAAAACATTCGCATCTAACCCAAGATCCAGAATAACCTTGTCCATTTCATACTTTCCTATTTGCGCGGTGAGCCTCATCTCATGCCCTATTCTCGCCTTATTCTTACCAATTTTCCTGACCACGTGTGGTCCCTCAAGAGCATTACTATCACATTTATTGATCAACTCCTGTAATCCCTTTACGACCTTGTTATCGCATAGTAGCTTCATACAGGTCTCAAAAAATGTAGTAAGCATGGATGAGTCCATTTCTTCAGACTTCTTATCCTGACTTCACAAGGTAGAAGCCTCAGCGAATCTTTTCTTTGCTTCCATGAAGGTTTCCTTCATGCACTCCAAAAAAAAATCCAACCTCCTCTTCTAGAGATTTGCGGACCCATTGACCTTCTTCAGGATGCTTTCCCTTATCTTCACCAGTTTTCATTCCACTTCACAGCACACTATTCACAATGGGGTCCTCTTCGCGGCGTTTATCCCTCATCATCTATAGGTTCTGCATAGGTTTTTGAGGCTACGCCTCTTTTTCGCATATCTTAGCTAGTAATACAGGGCAATCTTTAGTTGCATGGTCAAACTGGGTACAATATTGTTAGGACAGGTGCGTCAGGTTTGTGCATTCTCGTGCATAGTGTCTTGGACCTCCACAATTGTAGCAAATAACTTTCCCCTGACCTCTCACAGGTCCTCCTCCACCTTGACCTCATCTGCGCCCCTGATATCCTCCTCGTGGCCCCCCAGCGCCTTGATCCGAAGGCCAAGTGTTATAGACAATTTTGTGCCTTACAGCAACAAGCATGAATTGTCAATAAACCAAGGGATCCAAAGTTCCCTAAACATGATGTTCCTACCCCTAGAGGAACAAGGTCAGCAAACCAACAGCTCTCAGATCAGTTCTCCACCTGAAAACACTCAAAAACAAGAAATCCTGAAATCAAAGCAGGTGCTCCACTAGGTTTCTGCGCTGAAACTCAGTTGCTCCATGGTGTACCTGCGTTGCAAAGCAAGTGGGACAAAGGCCACCTGCGCTGAGCGAGATGGGACAAGTGGCACAATGAGTCATTGCTTTGGAATCTTCCAAAAATGACACTTGGATCAGGGATTTCGCCTTGTGATGAGTCAGAGGCTCTGTTTCTCCAAGTGGAAGCAAAGTTCACCAAGTGGACTCAAGAACTGAAGATCAACTAAAGATTAACTGAAGAGAGAGAGGACACAAGGCAGCTACACATCAGTTGCAAGCTGACTCATCCTTTCTCAATTCATCTATATATTGAGCTCTCTCCTATGAGCTCAGGAGGCTGGAATTTGGTGCAAAGTAATGATATGTTGTTGGTTTCACTATAGAGCTATTGGGTGATTGTTTGAGAGAGGTGAAGAGGAGAAATTCTTTCTGCTGGGAGGTGTTGCTGGATTGGAACCTTCAATGGTTGTAATACTCTCAGAACCTTTACTTCTTCATTAATAAAAGCTACTGAGGTTCTTCTATGTGCTCTTGTTTCAATAATATATTGTGATAATTGCATGTTTGGTTTACACTAATCCTTGAACCAGTTATGATTGCATGCTTCTTGTAGTTTCCTTCTTTGTTATTTTGCAGGATCTCATTGTAGCTGGGCCAGCAAAAGAGCAAAGAGCTGGGAGCAAGCAGCCAAAGAGAAGAGTTTGGATTCGACATTAAGCGCAAGGAAACGATTAGTGCATTTCTCCATTCTCTTTTGCTTTCATAAAGAAGTAAACCTTAAGTAGTTTGTTTTACAGTTGTTGCTAAGGTACTATCACCCTTAGAGTGGGATAGGGTCATCCGAGTCAGATACTTTTCCCTACAACAAACTGGCGACTCCGCTGGGGATCGTATCCGTTTGATTGTGTTTGTAGTATTTTGCTATTCATTGCCTGAACAAAAGAGTACCAAATCGAAAAGCTTTTGACTATATCAAAAGCGAAGTAGAGGGCAGCTACTCTAGCTCATTTCTGAGCAAGTTCATGATTTGAAGAGCTGATCTACAAGGATCCTTGTAAGCTCTTAGTGATAGCTTTTCACCTTCCTAATCATCCCTTTGAGTGTGCTTGACTGATTGTCTCTGATTTGAGCAAAAACTGTGCATTTTTGAGAAAATTATGACCCGGAAACTGTGAAAACGCAAGTTTCGTTTTCCAAAGCAGGTAGTACACAGGCTACCTGCTTTGCAACGCAGGTCCCGAAGGGGCTACCTACGCTGAGAGCCAGATTGGCTGTGCAGCACCTGCGTTGGCCCAAATTTGCCTAGTGCATTTGGGGTTTCCTCACTTTCTCTTGCCTGTTTTCACTTAGATTTTGCTGCTAGGTGTCAGTCTTGTACCTGTTCTGAAACCAATATTACTGGCCATCATTCTGTCTCTGTTATATAACGAAATTGTACTTGTTCTTTGTATTTCTTACTCATTTACAATTTCCCATAACGAAGAGTAAACTAGTCTTGCTTTTGGCCTCTTAGATCTGAACCTGTGTTAGGCATTTTGCTGGTCTAAAGAGTTAGCTTGTTTGCTGTCCATAGCTGATTAGTCATTTTACTTTCGTCAGTATGGTTTGATTTCATATATTTCCAGTGATTAAGCAAGTGAATCTTAAGGTGTCTTTTGATTTTGGACAACTTGTTTGTTTTCGCTCTAAATTGAAATCAAAGTTATATAACCACTTTCTTTTTGTAATCCATCAACATTAAGAAAGGGAAAAGAAAATACATGCATTGTGCATTTTGCATTTGAAAAAGTTTGCATGATGATTTAGGAGAAAGTGCATTAGTTTGTGCTGTATGAACTGTGTGAAAAGAATTTGCCTTTCTTCTCTCTCAGTAGTTAAGATTTTCATCAGTCAAAAAGATTTGGAAAAAGCTTGCTTCTCATCTTAGGCTGCATTTAGGAATTTGTCATATACATCTCGTGGTGAACCTTGAAAGGCAAACTTTAAAAAGATCAACTTAAAATATACTGAATGAACCTAACAACGCATTGTAACATAACGCAAACATCTAGAGGTCTAGGTAGAGACGTGTTCCGGCGTCGTTAAACATAGTGACTGTCGATCTCTACGAAGGTGGGTGATTCCTCCTGAGAGTCGGTGGCACTAATACGGACTTGTGCTCCCACGTACCGTCGCATATATATTGGGAGACCCCTATAGGCAATTATCCTTTATCCATAGGAAGCCGTGTCGGCCGCCCTACTGATCGCGATGCAGTGAACACAGCATTCACGAAGATCGACCACCCGTACCGTAAAACGTATTCTGTGGTTTCGCGAAAGGTTTGGCACACCCTCTGCCTAGATCTCCAGAGCAGTTTCTTTTGGCCTTTTTCAAACTCTATAACTGAAAAGGTCCAACCGAGCATTTGTCACTTCGGGCTCGTTAATACATCGAAGGAGACTAGAGTCATCTTTAGCTTTTTCTCGACTCTTAAAACATGAAAAAGCAAAGTTATGTTTAAAAGCGTCTAATAAAATTCATTCAAATCGGAAACACAAATTTTCCCCTTTATATTTTAGTTGATCGAGTAATCCGCAATCGTGGAAGAAAGTCAATTGAATATCCGTCGTTCTCGGAGGCTTGCGAGTCAACCATCTTTGTCTCCGGAATCGAAAACAATCTGGGCAAAGCGAACTCGTCGAACCAGTTCAAAATCTCCTTTAAAAGTTAGAACAAGTGTTCCAACAACATCTGAGATTCTGGTCACTCCAAACATTTCCGGAAACCCTGCCTCCATAGAAGAAGTTCAACCACCACAGAGGGACAGTAATACTGATCCTAGTTTGGGGGAAAATACTTGTATGACTGAACCAGTTCCATCTGTAACTGGTCCAGAGAGTTTTGTGCCTCAAACATCTGTCGCTTTTGATACAACCCCTTCTTCGGCACCGGAAATCTTTTACGGACCTGACGGTCTTCCTCTTCCACCTGGTCTGATTGCGATAGAGGAAATTATAGAGGAACCGCAAGTATCCACTCCAATTCAGTTTGGAGTAGGGGTCACTCTATTTCTTGCTACAACAAAAGTTTGTCCATCACCAGTGGAAGTTCCTGTAGAATCACTAGGCGATCAATTGGATAGACTAAAAATGTCTGAACAACCGCCAACATCTAGGACTGTGTCAAATGACACGGCGACGGCAGAATTACCTGCTGCAAATCCAACAATGTTCGCCGGCATATTATCTGTTCCAACTAGCTCTCAATCGCTAGAAGGAGTCCACCAAGAGACTATCTCGACAGTATGGTCTGTTCCTGTTTGTTCCGGAGTAATGTCTGGTAACTCTCATGGTGAGACTCATCAAATTGACCCTTTTGGGAATCTAATTAGGCCATCCAGTCCTCCAGGACAATCAATTGCCTTGAGTTCTGGATTGCTACTGTACGGGGGGCAGTATGCCTTTTCATTACCCCCTCCGGGAGGGTACCCATACGGGAGTTCTCAACCTTATTCAAGTTATGGTGGAATTGCAACGAGTAGTTGGGTACCTATGCTATCCTAGCCACCAAGAGTTGTATATTCTATGCAACAGTGTGTACCTGTGACAAACATCCCAACTACACCAGCTATTGTGACCGTGTCGCAAGTTCAAACAATGCCTGTTGTGTGTCAACCTCAGATTTCTCAGGTTCTCATGCAACAGCCCCTTGACCCTGCGACCCAACCACAATCACCTACTGGTGGGGCAACACAAGTACAGTCGGGTACAACTACCCCACATCTTGGTCCAATGGTTAGTATAGTGCAACAACCCATGGTGTCGCAACCGTGGATAGTGCAATACCAACAGCCGCAATTCCAACAAGTGTACCAGGGTTCTGAACAGCAAATCTTTACGAATACGGGACAACCATATATTCAAAATGGTCAAAATCAACCACTTTACAGTGGTCAAGTCCATCAACCGTATCAATCATACCAACATCAACTCCATTATGCTGGTATGCGAAGACCAACTGTTCAGGCGATTCCATCGTATCCTGGTTACGCTTCACCTAACTTGAATCAACAGTTACCATTCGTGGCAACTTTAGAGTTGCCTGATTTACATCGGTTAACCAATGATCCAATTGCTTACGCCCCATGGTGGCCAGTGATTCCGCACAAACTTCCATCCGACATTCCTAAATTCAATGGAAATCCAGGTGAAGACCCATCGAATCATGTGATGACTTTTCATCTATGGTGTTCGTCGAACACTTTGAATGACGATTCGATAAGGCTTCGCCTCTTTCAGAGGACATTGACAGGTCCAGCGGCAAAATGGTATATAGAATTGCCTAGAGCTTCGTTCGACAATTTTGGCTCCCTTGCCACGACATTCTTAACCCACTTTCAATTACCAATAAGGTATGAAACGGGAACAGAGATATTGACCAACTTCAAACAGACAACCACAACTCATATATCGGATCACATACACGAGTGGCGACGTCGACGAAGAATGGTTAAAACATACGTTCCTGATCAGCTTTTAGCTGAGTGGTTTATAAAGTCGTTACTTCCGGCCATAACGGAAGATGTGGCAAAGGGAGGAGTCGTAACAGAAGAGCAGGTTATCGCTCGTGCACAATATTTGGATTTAGTATATACTCAGTCCGGCACGCTCTATGACAAAATACCAGACGCCCCTAGACCAGAGTTTTCAATCCCTCCTCCTCCTAAATCAAACAGTGACTCTCATGCTGGTGATGGCGTGATAGGCACGGTAAACACGAATCCAAAAAAGACCCAACAAAAGAAGGCCCGTAAGGATTCGAATCAAAATGCGCATGAAGAAGTTCTTGCTTCGGAAGTAAATGCTGTATCGACAGATAAGGGCAAAGAAACCAATCAACCAGGAAGCAAGAAGAATCAACACGAAGGGAAGAAAGATCAAAGAAAGTCATCTCCTCGAAAAAATCCTCGTAGAAAGGAGAAAACGTCTAGGAGATGTCACATATGTGACGATGATCATTGGATGGCAGATTGCCCGTACAAAGCTGAGTTTAAAAGATTCGTAAAGAATCCGCACACTCCAGCCGTATTGACTGATCCATTTCCCGACCCAAGTCAGAATCTGGTTGACAGTGGAAATGCTTCCCCATCACAGGTTATGATGTTGTCAAGTTTTAAGCGCCAAGATGATGCTTTAATTTCAACATTAGACAAAAGCCATGGGAATTCACAGTCGTTGAATGGCGAAAGAAAAGGTCGATCAGGCAGTTCGACAACAACTTCGACAGAAGTTGTGCCGCCATCCAACACGAGAGGCATTCCAACGATCCATGGAGGCAATCATCCTCTCCAATATATCGGAGTAATTTTCCTAAAAGGCCCTTCTTTAATAGGCACTTTTGCCCCACCATCACCGAGTAATCTTGCGGAGATGGGTGCAACGGGATATGAAGCCTTCTATTTTTAATGGATCTAAAGGTTTCGAGGATAGTTCCTATCTCAAGTCAACCTCGCTTAAAAAATGAAATAAAGAGTAAAGAGGATAGTTATTTACGATGTCAACCTCATTAAAAAAATGAAATGTCCCCTTAAGAATTAGAGGACATATGCCTCGTCCGCATTTTTATGCTGGGGGCATCAAGATTGAGCAGTTTTAGCAATGTTCATGCTCGTTAAAAAATAAACGCAAGAATTGAGCAGTTTTAGAAGAGTTCATGCTCGTTAAAAAATAAACATAAATTGTGAGCAATCTTTCCCTAGCAGTTCAAGCTCACTCAGAAAAAATGAACCGGTAAATAACCATTGAGAAAAGTAACCTTTGAAAGCCATATTAAAAGCCCTTGGTCGTGTTTATATGCCATCACCTCCATCCGTTCATTTTGGCCAATCATTCATCTCCATATGTGTGTTTACCCATTTTGAGGAACAGCTGCGAAGAGTGATTTCACTTAGCCATCCTTGTGACACTGCCGTGATTGGAAAATTCCAACCTGTACCTGGAATCTGCTGTTATCCCTGTTTATCACTCGTTCCTCAAAAGACGAGTCTTCTTTGAGCTCTTTTCACTGACTCGTAAAATATGAAAAGTTTGCCGAGTTTTGGCCTTCCAGCTCGTTAAAAGGATCGGAAGAGCTATCCCTCCTCTAGATTTTAATCTTTTTGGACCTGAGGGATTATTGCACAAAAAGATCGAGCACTTGTTTTGTTCGGCTCGTTAAAGAAATCGAAAATTCATCCCTTCTGTATGGTTTTATACTTTTTCGGACTTAAGGGATTAGAAGACGAAAAAGGAATTTTGGAGTTAACTTTCCGTACCTTTTCAGACTCTCTAAAAATGAAAAGGACCGAGTTTTCCTTGTCGTTAGACTCGTTAAAATGATTAAATAGCGACAAACTTGTCTTTAGACGAGAACGAGTTTCCCTATCGCTAGGCTCGTTAAAACATAGCGATGGGCTTGCCCGAAGGGCAGGTTATAGAACAAGCATATGTTATCCTCCTCAAGCTTGACAAAAATAAAGAGGTACTGGTCAGCAATGACTGGGGAAAAATTGGGAGAACCTCACAGCATTAATGGTAGCAAGTCGCTCTTGAACATGACACTTTGTCCTCCGTATCACATCGGGTTGGGTTGTTTCATTCACCGGTCTCATAACCATGGTCCTCGCCACACCATCCACAATTGGGGTAATGCTACCAATCCATCACATCAGTGTCGTTATATGTTCAAGAGATGTGGTTCTGCAAAGAGTCAACCGCGTCCCATCCACTGCCATACATTATCCTTCATCCACTTCATGACCGCCACCCTGAATCATACATCACAGTTTGTTTTCACCTCATCACAATCATTAGCTCCGTTCCGTGTCACTGATGTGGGATTCATTAAGGCCCTCCTTTGATGGATCGCTCCTTGTCGACATCAGCTCATTATCCAAGGAGTTGATCTAGGAACACACCCTTCAGTACTTTGAAGCTTGCATGCCTCAATGGCAAGTTTCTCACTTCCGGCGACAGGTATACATCAATGACCTTCGACCAGAAGATTTTGCATGGTGGTCGACGCCAAGTCTTTTATTCCCACCATGTGGATTGTACTGCCGTACCTTGAGGGTCATCATCCTTATCGGTGATTCCTCTCGCGCTTGTTAACGGTTTACATCATTGACCGATAATCAAGCGATGTCTTTCCATGTTCGACTTCAAGAAATTCTCACATGGATCGACTTGTACATCGAGTGAAGATCGGAAGAGATTGAAGACCCCGGATCTAGTTTCATCCATCCGGGCTGCGATATATATTCAGGACATAAAGACATTTGATATGTACATCATTACAGCAGATGATCATCCTTCTCAAAGGATGATAATTTCAGCAGAGAATTATCAGTCTACAATCAGACGATCGTCTGTTCTATGTACCAAAATGTATTTATAAAGCTGAGCATGGGAATACCCGCCTCAGCTAGATCATGAAAATGTATGAAAAATAATGTATTGTATTGTATCTTATTACAGGACACTTCTCAGCAGATTGAATGAACTTCGGATCCTCTCAATAAAGCATTTCACCCGATAAACGACCTCATACTTTAGGGGGCATCTGTTATAGACAATTTTGTGCCTTACAGCAACAAGCATGAATTGTCAATAAACCAAGGGATCCAAAGTTCTCTAAACATGATGTTCCTACCCCTAGAGGAACAAGGTCAGCAAACCAACAGCTCTCAAATCAGTTCTCCACCTGAAAACACTCAAAAACAAGAAATCCTGAAATCAAAGCAGGTGCTCCAGTAGGTTTCTGCGCTGAAACTCAGTTGCTCCATGGTGTACCTGCGTTGCAAAGCAAGTGGGACAAAGGCCACCTGCGCTGAGCGAGATGGGACAAGTGGCACAATGAGTCATTGCTTTGGAATCTTCCAAAAATGACACTTGGATCAGGGATTTCGCCTTGTGATGAGTCAGAGGCTCTGTTTCTCCAAGTGGAAGCAAAGTTCCCCAAGTGGACTCAAGAACTGAAGATCAACTAAAGATTAACTGAAGAGAGAGAGGACACAAGGCAGCTACACATCAGTTGCAAGCTGACTCATCCTTTCTCAATTCATCTATATATTGAGCTCTCTCCTATGAGCTCAGGAGGCTGGAATTTGGTGCAAAGTAATGATATGCTGTTGGTTTCACTATAGAGCTATTGGGTGATTGTTTGAGAGAGGTGAAGAGGAGAAATTCTTTCTGCTGGGAGGTGTTGCTGGATTGGAACCTTCAATGGTTGTAATACTCTCAGAACCTTTACTTCTTCATTAATAAAAGCTACTGAGGTTCTTCTATGTGCTCTTGTTTCAATAATATATTGTGATAATTGCATGTTTGGTTTACACTAATCCTTGAACCAGTTATGATTGCATGCTTCTTGTAGTTTCCTTCTTTGTTATTTTGTAGGATCTCATTGTAGCTGGGCCAGCAAAAGAGCAAAGAGCTGGGAGCAAGCAGCCAAAGAGAAGAGTTTGGATTCGACATTAAGCGCAAGGCAACGGTTAGTGCATTTCTCCATTCTCTTTTGCTTTCATAAAGAAGTAAACCTTAAGTAGTTTGTTTTACAGTTGTTGCTAAGGTACTATCACCCTTAGAGTGGGATAGGGTCATCCGAGTCGGATACTTTTCCCTACAACACCAAGTTGCTATCTACATCTGATATGCGGGCATTCTATCCATCATTAACTCATAAATTTGGCAATTATGCTCATCGTGGCCTACTGAATGGCAGAAGTTGCAGAAGAGATGTTGTGGTGTCTGCAAAAATTTTTGAAGCAAGTGACAATTATCTATCACATGTTTTCCAACTACCTGATAGATAGCACACCATAGCATAGGCCCTGCCCTTGGTCTTACTTAAGCTTCCAGCCTCAGAGGCATCGGCCCTCCTCCTACAACATAATTCGCAAAGACAGGGCAATGATACTTATCATGCCCTTGACTCTTACATTTCAAACACCAAACCTCTTCACACACCTCTAGCCGAGCCGCTCTATCCTTCTTCAGACTTTGGAATTCTAGGAAAAGGTTCTGCAACTCCATGTGAATCTATTGAACTCCCAAAGCAAGATCTTGAATTAGTATCTCGTGCCGTCTCGTTGTAATTTCCAGGGCCTCCACCTCGGTCCAAATATTTTGTTGTGATAAAGCAATCCTTAGATGAGGCAAGAGTGAAGCAACAAACCATTCGCGGTGCTTCCCATCCATAAGATTAATGTTAGCTTCACGGATATTGCACTTCAATTTCTGATCCATCTCCTAGAGTGTCTCGCCAGGTTTTGTCATTATTTCTTTGAATCCAACAAAAGATTGCGCTTCATATTTGGGCCTACTAAATTCCTTATTCAATGCAGTCTGAATGTCCGCCAACACAGCCATCGGGTTATCAGTACAGTACTTCATGTACCATATTAGCGCGTGTTCCTGTAAAACAATAACCAACATAGCTTTCTTCATCCAATCATCTATAATTCCCTGGGCTTCCCACATAGCCTTCACAAGGAACCAAAACTAGTTCGGGTCCTCATTCTCCAAGCCCTTGAAAACGGGAATTTTTTCTAAATTTTCCATATTGAATGGTGGTGGAAGTGGTGGTGGAGTGGGTGAAGGTATATGCGATGGAGGTGAAGATGGAGGTGGTGTGGGTGGATGTGGTATTCGCGGGAACCCTCACCTTATTAACTGAACAGCGTTATTCGGAGAATCTTGTGTTACTTCTTCATCATCACTCAGAGGAGGCTCAATTAGCGGGCTATATTTAGGTCTTGTTCCTTTTCTATCCCTAAATAACTTTCCACTTCGCGTAGCTCCGAACATCAAGGTAATTACATAACCCACTTTCCACACAAGAGAATTTTAATCCAAGTATTCAAAGACTTTAAATAATTACCTCGCAGTCCTTTAAAGAATCGACTCTCTACTTTGATGTAGCTAACTAAGGTATCAACCTCGAACTCTATCACAAATCCTCCAATGATACGATCAAGCCAGTGATCGACAGTGCGTGTGATATTATCTTCAGAAGCTTCCAATATCCGCACTAACTCCAGGGTCCACACTATCGGACCATCAAGCCTTCACCTTCTTTGGCCATCTGCCAATTTAGCGATCCACTCGTATAATTCGACCGGGAAGGAACAAAATAAAATTGCGTATATCTCTATGTATAGATACCTATCCAACCATTGTTCATTTGTTAATCATGGGTTCCTATTCTCTTGTGTCAAAAATTCATGGATCTTTCCATCAGCCCAATCTTCAATTTCCTTCTTAGTTGGATTCGAGTGATATGACATCACACATCTCTTTATGCAAATCCCGGTCCCAGCAATGAAACAATTTGTTGGCTTAATGGGTCCTGACCCAAGTTCAGAGTTAAGTTTTCCAAACAAATCCCTACACTACTGGCCCTTTCGGCATCAATCCGTGGAGTGTGGATTGAAGTCTCACCCAAAGCAATATGGGGGCATGCTGGAACCAAGTTTCCACACCTAGAGATGGTTATGATATTGGTTTTGTACCCCTTTATCTACCTTCACGGAGATTGACAAGCCCTTGAGGCTTATCGATATAACTTCCTCTTATCAGCCTCTAGACCTTTGCGAAGGTCTACTACTATCTTTCACGGACCCTAAACAGGCAGATCAACTGCTTACGTGCCTCTGTAATCACTCCTAAGTCTGTTATTACCCGGATCAGCTTAAGGGTCTCATATCTTTAGCATGCATTAAGATATTTTTCACGTAAAAATATATTATTACTTGCGTTCATATAAAACTGTAAAACATACAGATCCGCGCATCAATACAGCATTAAATCATAAACCCATTATTCATCATAAGATAAATGCATTCATTCATAACAGAAGTAAATGGGTAAAACACAGATATTTCCATAACAGTCTCTTTATTGATACTTTCATATTTTCTTATAGACTCAAACTACCCTATGCACCCATCGGCAGGGATCCATGCACACAACTGTGGACTCTACTCTAGGCCTCTACGCACACAGCCGCAGAGCCTCTCTTCTACTCTAAGACTCTTTGCTCTTATCTCCTATTGACCCATTACATTTTCCTTCAAAACTTCTATGAACTGCCTTAGACTCTCTAAGATTCTCCTTTTTATACAATCCCATGGTCTGCAGACCATGGGTAGATCTTCTAAAGCCGACACAGTATACATAAACTAAGGTTAAAAATCCTTTATGACACTTTACATCTACGTGCTCCGGGACCACAAATTGTGGAGACTTTACACTTTACATACAAAAACTTGGGCTTTTGCCCCAAAATTGACCTTATGGGACCCTGTCCCAACACAGTCCTTCCCAGAACTATGCAATCTTTCCGGGAAATACATGGCAATTTTCCCAAAAAAGTGAAAAGAAAAAATCCAAAAGTATCCCTAAAAAATAGGGATCCATTTTTTTAGGTAAAATTGACTCAGGGTTTGAGTCAAGGTTGACCTGGTTAAACAGTAGTGGTTTTGCGCCCATGGTATAGTGTACCCATGGTATTACTACCCATAGTATTGCATGTAATGGAGCCTATAAAAGGTGAGAAGACATCATTGTAAGGCAGGCCTAGGAGGCGAGCAGTGAATTCTCATTTAGTCATCTTGGCTAGGATTTTGGCCAAGGATAATGAGATCTCATTGGGTTGGGTTTTTCCCCAGATTTTGGTTTTTCTCAGATAAACATGTGTGTTTATGATTGTTGTTGGTTATTGTTCCTCTCAGTACATCTACGTAAATAATTTATCACTCTTTAGTAAATTCTTAACAATTGGTATCAAAGCCAAGCTAGCTCTAGAGAGATGTTTCTATTGCCAGTGGTTTGTAATGGCTTGGTGCATTGAGAGAAGTGGCATGGTGTTCTTGGGAAAGTGGCAACATGCAGTTGTTGTTATACCTTGGTTAAAAATGGTATGGAGCAACGAGAAGCCACTTGTGAGAGGTTCTACAATGGATGGGGATGATGGAATTGAAAGATTTCAATGCAAATCTAGTTATGGTGCTGGTGGATAGACATTTGAATATGATGTCAAGGGGCAGGGGTCCAGAGCAAATGAGGTCGATAATTGGGTTGTTGGGAAGAGGTTTGATTTGGGCGATCACAGATCTGGATCATTTGAGTCTATGAACACTGAGCAATGGGGTGGTAGGACATGGGAAAGTCTCAGCTTGTATTGGATTCATCTAGTCATTGAAGGAATGATCCACTACTAGCATCATATTTATCATACGCTCTAAAGGTCAATGCGCCAAAGAAGAAGTTGAAGCCAAATTCATTTAGAAATGCTCACTCTCGAAAGGATGTTTTGGCTAAAATGGGTGAGGATTGAAAGAAATTGGGCTCTGGGATTGAGAGAAGAACCTCCAGTCATCCCACCATCACCCACTCGAGCCACCCTCTAAGTCCTCTCAGTGATGTAGCACCCCCTCTAGCTTGTCCTAAGCTTAATCCCTTAGGATATGAAAAACCACATGAAGTTTTACTGGAACAAAATGGAAAGTAATGGCGAAAAATGGATTTTGAGCTGGAGAATCTTGGACTAAACAGACCTGAGAAAGAGGAGGAGCAAGTTTATGAGAAAGAGTAGATGGAAAGATTTACAGAAACTAAATTGGAAGCATTCGGCGTGTTAAAGGAGATTTGTGGTGGTAGTGAAGAAGATGTGGGGTTTGCGACAGTGTTAGTGGTGTGTCGGAGAGGATCATTTTTGCAGTGAGATGTGAGGACACGAAGGAGATAAGCGTTTACAATGAACGAGATCTTGACTCTATCTCATTTCTAGGTACAGAACTGTGGACTGTAGGAGTCAGCCGCACGATATATTCAATGTGAAAGAATGTAGTGCATGAGGCAAAGATTGTTTTCAATGACCGCCAAGTGCACATATTGGGGGTGCAATTAAAGTAATGGTAAGTGGAGGTTGTGAGCAGCGCGTCCACCATTGAGTCCATGCTAGCACTAATTGTTAAATTGGTGGGGATAGACAAAAGTGCGAGGTTGCAGGATGATCCTAGAGTGATATGTCCAATACATGAGGTCTAAAAGATCATATCCATGTTGATGTCGCTATAGATGTTATGTTGTGTTTCATTGATATTTTTCTTTGGAAAATCAGATTGAATTTTGGGAACGTAATCATCACAAATTAAAAGGAAAGTGTTCAATGAAATATGGATACAAGGCTGAAATGCGTAATGGAGGAGAGAAGAGCACATGGTCCCAAGTGTATCAAGGAGAGAGGATGTGTTAGGATAGAAAAAAAAGTAATTAACAAAAGAAAATTATTAATTATTATGATGGAGTAAAATTTTTGCATGTAAATTTAAATGGCCATATTGTTTTAATACTTGGTAAGGCATACGTACCCCTAGGTAAATCACTAGTAAAGTCTTTGTTAGGCCTAAGTGATAGGGGGGATGTTTGGTTAACAAATACCTCGGGAAAAAAATTTGAAGGGGGTAAGTGCTAGAGTTGGGGGGGTTGTCTCACTTACCATTTTTGGAACGATTTAATCAAGGGACCCCAAGTCAACTTTAAGTGGGGAATTGTTAGGTAAAATTGACTCGGGTTTGAGTCAAGGTTGACCTAGTTAAATAGTAGTGGTTTTGGGCACATGGTATAGTGTACCCATGGTATTATTGCCCATGGTATTTTTTGGCTTGTTGGGGCCTGACCCAAGTTCAAAGTTTAATTATCCAAACAAATCCCTATACTACTGGCCCTTTCGGCAACAGTTCGCAGGGCGCGGACTAAGGTCTCACCCGAAGTAGTATGGTAGGGTGCTAGAACCAAGTTTCCTCACCCTTGAGATGTCTGAGAGGTTCGACTAGTCCCATTGCTTCCCTGCGCGCAGGTCACTTCGTGCACTTCCTTGTTCCTCACGGCCTGATACACTGCCTTCGCACAACCCTAACCAGGGGCTGTGGAGCTTCCAAGCTACTAGAGTTGTGCTCTGTACTATTACCCAAGATCTTACTTATCTTCCTATACTAGTTAATTACCTCTGCGTACTTGGATGTATTACATTATAATTATTTATACAAAACATTCATATAAGTTTGCACAGAAAATAAATAGTATACTTGCAAATTATACCCAATCATATATTAAAATAGGAAAAGATGCACATAAATATGGTAAACTTCTCTTTATTGATTCTTCCAATGGTTACAGACTCGAATTGTCCTGCGCACTCAGCTGTAGGGGTCCATGCACTTAGCTGCATACTACTAGGCCTCTGCGCACTCAGTTGCAGAGCCTTCCCCTACCCTACAACCCAAAGACACACTTTACACTATTACTTAATCACTTAGACTTCTCATCCTCCTATTCTCTTTTCATTTTGTTATCTTATACACTTAGATCCTTGCTCTATTTATAAAATCCCATGGTCCACGGACCATGGGTAGGTCTATCCAGCCGACATTACATTACAAAAACTAGGGTGGACAACCCTGTGACTCTATTATGATTTCACACTCCGCACCCGCAATTCGCAGAGCTTTTACAAAAGGATTTGGTCAACACTTCGGCCTTAAGACCCAAAACATGTCTTGGGGGGATTCCATTCCCAACAAGCCCCCAACACAAAAATCGTCGCAGAGATCTTCGCGTGCAGTCCTTCCAACTCTGCTCGAACTGCTGCCTGCTGGATCTACTACATGCGTTGTTCCGAGACCGTGGTGTCGGAAGTGCTTCTCTGCATATGTGCCTGTATCCCCTGCATTTGTTTATAGTCCCACACCTTCTTCCAAATCCTTGAAGCGTGAAGATTGTGCTTCTGCCAACTAGTCTGATAGCCGAGCCACCCGTATAGGACTTTAATCGGTTGCCATTCACTTTGCCTAGGAAAGGTTCTCTAGTTAGTTTGACTAGTTGTATTGTGCCTCCATCTGTGACCTCCTTAATAACGTATGGTCCCAGCCAATGCATTTTGAACTTTCCCGGGAATTTATTAAAATTACTGTCATACAAAAGCACTAAATCATTTACCTTGAAGGTGCGCAAATTAATATGGTGATCGTGCCAGGCCTTCTCACGCTTCTTTTGCACCTGCTGATGAAAGTTAGCCAGGAATCGTTCCTCCTAAAGTTCTTCCAACTGCGTGAGCCTTTCTTCCAGTGCTTCGCGGTCCGTCATATCTGTGAGCGCTACTATGCATAGACTAGGTACAATATACTCCATTGGCATGACAACTTCTACACCATAAACCAACCGGAAAGGTGTCTATCCCATCAGTTTCTTGCACGTTGTCCTATAAGCCCATAGTATTGCAGGTATGTGCAGGTCCCAATCGCTCCGCTATGCATTGCATACTTTGGTTAGCGTAGTATCCAGTATTTTGTTGAATGCTCCTATTGTTCCATTGGCTTGTGGGTGATACGGTGTGCTTTTCTGATGATACACATGGAACTCTTTTGTTAGCACTTTGATGGTTTCATTCAGGAAATGTGTACCACGATCACTCATTAACATTTTCAGACAGCCAAAATGAGTCAACATGTGTTCAAACAAAAACTGCGTAGTCGTGGTGGTCATGCAGTCTTTGACTGTTGCGTTTCCGCCCAATGAGTCAAGTACTCTGTCGTGGTGATAATGTATCGTGCACCCGTTTTTCCCTAAGGTTTGATAAGTCCTACAAACTTGATTGCCCACTTTTCGAAGGGTTGCAATGTCATTTGTGGATTCAAAGGCATCTCGTTCCTCCGTGATGGTTTACTTGTCCTTTGACATATATCATAGGCCTTGCAGGGTGCTTTTGAATCCTGATGAAGGGTTGGCCACCACAACCCTACGAAGAGAATTTTTTACACAATCAATCATCCTGCATAGTGTCCTCCTGCAATGGCCCCATGCACTTCCACAAGGATATGACTTCATTAAAATTCAAGTACATACCTTTGCAGTATCTCATCATTGCCCATTTTGTATACGTGCCCTGTGATGACAGAAAAATAAATCATGCACACCACCGGTTCCTTCTTCTGCTGAATGGAGTATTCCTTCGGCATAGTTCCCATTGTCATAAAGTGGATTATATCTTCAAAGTGTCCATCCGCTACGCGCATAGCAAAGAGTTGTGCATCAGGTAATCCTTCCTTCAAACTAGTAGGTTCCTCTCTCGTCTCAATACGCGGCAAGTGATCCGGTCCTACGTTCAGGCGTCCAAGCTTCAGCATGACCTCAAAGTCATATTCTTGGAACAATAAGAGCCACCTGCATATGCACCCCCCCAACACAAGCTTGTTGACCAAGTATTTCAGTGCGGAATGGTCTGTATACATCTTGAAATGTCCCCCTAGAAAATAGTGTCGGTATTTTTGGAGCGCGTACACCATAGCCAACCCCTCGCATTCGGTTGTGGAATAGTTCTTTTCTGCTTTAGAGAACCTGCAACTCACGAACATGATAGGTTGATTCAAGCCCTCTCCACTCTCTTGTGTTAGCACAACTCCCAGTGGTATACATGACACGTCAACATGGACATGAAACTCCACATCCCATTTTGGGAAGACCAGGATTGGGGCAGAGGCCAATTTCTCTTTTAGTACATCCAGGCTCTTCATGCAATCATCATTCCAGCAGAACGTGACTTCCCTTTTCAATAGCTTCTCCATTGGCGCGGTGATCTGGGCATAGATTATGATGAACTTCCTGTAGTACCCCGTATGTCCCAGGGTAGCGCGCAACTATTTAACACTTCGCAGTGCTTCCAAATTCAGAATTACTGCAATCTTCACAGGGTCTACCATTAGTCAGTGTTTGCAGACCACATGTCCCAACAGGTTCCCAAAGGGAATGAGGAACATACACTTTTTGAGGTTCAACATGATTTGGTGTCATTGGCAAGTATCTAGCATCAAGCGTAAGCTCGCTACATGGTGCTTAACCAATCCAAATACAATACAATCATCCAGATAGACCTCCAAGAATTTGTGGATATATTCTTTGAATGTTGCAACAACTATACACGAAACAATGGCTGACGCATTCTTTAACCCAAATGGCATAATGGTGTATTGAAAGCAACCCCACTCAATCGCGAAGGTGGTCTTTCTCCTATCTTCCGGCACGATTTTGATCTGGTGGTACCCTAAGAACCCATCAGTAAAAGAATATGCTTCTTGCCCGCTAACATTTTCTAATACTTCATCTGTGAACAGAGTTGGGAATGGGTTGTGCACACATGAATCATTCAATTTCTTGAGGTACACACATATTCTTATTTCTCCCTTCTACTTCTTCTCCTGCACTACCATAGGGCTTACCCAGTCAGATTCTTCCACTGGCTCAATGATTCCAGCTGTGAGCATTTTGTCTAGTTCTATGCAGACCTTTTCCTTGTACTTCAGATTCAAGCGGTAAGGCCTCTGCTTAACTGAATTTGCGCTGGGTTTTAGGGTGATCTTCATCATCCCTAAATCGCCAACGATCCCCTTTACGTCCATGATCTTGGTCAGGAATAAGTCTTGGTAATCGTGGAGTAACTCAATGACCATATCCACCGTGGCGTCATCCCAGTAGTTTTCGAGTGTTGCATACTTAGGTTCGACCTCCGTACCAATGTTTACCTACTTTATCTTTACCAGCGCGGTTATGTCAGGGTCTTCAATCGATGGCCCTTGAACCTTATGATAGCCTTCAGTTTCTAGAATTTTAACTTTTCACGAATCTTCATTGTCTTCTTCAATATTTACGTTGTAACACTCCAATGTGTAGCTTAGTTGGGTCGCCCATTCAGGCTGAATCACTTCCATTGGCTCCTAGTATATTTTAAAAATAGATGCTTTTACTTCTCGTAGCGCATCATCAACAGTATCCCACCAACGATCCTCAAACATGAAGGTTAATAGGAATCCCTCGCGCAAGATATCACATTCATTCGTGCCATGGCATAGCTCCATCTCTATATGCCAATTCATGGGTATAATATCCAAGGTATGACAGAACAGGTGCACCCATTCAGGTTGTGGCTCTTCCCCATAAACCTTTGTCCATTTTGTGAGCTGTGCACGTGGATCATCCCATCTGTCATACTTGTCTTTTAACCACATCAGAGGCTTCCCAAACCACATGCGCGTCATCCTTCTGCATTCGCGCCAGTCCTCAAAACTTATTTGGTACGTACCCCACCACCTTGCGGGTGTAGCCCGCAGTACCCATTTCAAATTTTCAAAGTGTTGTTGTTCCAGCACTTCTCTTTTAAATATGTTTAGGAAGTCATCCACTTCGCTTAATCTATCATACGTAGGCAGATCTCTTACCTCTATTGCTACACAGTGCAGCGACCTCGTCATCATGTTACAATTGAGCATGGTTACCTCGTGTAACCAGTTCTACCATCGTTCTATCTCTTCTTCAGAATTTAATGTGCAAGAGCTTTCGTGCTCCCATGAGATTCGGCCATCCGCGGTTGGATTTACCTAGTCTTTCTCCCGCGCGGTTATCTTGTAGATGCAGTCTAGATCATTGTCGTTGTCGTAGTCACACACTGGCTCCGTGTAGCGCGATTCTTCTGTAGCGTCTAAAGATACCACTACGCGCAGAGACTTTTTCTTAAATATCATCTTGCGCTTCTTTAGATTTATCACTCCATTCATGTCAATGGCCCAATCTATTCCCAATAGCATGGGGTAGGAATTGTTGTCATCAACAATCTCTATCACTTTGAAATCTACTAGCATGCTTGCTCCTTCGATATCTACTGTGATTCCATACAATCTCCCCATAGGTAGGATCTTTTGCTAGTTCGCCATTCACAGTTGGATAGGAGACCATTACAACGTAGGCCTGCCCATGCGCTCCCATGTCTGCTTTGGTAGGATGTTCATGTTCGATCCTAGATCCAAAATCACTTGGACCATCTCATATTCCCCAATATGCACATTCAATCTCATCTCCCTTCCTGTTTGCGTTGTGTGCTTCCCAAGCTTCTAGACTACGCGCTGTTCTCCTGGCGTGGTCCCAGCGCATCTAGTTATGAGTTCTTGCAGCCCCTTTATAGCCTTGCTATCGCGCAACAACTTCATGCATGTCTCCAAGAATGTAGTGAGCATTGATGCGTCCATTTCCGGCTCCAGTATGCCTTTACTTACTGAAGTGGAGGCATTAGCGAAGCTCCTCTTAGCTTCCATGAAGGTCTCCTTAGCGCGCTCCAAATAAAATTTTGGTTCCTTCGTTAGAGCCTTGCGAACCCAGGTACTTTCTTTAGGTTGCTTGCCTTTGTCATCCCCTGTCATAATTCCACTTCGGAGCATGATATTTATATTAGGGTCTTCCTCGCGTGGCTCAAACCTCATCGTTTGCAGGTTCTGCGCTGGGGGAGGTTGTAGTGCTCCTTTATCGCGCAACCTCACTATCAGTTGGGACAATCCTCTATCTCATGATCAAACAACCTATAATACAAGCATGATGGTTGCATTGGATTCATACAATCGTAGGCATAATGACCTGGCCCTCCGCAATTGTAACATATCAGCTGTCCACGACCTCTTCCCGGTCCCCCTCCACTAGGCCCCTCGTCTGTGCCCCTGAAATTCAGTGCGTGTCATTCCTACGTGTTGATCGAGGGGTCGTGTTTCAACCTGAACTTTGTAGGTAGGAGTTTGATCCATCATCAGCTCATAACTTCTACAGGTGCGCTCATCATGTCCTACTGACCTACAAAAATTACAAAACAACTTCTATGAATTATGCATATACTTCTGTAATAGATGGCAGTTATTTGTAGCATGCTTTCCTCCTATCTAACAAATCACGCACCATAGTGTAGGCGCCACGCTCGGTCCTGCTTGTGCCTACAGTCTTAATGGCATTGGCCCTCCTCCCGCAAGGTAATTCACGAACACCAAGCAGTGGTCCTTGTCATGCCCCTGGCCCTTAAATTTTACTCACCATACCTCATTGCACATCTCTGGGTGGATTGTCCTATCTTGTTTCAAACTCTACATCTCAAGGCACAGGATTTTCAACTGCATGTGAATCTGATGAACTCCCAGGCTGGGATCTTGTATCGTGGTCTTGTGCAATCTCATTGTGACCTCCAAGACCTCGGCCTGAGTGGTTAGCCTCTATTGTGACAGCGCGTTTCGTAGATGTGGCGTTAACGATGCTACAAACCATTCACGGTGTTGCCCATCTGTTAACGTCATGTTAGCTTTGCGAATTGTGCACTGCAGCCTTTGATCCAACTCCCAAGGGGTATTGCCTGGCAACATTGTGATTTCCTTGAACCCAATGATCAACTGTGCCTCTGAATTTGGCCTGCTAAATTCTTTGTTTAGCGTAGCTTGGATATCTGCAATCCTCACAATCAGATTGTCATTGGAATGCTTAATGTACCAGGTCAGCGCGCGATCCTGCAAAGCGCTAACCAATGTTTCCTTATTTATATTGTCATCTGTGACTCCTTGTGCTTCCCATACAGCTTTTATCATGAACCAAAACTGATCTAGATCTTCATTCCCTACTCCCTTGAACACTGGTAGCTTTATCGCGCTTGCCATACTGCTTCGCAGTGGTGGTGGAGGTGGTATGGTGAAGACAGGGGTGAAGATAATGAAACTAGTAGTGGTGTGGGCGGGGGTGGTATGTGGGGAATTCTCTACCTTATAATATTGATCGCACTTCTTGGCGAGACCTTCGTGAGCTCTTCTTCACCCCCTCGTGGAGGTAAAATCAAGGGGCTAGTTTCTAGTTCTGTACTACATTCGTTTCTGTAGATTTTCCCACTTCACGTAGCCCCAAACATCAATTTATTTGCATAACCTATTTTTCACACAGTAGCATTTTAATCCAAGTGTTCAAAGATTTAACGTACTTACCTCGTGGTCCTTTGAGGAAGCATCATTATGCCTTGCTATAGCTGACTGAAGTATCTACCATGAATTCGATGATGAATCCTCCTATGATTCAATTGAGCCAGTGATCAACAATGTGCACAATCTTATCTTCCTATGCTTCCAGTCTGCGCACCAACTTTGGAGTCCACACAATAGGTCTATCGAGTTTACACCTTCTTTAGCTATCTGCTAGCTTTGCGATCCACTCGTACAACTCACTGGGAAGGATTCAAAGAAAATTTTGTGGATCTCTGTATATAAGTAGCAATCTAACTACTCTTTCTTTCATAGTCGCAGATTCCTATTTTCTTGCGCCGTGAACTCGTGAATCTTCCTATCCAACCAATCTTCAACTCCTTTCTTTGTCAGATTCTAGTGATACGATATTAGACATCTCTATGCAGATCTTGGTCCCAGTGATAGAACCATTTTTTGGCTTGTTGGGGCCTGACCCAGGTTCAGAGTTTAATTACCCAAACAAATCCCTGTACTACTAGCCCTTTCGGCAACATTCCGAGGGGCGCGGACTGAGGTCTCACTCGGAGTAGTATGGAAGGGTGCTAGAACCAGGTTTCCACACCCTTGAGATGTCTGAGAGGTTCGACTGGTCCCACTATTTTTCCCTGCGCGTAGGTCACTTCACGTACTTCCCTGTTCCTCACGGCCTGATACACTACCTTCGCGCAGCCCTAACTAGGGGTTGTGGAGCTTCCATGCTGCTAGAGCCACGCTCTACATTATTACCCAAGATCTTACTTATCTTCCTATACCAGTTAATTACCTCTGCGTACTTGGATGTCTTACGTTATAATTATTTATACAAAACATTCATATAAGTTTGCACAACAAATAAACAGTATACTTGCAAATTAGTGTAGGTTTTAACCCCGTACAGAAACTACTTGCATATGAATTCTAAAACATAGAAAATAAACAATACGAGAGCATAACACATAAAACACATATACATAGAGATTTCCCCCTGGATCCCAAAACTGGGACTACCAACTTGATTTTTTCATTATGTTCCTTTCAATGTTACAATACATATTTATACATGTCGAAGCATCCAATACCATGGACCGAAAACCATTGCATCCAAAACCATGGACTGAAAATCATGCACAAAAACCATATGTGGGTCTGCCTAACCTAACATAGGGTCCAAAACCAAAATTTTCTAAGGCACTGCTTGGACCCCATAAAATGGGGTTACGGGTACACCTCAAACCCCTTGTGACCCCCACCCCCCCCCCCCCCCGCTACACAATTGGCGCAATGAAGGGGGTCTCCGCCCCCCCTCTAACCCCCCAGTTAACTACGTGGGCTAGTCGTGGAAAGAATATAGCACAACCCAACATTCTCCCACTTGTTGTTTTCTTTCCACAGGGGGCCGCAAGAGAGCTTAGTCATTTTTCCAGCCCTAAAATTCCCATTGTCTCTCTACACCAAGAGAACTTCTCAGAGCTCACAGATTTTGTTAATGCATCTGCAGTATTCTTCAAAGTGTCCACCTTTACCAGAAACACCTTTTGTCTTCTATCATGTCCCTCACAAAGTGATACTAAACATCAATGTGCTTTGTCTTTGAATGATATGCGAGGTTCTTTGCCAAGAAAATTGCACTTTGGCTATCACAGTCTATCCTTATAGCTCCCAGTACTAACCCCATATTTGAACACAATCTCTACAACCAAACTGCTTCTTTGCTTGCATGAGTGGCTACCATGTATTCTGCCTTTGTAGTTGATAGTGCCACTACATATTGTTTCTTACTCATCTAACTAACTACACCTCCAAATAGGTTAAACACAGACCCACTTGTAGATCTTATCTAATCCATATCTCCAGCCCAGTCTGCATCAACAAAGTCACGAATATCCAACATTATGTCCAATCCTAATCTTCCTTGGTAGCACAAACCATAATCACTAGTGCCACGCAAATACCTGAAAACCTGCTTCACTGCTATCCAGTGCTCCTTCCCTGGTTTTGACATAAACCTGCTCAATACTCCCACTACATGTGCAATTTCTGGTCTAGTACATACCATTGCATACATCAAGCTACTGATTGCACTTATATATGGAACATGGGACATGTCCTCTTCCTCTTCTTGTGTCTTGGGACACTATTTAGCAAATAACCTCACACCTACAGGAATAGGAACCTTCACTGGTTTACTATCTTGCATATTAAACATCTGCAGTACCAGCAACATATCATCCACATACAAGACTAGATAAAGAACATGGTCACCAATTAATTTAAAATACACACAATGATCTGCTTTGCTTCTGGTGAAGCCAAGTCCCCATATAAATGTATCAAATTTCTGATACCACATCCTTGGTGACTGTTTTAACCCATACAGAGACTTCTTGCATACCAGTTCTTTCTTACCCTTCACTACAAAGCCTTCAAGTGCTTCATGTAGATTTCCTCTTCCAGATCCCCATGAAGAAATGTTGTCTTTACATCTATCTATTTTACCTCAAAATCAAAAGCAATAGCAACAGATAAAAGTAATCTAATAGAAGTTACCTTGGCAACAGGAGAAAAAATATCACCATAATCAATTCCTAGCACCTGGGAATAACCTTTTGCTACCAACCGAGCTTTGTATTTCTCCACTTTTACTTCTGCATTTGTCTTCTTTTTGAACACCCATTTGCTACCAATGGGTTTTTGTCTAGCCGGCAACTCCACCAGATCCCAAGCCTCATTTTTGTGTAAAGATGCCATTTCATCAACCATGGCCTCTTTCTAGAGTTTTCCATCCTCTGAATCCACTGCTTCCTTCACAGTTCTGGGATCATCATCAGTAACAGACAAAGAAAAATTTTAACAGAAAGCAAATGGACTATACCTTTCTAGCTGCCTTCTTTCTCGAACTGATCTTCTCACAACCAAAGTTTGTGGCTCTTCATCTTCTGATTCCTCCTCCGTTGTAGAGTCTGATTCTTCCTCCTTAAGCTCAAACTCTATCTTCTCAGGTTCCTTTGGTTGGACTTCATGCTTAATAACATATTTTACCTCTCTAAACACCACATCTCGGTTGTACACAACCTTCCGTGTGATTGGGTTCCAAAGCTTATAACCCTTTAAACCATCCTTATACCCAATAAAGATGCACTTTTCAGATTTACTATCCACTTGGTTCGTTTCTCCTTTGGAACATGTATATATGCATCACATCCAAATACCCTCAGATGTGAAAGAGAAGGTTTCTTACCAGTCCATACCTCTTATGGAGTCTTACCCTCCAACGCTGATGAAGGTGACCTGTTGACCACGTAACATGCAGTATCCACTGCCTCTGCCCAGAATTCCTGTCCTAACCTAGCACCACTGAGCATGCTTCTTGCCCTTTCCATCAACGTCTTATTCATTGTTTTTGCAACTCTTTTGCTGAGGTGTATATGGAGTAGTCTTTTGTCATGCTATACCACACTTCTTACAGAATTCTTCAAATTCCTTGCTACAAAACTCTCCACCGTTTTCTTTCCTCAGCACCTTTATCTTCTTCTCTGTCTGGTTTTCCACCAGAGCCTTGAATTCTTTAAACGTGTCAAAGACTTCAGATTTCTTCTTAAGGAAATATATCCATGTATTCCTTGAGAAGTCATCTATAAATGATACATAGTACATAGACTTACCCAGTGATGGAACCTTCACAGGTCCAAATACATCACTATGCACAACCTATAATATCTGTTTCGCCCTCTTACCACCAGAGGGGAAACTCACCTGATTCTGCTTCCCATATACAAAATTTTCACAGAAATCAAAATCCAAAGAGTTATTACTCATACCTTCTACCATACCTTTACCATGAAGTATTCAAAGGCCCTTCTCTCCAATATGTCCAAGATTTTGATGCCACAACATGGTCTTCTCTCCATAGACTACTAGATTTTCTACTCCACTTTCAAGAACCACATAAATGTTATACCCATCAACAACAGTGCTACCTTGCAGCTTGTACAAATTTCTAGTCTGAACTCCCGAACCATCTTCCAGGTATCCTTCTCAAACACTATTTTTACACATGCATCATCTAGCTTGCTTACAAAAATCAAATTTCTTGCTAATGCAGGAATATGCAAAACACCTAGAAGTGTTCTAACCCTTCCACCTTGCAACTTCAACTTTACTTTTCTGCAACCAACGATTCTATCCTTCCTATCATCCCCTAAGAAGACATCACCACCATCGTATTTATGATACTTATAGAACCACTCTCTATGGGGAGTGAAGTGAACGGATGCACCTGAGTCAATCAACCATGCCTCATGATCTACATGTGTACTTGAAGAAGCCAAGTACACATCCCCACCTTCATCTGATGTGGTTTTTTCCTCTGTATAAAGAGCATCATCAGATCCCTTTCCTTTGTCAGGAACTTTAGATTTACAGTCCCTTTTATAGTGCCCTTCCTTTCTTCATTTCCAGTACACCACCTTTACAGGTTGTCCTGGAGATTTAGATCTCCCTCTAGATTTAGATCTCCCACTCGATGACTTATTTTTATTTCTATTCTGGGACCGTCCTCGTACAGGCAAGGCATCACCATTCTGGCTCTCCATATTTCTCTATCTCATCTCCTCCGTCAGCAAGGATGAGATTATTCATCAAACTGCAAGGCAGTTACATTGCTACCTATTGCAATAACCAGACTATCCCATGAATCTGGTAGAGAACACAACAAACTGATGCACTTATCTTCATCTGAAATTTTAATATCAACAGATGCTAAGTAACTTACCATAGTATTAAATGTGTTTATATGCTCTGTCACCGAGTCTCCATCTTTCATCCTCAAGTTATAGAAATTTTTCTGCAAGAACAATTTATTCACTAGAGACTTAGATTGGTACAAAGTCCCTAACTTTTCCCACAAAGCCTTCACCGTAGCTTCCCTTGATACATTCAGCAATACTGAATCTAAGACACACAATCGTATTGTGCTCTTTTCCTTCCAATCCAACTTCTTCCATTCTTCATCGATCACTTCCGTTGGTTTAGTACCCGGATCTACTGAGATCCACTGATCTTTATCCACCAACAGATCCTCCATCTTGAGTTTCCACAACTCAAAACTCTGACCATTAAATTTCTCGATGTATATCTTTCCACTGCTCACCATATTCTTTCACCACCAGAATAGATCCCGCAGATGTCCCACTGAACAGGGTCTACCACAGGCCCGAGCGAAGCCCCTCAATAACAAAGGTGTCCCCTTGAAGCCAAAACTGCTCTGATACCAAATGTAGGTTTTAACCCCGTATAGAAATTACTTGCATATGAATTCTAAAACACAGAAAATAAACAATGCGAGAGCATAACACATAAAACACATATACACAGAGATTTTCCCCTAGATCTCAAAACAGAGACTACCAGCTTGATTTTTTCATAATGTTCCTTTCAATGTTACAATACATATTTATACATGCCAAAGCATCCAATACCATGGACCGAAAACCATCGCATCCAAAACCATGGACCAAAAAACCATCACGTCCTAAAACATGTGCGAAAATCATGCACAAAACCATATGTGGGTCTGCCCAACCTACCATAGGGTCCAAAACCAAAATTTTCTGAGGCGCTGCTTGGACCCCATAAAATGGGGTTACGGGTATGCCTCAAACCACTTGTGACCCCCCCCCACCCCCGCTACACAATCGGTGCCACGAAGGGGGGCTCTGCACCCCCTCTAACCCCCCAGTTAACTACGTGGGCTAGTCATGGAAAGAATATAACACAACCCAACAATTACACCCAATCATATATTAAAACAAGAAAAGATACACAGAAATATGGTAAACTTCTCTTTATTGATTCTTCCAACGGTTACAGACTCAACCTACCCTGCGCACTCAGCTGCAGGGGTCCGTACACTCAGATGTGGACTACTAGGCCTCTACGCACTTAGCTGCAAAGCCTTCCCCTACCCTACGACCCAAAGAAACACTTTACACTTTTACTTAATCACTTAGACTTCTCATCCTCCTATGCTCTTTTTCATTTCGTTATTTTATACACTTAGAGCCTCTCTCTATTTATACAATCCCATGGTCTGCGAACCATGGGTAGGTCTATCCAGCTGACATTACATTAGAAAAAATAGGGCATACAACCCTGTGACTCTATTATGATTTCACGCTCCATGCTCACAATTCGTAGAGCTTTTACAAAAGGATTTTGTCAACACTTGCGCTTTAAGCCCCAAAACATGTCTAGGGGGGATTCCATGCCCAACAGTATTTCATGTAATGGAGCCTATAAAAGGCGATAAGACTTCATTGTAAGGCAGGACTGGGAGGTGAGCTGTGAAGTCTCACTTGGCCATCTCAGCCAGGATTTTGGCCAAGGACAATGAGGTCTCATTGGGTTGGGTTTTTCCCTAGATTTTGGGTTTTCCCAGATAAACATGTGTTTTTATGTGTTTATGATTATTGCTAGTTTTTATTCCTCTCAGTACATCTGCATAAATAATTTATCTCTTTGTAGTAAATTCTTAACATATGTTTATTAACTCGAAGGAGGCACTTGTGTTATTTTTAGAAATTGCTGCCAAGTGTCACTTTTTCCTTGATTTTAGGCATGCGCATCATAAACCTTAACTTGACCAAATATATTCAATTGATGCTGATAGAGATCATTTTCACACTCGATCTTGGAGATCTAGCATTCTTGAGGATATCAAGGAACCTTCGGTGTGATTGTCGTCACTTTTTTGGGTGGGTTTTTCTTTTCTCATCCTTTGCCGCTTTTTCTGTCGCTTTTGTTGTTTATCTTGTGAGAGGGTTGTTTCAATTATTTATTTGAATGAATGCTAGTGTTTTAACTTGTTTTAGATTGTATAAGTGTTGTTTCAAGTTTTAGAATGCCCAACCCAAGTATCGCATGAGTTTTTCCGTTTTTTCTCCAACAGTTGTCGTTGTGGAGACTCTCCTCACATGCCTCGTTTTCTTCCATGTTAATCAATTCCTACACTTATTTCACATGCATGCATCAACACTTAGTTAGATATGCACTTAGAATCACAAAATCCTTCATATCTACTTGATTTTCACACTCCCCTCAGGCAGATCTCAGTCCCCTTTCCCAGATCTCACACTTCATTGCTTGCATTGTGCAATCTAGGAGCTCAAGGACATTGCCTTGGCTTCTAGAATTATGCAGAGCTTGGCCTAGGCTGGCTCCAACTATGCATTGCATAGTTCCAGGAGCCAACCTTCCAGCTTGGCCACTGAGACTGCGCAATGCACAGTCTCTCTCCCTCCTTGGCCCAGACTGAATTGTGCATTACGCAGTTCTAGTAATCAAGCTTCTCGACTGATTGTTGGGACTGCGTAATGTGCAGTTCCAACAATCATCCAATGACCTCTATCATCCAAAAATGCACAATCCTTCCCATAATGAGCCCGATTTGCTTCTTGATCTTATCTTGAAGTTTTTTTCCTTTTGTTGTTGACATGTTCTTGCCATGAGTGCCCTCATTGTCCCACAGGTACAACAGTTGTTGAGCACCTCTCTACTAGTTGCAACTAACATGGCATCCAAGAGAGTTGCATCAAAGGAAACCACTGAGAGAAGTACTGAGGAAGCAGTTGAGCAGATATCAGTAGATCTACCAGTTTATTCAAATACTTAGTTGTTCATTGAGAAGGGTGCAACACTGACTTGGCAGCAGATCAAAGACACATTTGCAAAGGAATTCAAGGAAGACTTAGAGGACCGACAGGTTTATCTTAGCATCCAGCGGTCAAGATTATACAAGGTTGCATGCAGATACACTGCCTTCCCATGTGTGGACATCATTAACTGGATTGTCTCACATACAAATTAATAAACTATGACATTGAGCAGTGCCAGCGTATAGATCTTTCCACCTTCAAGGCGTAGAACTTTCAGAAGATGTATCACTTTCTCAAGCTGGTGAAGCACATGGACTCACTCTTCTATGTCACTGATAGCTATGTTAACATGAGATATATTGTCAAGCATTGGGTGAAAGATTCGTCAAAGTTTAGACAGACAGCCACCCATGTTTACAAGATGTAGTCCCTCATGGAGGCTTACCGGTTCTTAATCATCTTTGCCTCTAGAATATATGGTCAAGAGGACATAGAAACCTTTCCTGAAGGGTGGGTGGTCTTACTGGAACAATTGGTGAAAAATGGGAGGACATTAAACTATTCAAATTTGTTGGCTCATCAATTGAAGATCCATGTGTATAAGGCTCGAAATCTGCCCAAGAATGAGCAAGGAAGGTTATACATGTCAGCATACTTACTGGATGCAATCTATGCCTAGCAAAAGTTCCCTGGCATGAGTTGGACATGGACAAAAAAATATATTGTTGTCTACCTCTATTGAAAGTTTCTTTTCGACTGCAGCTATCGAGGAGTGATGGCAAGGCTAACTGAATTTTTTATCATCTCGTTGTACAAACTTATCTTTGAGCAGGATCCACCTTGCATGTCCCAAGAAGTAATGGACGCGATAGTTAACATTGAAAATCGGTATACATCACCAAGTGGCACCTTCCTCAAAGTGTTTGGCAAAGATAAGCCGTCGAATGTTCTAATGAGGTATGCCACTGACAAATTGATCATGCAAGAATTATCGTACCACCTCACTACAGGGTTATCAACAAGACTTCATAGGAAGAAGAAGGCACCATGGCCTGCTATTCCTCTGTGGATCAATTTATATGAGATTAAAACTTGAAAGATGCAGATGTCGAGGCTAAAGACATAGTGAAATTTGAGTTTGGCACAAAAGACTTTAATTTGTATGATATCCACGATATTTGCAAGAACCATTGTGCAAGATTGTATTTTCCATGTGTTGTCATTCTGTATTTTTGAGGTTGAGGGAGTAAACACATAGGATAGCATCAAAACCACTTTGGAAGATGGGACCTAGCCATCCCAAATTCAGAGAGGGATCTCTCTATTTAATTTAGCTTTGTTTTTATGAGAGTTTTAGGCTAGTTATGATTGTACTTATTTGTTTTGCTTGATTGGTTTGGTTGATTTGAGTGTTATAATTCCATTGGGATATGGAGTCTATAAAATAAACTAGAGTTTTTCATCAATTTTTAGAGGAGTTCTCAAAGGGAAAGATAGGTTGCAGTAAATGGATCTTTTCAGTATTTAAATGGATGATGGAAAAGCAGAAGTGTAAGGCTTAGTAGGTACCAAAGAGAAATTAAGAATTCTTTGATCTCACTTCAATGGAAAACATTAAAATTAACAACAACCAAAATAGGGCGCTCTAGGTAATGAATCCTATTTATCACAGTTTTTGTTGATTAATTCAGAAATTAAAAATAACAGAGAAAGGAAAAATAGTGTTTAAACAAATAGACAGAAGAGACTCATCACCATTTAACACACCACATGAATCCTATAAAAGGTCCCTGTATTACTGATGCTCTAATACTTTGAAAATTACAATATGAAAATTAAATTATATTCGTAAATCAACCCTTAATACTTCAAATAGTGAATTATTTATAATAAAAATTACAAAATCGTTATCAACCGACAGTGTATTATTAACCTAATTACAAACTAATATCATTTAATCTTGGAAAAATAATAGGCCACGTAGGTTGTTGAAGAGAACAGTGTCCCTGTTTGGATGGTTTGGGTTGGTGAGTCATCCCGAAACAGTGTACGATGTTGAACTAACTCTTGTGTTGGCTGTTACATTGGAAAAATCGTTTTACTTCTCCTGAATTATTTCTTAATCCAGTAAATCAACTAACTCCTCCCATCTCTTTTCATCTGGCACTGTCAACTTTGTTACCATGCGGTATATTTCATCTACCTCTATGTATTTAGCAAAATTTGGTTTCATGGTAAAAATATGTTTTACCTCATTCTACACATGGAAATCATTTGACATGGTCTCCAGAATTCATTTGCTATCATACTCCCTTTAATTCCATTGAATTTAATGTTGCTTTTAGCCACCTCTTTCATCTTCAGGATACAGTCCTCCTGCGTGATAAACTTGTCATTTATGACATAGACACTAGGCAGTCCCTTCTACATTAAGGCTTCAATCCTATTTGTAAATATGTTCAACTGCATCTGTTGGCATTATGATATAGGTGTTGTCCTTAATGGCAACTCACTCAGATGACAATTCACAATGTAGCAAGTTAACAACAAAGGATTACAGTTCAAACTCTAGAGATTGAAGAAAGAGAGTGTCTTAAGAAGTATACGATGGCTCACTTTGTCCAAGCAGCATATACACGTGGGTTAACAAAACAAAAAGAGCGTATACATATACACACACTCCCATAGGAGGAAAAGCATGTACATGTTGGAAAACCCAAGTTTTTGGTCCGAGGTATTTGGTCCAAGGTATTTTGAGTCCAAGGTATTGGTCCAAGGTATTTGTTTTGAGGTATTGACCCTAGGCATTTGGTCCAAGGTACTGGTCCTAAGTGGTTTTGATCCAAGGTATTGACAAAGGATCTAATTATATAAGGAGGAGGAGATCAAAGGGCTAAGTGTGCAAGTATTGAACATCTTATGAAGTGTGAGATCAAATATGCAGGTTATGGGTTTCTGATGCTTTGCTTGATCTGAACTAAGGATGCACCTATGTGGTTGATGATGGATGAAGGATCATGATCATAAGACTTGAAACGTATTATCATTATGTGGTTTGATCATGGATAGTCTAGATCTGAGTATTCACACATGTTTTATTCTGCAAATGTTATGATCTGGGTATGGCTGAAGTCTAGAATAGTTGTGAAGTTTTTAAGTTAGTATTTGCAGATCTGTACGTTGTTTCACTTTGATAAAAGTGCATATACACGGTGGTTCAGCACACCCAAGTATAATATACATTATGAAATATCATATTTGAAGTTGCAGTTGGTTCTGGTTTTTGTTGCATAGTTTTGAGTTCTGCTCTGTGTTCTGGTGACAGTGTTCTGAATGTTCAGATTGATTGATTGTGATTTGCTTTAGTGATGATCGGTTATCAGTGATTGATTGATTCAGAGATTGATGATTGAGTTTCATTGATTGGTTGATGCAGATGTATTTGATTGTTCTATAGTAGTGGTGCTTGATTCTGAGCTTCAATGTTGTTGATAGGTCCAATATGAAAATATGATGAAACATGGCCTTTAGATTGTGGTGTTGTGTTCCAGGAGTATCCAGTCTAAAAATTTACGAAACGTGGTCCCTGGAGGAAGAGAGAAGGTCATAGCCTTTTGTAGGACAGCGCCTACATACTAATAAACATATCGGCCAATATAAGAGCCAGGGGGTTGGAGCTCCCTTCCATTAGGAGCTAGAGAACGAGTGAAGGTTGGAGCCTTCTATAGGTCGATGCCTACGTACTAGTAAATGGATCAACTAGTACAAGAGCCAGGGGGTTGGAGCTCCCTTCCAGTAGCAGCTAGAAAACGAGTGAAGGTTGGAGCCTTCAGTAGGCGGTGCCTACGTACTAGTAAACGGATAAGCTAGTACAAGAGCTAGGGGGTTGTAGCTCCCTTCCAGTAGAATCTAGGGAATGAGAGAAGGTTGTAGCCTTCTGTGGGTGGGTGCCTGTGTACTGGTTTGAGTCTGCACCAGTACAAGATTGTAAATAGGTTTTTCTTATATTTAAAGAAAACAGCAGCAGGTGGTTTTTCTCCCGCATTGGGTTTCCACCTTAAATCTTGGTGTTTGTTGGGCATGGAATCCCCCCACAGCATGTTTTGGGGCTCAAAGCCCAAGTTTTGAGTAATATTATTGTAAATCTCCACGAATTACAGGCGCGAATTGTATGTTAGAGTCATAGGGCTGTCCACCCTAAGTTTTTAATGTAGTGTCAGCCTACCCATCGTCTGCGAACCATGGGATTGTATAAACAGAGTGAGGCTCTAAGTTGTAAAAAAACCAATGAGGAGATGGAATCTGATGAATAGAATAAGATAGTGAACATAGAGCAAGAGTCTAAGTATCTTGGGTCGTAATAGTAGGAAGAGGCTCTACCGCTAAGTGCGCAAAGGCCTAGTAGAGTCCACAGCTGAGTGCGCAGGCCCTTGCAGCTGACTGTGTAGGGCGGAGTCAAGTCTGTAACCGAGGAGGAAGAATAATAAAGAGAAGTTTTATCTAAATTCTGTGTATTTATTCTTGTGTTATTACATGTTTGATATCAATTGCAATTATATTGTTTATGTACTGCATGCATTTGTATGAATGGTGATTATTATTAAGTATAACTAAAAGCATATAGATAAGCTAAGTTAATAAACTAATAACAGGTTACTAATAAGGACTAGGGTAATAACATTGTTCGGTCCCTGAGTAGGGTTGCGCGAAGAAAACATCATGGGCTGCAAGGTACTGATAAGTGCGTGTAGCGACATGCGTGCAGGGTCAAACCGTGGACCACTTGGAACCCATCAGACATCCCCAGGGTGAAGAAACCTGGTTCTAGCACCCTCCCATGCTACTTCGGGTGAGACCTTAGTCCGCGCTCCGCGGACTGTTGCCGAATGGGCTAGTAGTACCGGGATTTGTTTGGCTAAATCATCTCCAACCTGGGTCAGGCCCCAACAAGCCAACAAATGGTTTTGTTACCGAGACCAGGATTTGCATAAGGGACGTCTGATGTTGTGTCACTGGAATCCAATGAATAAAGAAATTTAAGGGTGGTTAGACAGAAATATTCATGAGTTCGCAGCGTAGGAAAACAGGAATCCACGAGTATCAAAGGAATAGTGGTTGGAGTGCTACTTATATAAGGAAATCCACGAAATTTTCTTTGCATCCTTTCCATCTGAGTTTTATGAGTGGATCGCGAAGCTAGCAGACAATCAAGGAAGGTGTAGGCTCAACAAACCAATTGTGTGGACTCTAGAATTAGTGTGCAGACTAGAAGCATCAGAATATCAGATCACGCGTGTTGTGGACCATTGGCTCGATCGAATTATAGGAGGAATTTATCACTGGGTTTGCGGTAGACACAACAGTCAGCTACAGTGAGGCGAAACGATGCTTCCTCAAAGGACCATGAGGTAATTACATTAAATCTTTGAAAACTTGGATTAAGATGCTATTGTGTGAAAATCAGGTTATGCGAATAAATTGATGTTTGGGGTTATGAAAAGTGGGAGGATATATAGAAATGAAGGTAGCAAATAGCCCCTTGATTTCACATCGGCAAGAAAGTGAGGAAGAGCTCGTGAAAGTTTCTCCAAAGAGCGTGATCGATCTGATAGGCAGTGAATTTTGCACCTACCACCCCCACCTACACCACCACCAGTCTCACCATCTTCACCTCCATCTCCACCCACACCACCTTCGCCACCACCACAGTTCAATATGGTGAGCACGATAAAATTGCAGGTATTCAGAGGAGTAGGGAACAAAGATCCAGACCAATTTTGGTTCATGGTAAGGGCCATATGGGAAGCACAAGGAGTCATGGATGACAATATAAATAAGGCAACGTTGGTGAGAGCATTTCAGAATCACGCACTAACATGGTACATTAAGAATTCTAATGACCATTCAAACGCGGGGATCGTAGATATCCAGGCCACGCTGAACAGGGAATTTAGCAGGCCAAAGTCAGAGACACAATCAATTATTAGGTTTAAGGAGATCGTGATGCTTCCAGGAAAGATCCCATGGGATCTGGATCAGAGACTGAAGAGTATGATTCATGAATCCAACATGACCTTGATAGATCGGTAGCACCATGCATGGTTTGTAGCATCACTAACACCGCATCTAAGGATGGCGCTATCGCAACAGAAGTTATCCACCCAGGCCGAATCTTTGGAGATTGCAATGAGACTGCATGAGACCCCAATACAAGATCCTGGTCTCGGATTCCAACAAATCCACGCGCAACTGCAAATTTTTTGTCTAGAAATCCAGAGTTTGAAATAGGACAGGACAACTTGGCCAGAGGCGCACGAGGAGGTATGGTGCATAAAATGCAAAGGCCGGGGGCATGACAAGGACCATTCTCTAGTCTTCACGAATTACTTGGTGGGAGGGGGGCCGATTCCATTAATACTAGAGGCACAAGCAGGGCCGAGCGCAGCGCCTACACTATGGTGTGCAATCTATCAGATATGAGGAAAACATGCTACGGATAATTGTAATCTATTGCAGAAGTATACACAGACGTCCCAATAATTGTTCTATAATTTCTACAGGTCAGTAGGCTATGATGAGAGCACCTGCAGAAGTTATGAGCTGATGATGGATCGGACTCTTGCCTACAGAGTGCAGAATAAAACACGAGCCCTCGACCGAAATGCAGGAATGGCGTACGCTGGATTTCAGGGGCGCAGACGAGGTCGAGGTGGAATGGGACCAGGAATGGGTTGCGGACAACAATTTGTTACAATAGTGGAGGGCTAGGGCACTATGCCCGCTGTTACATAGCAATTTGTCACCGTTTGTCACCGTCCCTGTTACACCTCACACGTACACTGGAGGACTCATTCCGGGACCTGTGAGAAGTGACATGACCTGAAACCACTTGCATCATATTCCTCTAAGTATGAGTTTCATATGCCCTGAAGACATCTCTTGCAAAATATCCATGAAAACAGCTCTCTTTGCATTAGCGCAGGTCCATAGTTCACTGCCCGCGCCAATGAGGGAAATCCTCTAAAAAGGGCGCGCCATTGGCACTCTGTCTCAGAGTCGCACTCGCGCCAACCGAATTGAGTAAAGTTTTTAACCAACAAGCTCCTGAAGGTTCTCTTCAACCCATTCACCAACTGAATCTATGTTGAGCTAGGATGGTTTGGCTTCGAATCTCCATAGAAGGGAAAGTGGTTTGCCACCTTTCATGGAAGTTTCCAAGTGATAAATCCAATCCCATGAATAATGTGGTTGATCCTATCTCTTTCTTCTCTATCTATAAAAGCTTGCCTCTATGCCTTGAGCAAGCTAGTCATAGTCATAGTCATAGTCATAGTTACAATAGCTCCAGTTCTAGCATAGTGATAGAGAGTTTGAAGCTGCAAGAGCCTTCTTTGCACCCATAAGGCCAAATCTAAGTAAGGAGATTCTTGTCACCCAAAGAGAGAGAGGCTTGTTTCTCATCCCAATAAGCTTTGCAAGACTTGTGTAGCTGACTACCCAACCAAAGGAGGATTTGACGTCAGAACAATGGTTGTATTCTTCTTTGTTACTTATTAATAATAGATGACTATCATTATGGTTCCACTCTCATTGTCCTATGTTTGATGTTGAGTTATATCTTTTCTGACTAATATATAATTGCATCTACCAGATTTTATGCTTGTTTTCGTGTTGTTCTTTGCATGCGCAGGTGTCCAATCATGGAGATCGTGGGGACCGTGACCGGCCAAGGCAAAGGAACGAGGGCGACATCTCTTCTACGAACACTAGCGTTGGAATCCAAGTAGGTTCTCACCATCTACTTTGTATTTGCAATTAGGGACTTGCGTGATAGCATTGTGTGATTGTTGCTAGACCTGATCTGGGCTAGTAGGGATCGTCTCTGTCCGCAGAGAGGATTTACCTCTACAACAATTTGGCGATTCCACTGGGGATTATCTTGTTGTTTGATTTGTAAACTTTAGACGGAGCCTGAAGTACGGCCAGGTAGCCTTCGAAACGTTATTGCTTTTCATTAGCGAAGTAGATCAACGCCACTTCAGTCAATCTCTGGTTTGGTTTACGGACTAAACAACTTGGAGTTTGTCTTATCTCTTTGGTTTTTCTTGCTTTGATTGCTTAGATAGCTTTCTGGGTTGGATTTCTTGTTGTTTCTTGCTTCCTGGTTTGCCTAGATACTGTCTTCGAGCCCTGAGTTGCTTGCTTTTGTTTTTGACTTAGCAAACTTGATTAGCGCGCTTTTTAGCCTTACATTCGCGCCAATTGGAACAATTTGCTCAAAAACAACCCGTGCCAATCCCATAAAAGCGTGAGTTGCAGCCTGACAGTCGCGCCAGGCCTGTCAACTTTTCCAGTTCGCTTGTCTTCAAGCCCTCTGAGCTTGGATTTGTATTTTTCCGCGTCTTTTTCAATTACTGGAGTGTGTTTGATCCTTGTTTGACTGGTTTTAGACCTTCATCCTTCGGGTGTTTGCCTCTTTCTATCGATTACACTTTTTAGCCCTAGGGCATCTAGTGGCTTTGTGCATCGAGCCTTCTATAGGAGTCTTGGGTTCTTTGATCGTCCAGTCGACTTTGTGATTACTTTTTGCATTTTCTCGGTAGTTGTCAAAGCTTCTTTTTCAAGTGATTTGTTTCTTTTTCGCTTGGATTTCGCTTGGCTTCGTTTAGGTTTAGATCACATAGGTCATAGAGGTCTTTGTGCTTTCTTCTTGGTTTGAAGGATTGTTTTGGTGTTTTGGGGATTCGATTGTGTTCTCATTGAGTGAAATTGATCTTTTGCTCGGTGTTACTATCTCTCAAAATTTGTTTAGTGCACTTTGCCATTGAAAATAAAAACGAATAATCTCTTTTGCATTGCATTAGTTAATTGAAATTAGAAGCTTTTCATTGATTAAGTGATTTGAAACAAAGAAAAGTTTCGTTTATTTGTCATTAGCTACATTAGAGTGCTTCTTGATTGTGGTCATTTTGTTTGAAGAATTCTCAACTCTCTCGTAGTTAGTATTCATCGAACGAAATGATATTCTTTGGCATATAGCTTGCATTTAGGGAATTGTGAGGGATTACATACGGTAGGACCTGGAAATCGAAACCTAATCAAATATCAACCGTAAAATGAACTGAATAAACTTAATAATAGATTGGAACTTAACGCAAACATCTAAAGGACGTCGTTAAACCTAGTCACTTTTGCTTCACTTAAGGTTGGGTGATTCTTCCTTCCGTGATGCAATAGTGGTCTAGCACGGACTTGAGCTCCCACGTACCATCGAGTATATGGGGAGACCCCACTAGGTTATCATCCTTTATCCATAGGAAGTCGTGTCTGCCGCCTTACAAGCCGTAACGCACCGAACACAGCATTCGGGAAGATTGAATGCCGTACGGAAAGTCCTTGGTTTTCATATGATTGCCAAGGTGTATATGCAGTTTTACGGGTTGTCTGGTAAACCCTTTGCCTAGTTCTCTAGAGTAGTCACTTTTGATCCTTTTCAGACTCCTTAAAAGAAAAGGCTCACTTGAGCACTTGTCACTTCGGACTCACAAAACATTCGAAGGCGACTAGAGTCACCTTTTTGTCCTTTTCTCGACTCTTAAAACATGAAAAGGTCAAGTTCAGTTCCTTTGTCTTAAAATTTATTCGGCCGCGTTCACATTTACCCGGTTAGATCTTGTTTGCATTAGCTTGAGTAGGCTTCTCTTCGTTCTCGATGGTAACTTTTACGGGGTTCACCAACCTAGGGATCCCCTCTGACGGGAACCCTGGTCATTTCGCTCCTTTTGGAAATGTTGGTGCTCCTTATATGGCAAAGTTGTCCCTCCCAGGGTTAACTGTTGGGTTGCCAGTTTGGTTGTTCTCAACCTCTTTGGTCCCCGGCGTCTCACCATCTGATCAATCAGTCCCTCCACCTGAACAACATCATGTTGATTCTAAGGTGGACCTCTCCCCTTCTACGCCTACTTCTACGTCCTCATCTTCTACTTCACCTCGTGAAAGTCTCGATTCGAGTAACCCGGTGGCTAAGAAGAAGAAGAAGAAGACGAAGAAGAAGAAGGCTCCCAAGGGAGAGGCTAGAAGTACAGCTCTTACTCCGAGTACACCTGAAGTCGGGCCACCTTCTGCTCCTCCGCGGAAGGTTAAATTTCCTTGTAGATTATGTTAGGGTCCCACCCTAACCCCCTTAATTATGTCATGGGATCACGTCATAGTCAAGAGTTAATAAAGCCCATATTAATATTTGTAAGTGGTTAACTCGCAATTAATGACGGGACCACAGTTAGTTGCAAATGGGCGGTAGTATTAGATAGATGGTATTAATAAAACCCACGATATTGGCCCGTGGTATTGCATGTATGAGTCATATATAAAGGATAGAGATTCCCTGTGAGGAGCATTGTGTCTTGTTTTGTAATCGAGCTCTGCTCTATTGGAGGTTGCCCCCTCGAAGAGGCCTGTGAACATTTCTCTCTGAATAATAAAATCATTGCTATTCTGTGTTCTGGGTATATTTTCTTCGCATATTCTGTGTTCTCGGTATCTTTTCTTCGCTTGGGTATTTCTTTGCAGGTTAAGAGCATAACAAGTGGTATCAGAGCAATTTCCAGGGCTCGGTGGGATCTCCAAATTTTAGCAAATTTTTTTTTGGCTAGAGACGTGTTCCGGCGTCTTTAAACCACGCGATCTGTCGTTAAGCGCATAAACCTGCAGATTTGGGGAGGCATGCACGCAGGAAATACAAGAGGTGGTCACGTCTGTTGGACTCCCTTTTAACCCCTGTGGGTACCCCTTCGAGTAGTAGCACATTAGACAGAACCGCGCACGGACTGTCTTCCACGTACCCTCTGGGTATATAGGAATCTCCCTAGCTCCCTTGAAACCTCGCCATAGATAAACCTTCGGCCATCTTGTGGCTACAGTACACCGAGAACAGCACTCGGAGAGATTACTCGCCCATACGATAGGGTAGTCGGGTTGTACGGCTAAGGGTACGGTCGATCCTCCTTAGTTAGAGCCCTGAAACATTGGGCCGAGTACTAATGTCAGACCCTTATGTATATTGCGATCTGTAGCACCTGACACTCCCCAAGACCATAGTTCCCTTTCTATTGGGGGATCACACATCATCTATTCCAGATCAGCAGCAGCAGTTGTTCCACCATTCAGATCTCTCAGATCCACCAGATCGGATATTCTAGATCAGCAGCAGCAGTTGTTCCACCATTCAGATCTCTCAGATCCACCAGATCGGAGTAGTTGTGAAGGGTTCCTATACCTGGATATAATTTTCGCAGGACTTTTGGCGGCATTGACATTTTGAGGATTTGGCGACTGCAGTATTGATCAGGAAGGAGTAAAACTCCGTTAGGAGTTTTCCAAAAAAAAAAAAAAAAGTCTGAGATCTTCCGGGGCGCTTATTGGTGACCTAGCCCATCAGTATCAGGACGACGAGCTGAGCAAGGTGGTACCATTCAATTTCTTAGTAAAAATTTTTAGGCGGTCCCAATTTTTCATCAGGTTGGTGTATGGTAGAAACTCGCGCTCAAGCGATGGCCAATGAAAGGATCGACAAAATTGAAAACCATGTGCACTCCCTCCAAACTGTGGTGCACAAGATCGAACTTGAGCTTCAAGGAATGAGTAACCACATAGAACTTGAGCTTAAAGGAATAAGTAACCAGTTACAGGAGGCATTCCCAAAGGGCAAGAAGCCAGCCCACGAGGAGGCGTATAATGGCCATGAATACCATGAGGGTGAGTCTAGCCACTCTCCTCACGTTTGGCACTCCCAGCCACCACCCAGTCAGCGACCTCCCAAGTTGGATATGCAGAAATTTGACGGTTCTCACACGTCCGCATGGCTAGAACAAATGGAGCAGTATTTCCAATTGAATCATATCATAGATGAGGGGACTAAGCTTATGGTGGGCACCATGTACTTGGACAATGAACGATGGTAATGGAAGGAATGGCATCAATGTTGCAATGGACATTTTCAGAATTGGGCCCAATTTTCCAAAACTCTTCGCAGTCGCTTTGAACAGGAAGACTCTTTTTTGGGGCGTCTCACTAAGCTCTGACAGAAGGGTACAGTGGAGGAATATATTACTGCTTTTGAAGCCTTAGCCTTCCGCACTAAGGGTCTCACAGATGAGTTCTACATGGAATGCTTTATCAGCGGTCTTAAAGAAGCCATCAAAGCTCAGGTTCTACTCCACCACCCTCCCACATGGACAGAGGCTTGCCAGGTAGCCCGTAAGATGGAACGTGCATTAACAGCCCAATCCAGCCGCCCCAACTTCCCCGCTAAAGGTCGTCCCTCACAGGCTCCCAATATGACTCAGACACTTAAGATTCAAAAGGTGTCACCTGCGGAAATGGCCAAAAGAAGGAAGCAAGGACTATGTTACTACTCTGATGAAAAATATTCCCCAGGTCATAAATGCAAAGAGCACAAGTTTTTTCAAATAGATGCCACTAACTACAGCTCCACCGAGGAAGATCCACCACTTGAGGAATCGGAGGCGATCGAAGAAGATAACCAACAGGAGATTGTATCCGATGAACCAATTATTTCGCTAAATGCATTGGCAGGAATTTCTTCCCCTCAAACTCTCAAAATCAGGGGTTTTCTTAAACATCGCCCAGTAGTAGTCTTGATTGATAGTGGAAGTACCCATAATTTCATCCACCAAAAGATTGCTGAAGCAGCACATTGTTTCGTCCGGGCAGTTTCTAACTTCCAAGTCCAGATTGCAGATGGGGGCACAATGAAATGTGAAGGTCGCTGTGAAAATGTCAAAATTCAAATGGGGGATTATCAATTGAAAACCCACATGTTTGCAATACACATGGGGGGTTGCGACATTGTCCTCGGCGCGGAATGGCTCCGCACTCTTGGGCCAATCACAATGGATTTCCAGGAGTTATATATGAGTTTTAAGCAGAATAACTCCACACATACCCTCCGTGGACTACAGGCGGGAGCCCCCTCTATCATCAGCTCGCATAGGATGGAAAAATTGTTAAAAAAGGGCCATCATGGAGTGGTAGCTCAATTTAATGCCATCCAGGTAGTAGACACCATGTCTCAGCCAATTCATCCTGAGATGCAACAGATTTTAAATAAACATCGGACGGTCTTTGATAAGCCTCATGAGCTTCCACCCTCGCGAGGGGAACATGATCATAGCATCACATTGGTTCCAGGGGCCCAACCCCCAAATGTGCGGCCATACAGATATCCGTTCACCCAAAAGAATGAAATAGAAAAAATCATCAAGGAATTGTTGGAAGCAGGTGTCATTCGTCCCAGCATTAGTCCTTATTCATCTCCAGTGGTCATGGTCCTCAAGAAAGATGGGGAGTGGCGGATGTGTCCAGACTTCAGGGCCCTCAATAAGTTAAAAGTCAAAGATAAATTTCCCATCCCAGTGGTTGACGATTTGCTGGACGAACTCAATGGGGCTCAATTCTTCACTAAGTTGGATCTTCGCTCAGGCTACCACCAAATTCGCATGAAGGAAGTCGACATTCCCAAGACAGCTTTCAGAACTCATGAAGGCCATTATGAGTTCCTGGTCATGCCATTTGGTCTCTGTAATGCCCCCTCTACTTTTCAGAGCCTTAGGAATCACCTCCTCAAACCATATCTCAGAAAATTTGTCCTTGTCTTCTTCGATGACATCCTCATCTATAGTGGCACTTGGGCGGCACATCTTCAACATGTAGATCTACTCTTGCAACTGCTCCGCACGCATAAATTATTTGTCAAGATGTCTAAGTTTTCGTTTGGCATGGAAGAAGTTGAGTATTTGGGCCACATTGTGGGGTGTGAAGGTGTCAAGGTGGACCCAAAAAAGATCCAGGCAATGCAAGAATGGCCTCAACCTAAGACCTTGAAAAGCTTGAGAGGATTTTTGGGTCTCACAGGCTATTATCGTAAATTTGTCCGCAACTATGGCCGCATAGCGAAGCCCCTAACGCAACTCCTAAAGAAAAATTCCTTCTTCTGGAACGAAGAAGCACAACAGGCATTTACAGCTCTCAAAACCGCCATGTGTTCCACTCCTGTCTTAGCACTACCGGACTTCACCAAATCATTTTTCATTGAATCTGATGCTTCGGGAACAGGTATTGGAGCGGTCTTAATGCAGGAAGGGCAACCATTGGCCTTCACCAGCCAACAACTAAGTGGGAGGAATCTGGGCCAATCTACCTACGAGAAGGAAATGATGGCCATCTTACATGCAGTCGAGACCTGGCGACCTTACTTGTTGGGGCGACGTTTCCAAATCCGCACAGATCATCACAGTCTTAAATATTTTTTGGAGCAACGCCTATCTTCCCCACAACAAAATAAATGGTTAGCCAAAATGCTGGGATATGATTATGAAATCATTTACAAGAAAGGGAAAGACAACAGGGTAGCAGATGCATTGTAGCGCCAATTTGAGGAGGAAAGTACTCTACTCGCCATTTCCCTCCCCATTCCAGACTGGATTGAAGAGGCTCGCAGGGAATGGTTTTCACATCCCGGGCTCTCCCAACTCATTCTCAATTGCAGGTAGATCCTAATTCCAGCAAGGGCTACTCGTGGCAGAATGATATTCTTCGCTACAAGGACAGAGTCGTAATATCACCAACATCCACCCTCAAAAGTCGTATTTTGGCAGAATTGCACTCATCTCCCATTGCAGGACATTCGGGCTTTCAGAAGACATATGATCGCACCAGAAGATCATTTTTTTGGGCCGGCATGAAACAGGACATCCTTACTTTCATAGCAGAATGTGACGTCTGTCAATGCCACAAAGGGGAAACCGTCAACACACCAGGCACATTACAACCATTGCCCATTCCAGCATCAATTTGGACAGAGCTCTCAATGGATTTCATTACAGGTCTTCCAAAGTCTGGGAACAAGTTAGTCATCATGGTGGTTGTGGACCGACTGTCGAAGTATGCTCATTTCTGCATCCTACCCCAACCATTCACACCCACTTTGGTTGCTCAAACTTTCATGGATCAGATCTTCAAATTGCATGGCATGCCCACTTCTATTGTGTCCAACCGCGACCCAATCTTCACCAGTAATTTTTGGCAGGAGCTCTTCAGAATACAAGGCACTCAACTCAAACTCAGTACTTCATACCATCCGCAAACAGACGGTCAAACCGAAGCCGTCAACAAATGTCTAGAAACCTACCTTAGGTGTTTCACTTCAGAAAAACAACACCTTTGGGTACAGTGGTTACCTCTGGCGGAATGGTGGTATAACACCAACTATCATGCCACCACCAAAATGACTCCTTATGAAGCAGTCTATGGACAACTTCCGCCTTCCCCTACTTCTTATCTCACGGGGTGCTCCAAAGTACAAGCCGTGGATCAACTCCTACAACACTGCGCAACCATGCTTGCCCATCTGCGCGAAAATCTTCATCAAGCTCAGAACCATATGAAGCAACAGGCTGACCAACATCGCTCAGAGCGCCAATTTCAAGAAGGGGATCAGGTCTTTTTGAGGCTGCAACCATATAAGCAAACATCACTCAAAGACAAGGGTTGTCAAAAGCTCTCTCCAAAATTCTATGGACCATACCAAGTACTTCAGCGCATTGGAGAAGTGGCTTACAAGTTGGCTTTGCCACCTACAACAAAAATCCACCCAGTTTTCCATGTATCGTGCCTCAAGAAAGTGATTGGGAATAATTGCCGAGTTCAAACCAGTCTACCTGAATTGGACGAAGAAGGGTCAATCTGGCTTCAACCTGAATAGGTTCTAAACACACGAGACAAGCACCTGCGCGGCCGCATGCTTAAGGAGGTCCTCGTCAAATGGAAAGACACCTCTCCGGAAGATGCAACTTGGGAACCAGCCACTATTCTTCAGCAGTTTCCGCAGCTTCAGCCTTGAGGACAAGGCTAGTCTTAAGGGGGAGGGCATGTTAGGGTCCCACCCTAACCCCCTTAATTATGTCATGGGATCACGTCATAGTCAAGAGTCAATAAAGCCCATATTAATATTTGTAAGTGGTTAACTCGCAATTAATGACGGGACCACAGTTAGTTGCAAATGGGCGGTAGTATTAGATAGATGGTAAATGGGCGGTAGTATTAGATAGATGGTATTAATAAAACCCATGATATTGGCCCGTGGTATTGCATGTATGAGTCATATATAAAGGATAGAGACTCCCTGCGAGGAGCATTGTGTCTTGTTTTGTAATCGAGCTCTGCTCTATTGGAGGTTGCCCCCTCGAAGAGGCCTGTGAACATTTCTCTCTGAATAATAAAATCATTGCTATTCTGTGTTCTGGGTATATTTTCTTCACATATTCTGTGTTCTCGGTATCTTTTCTTCGCTTGGGTATTGCTTTGCAGGTTAAGAGCATAACAGATTATGCAAGGGGGACCATCTTCTTCGTGATTGTCCTGGCATCCCCAGGGTCATAGAAGTATGGTCTCGTGATCCGGCCTGCCCCTCATCGTCCACTGAGGCTCACGGTGATGTTCCCCTATCGGCTCACAGTGATGCTACCTTATCAGTCGGGAATGGTAAGGAAAACGGGAAGATTCGAATCCCCTGTAGACTTTGTGAAGGCAATCATCCCCTTCACCTTTGTCCACTCATGGATAAAGCCTCCGTTGTCTTGGAAAGTCTTACACCTCCTTCACCCCAACTTCCCGTTGGTTATCAATGTCTCTCTGTAGCCACAGATCGTCCCCCTGTTGACAAAGAGATTGATTCATATTCTTCTCTTGTCCAGCCTCCTCTTCCCGAACCTGGCTGTGCCCAGCCTGTTCCAGACCAACCATTGGTCGGAAAGCGTGTCGACTCGAGTTCACCACCCATCGATCACTCTGTTTCGGAAGAGAATCACGCCCATGTTCTTCTCGTCTCTTCAGATTCTCCTGAGTCCCGAAATGACTCTCCTAACCCAGCTGCTCCCGAAGGTTCTCCTTCGGTTCCTTTAGCACATGGGGGCAATCATACGATTCCCCCACCAAGTAGTCTGGTTGCTTCCTTTGATTGGAATCGCCTGATCGTCGGTCGCCTTCCATCCCATATGCCTTTCCAGATCACAGTACATGCCTGTGCTAAGGCAGTACCTGGCACTGTTTTGGATGAAGGGGCATCTGTCAGTCTTATGTCGTACACTACTTGGCAAGATTTAGGTTCCCCGCAGCTTGGGCCAGTCACTTAGAATCTGTTGGCCTTCGGCGGAGGAGCATGTCCATCTCTAGGAGTTCTCCCAAAGTTCCCTATTACTTTGGGAGGAGAAACCATCTATATAGACATCTTGGTTACCCAAGGTGTTTTAGACTTTAGTCTTCTCCTTGGTCGCGACTATGTTTACGCCATGGGGGCCCTCGTTTCTTCGCTTTTCCATGTGGTTTTCTTTCCGCACGATGGAAGAGTTGTGACTATCGATCAAATGTCATTCATTAGTCCCCCGATGCCTCCCGCGTCGTTGTCGTCCCCTGCTAGTTTTCATCCACCAGTTGCATCTGCCCCACCACAGATCAACTACGTGGCCACCTATCCCATGGCTGGATCCAGTGATGCTGCCATCGTGCATAGTGTCTTGGGGCATTGGGCCCTGACTTCCAAGATGTTTCCCTTCCACCGGGAGTGGCAATCTTGGAAGCCCCGACTTTCTATTCATTATGATGAAGTTCTGGTGGAGCATAGTTCCTTTCCGGTGTCAAGCTCCTTAAAAAATGAAATTAGGTTTGGTCGGAGCATAGTTCCTTTCCTATGTCAAGCTCCTTAAAAAATGAAACTAGGCTTGGTTGGAGCACAGTTCGTTGTCTTGTGTCAAGCCCATTAAAAAATGAAACAAGGGTTATGAGGATAGTTCTTTTACTGTGTCAACCTCACTAAAAAATGAAACAATTTCCCCTCTCCAATCGAGTCTTTTGATTAAGATCTCGTAAAATACAAGTCGAGTCTTTCATCGATCTTGAGAGTGAACCTTCATTCCATCCACTTTGTTGAATGCAATGAAGCTTGGGGGGCATGTACCTCAATTTGTGTCATTATGCTGGGGGCATGCGAGCTTATAACAAGCATAGTTTTTCGTTTCAAGCTTTTGTAAACATGAAACCGAATCCAAGCAGAGTTCTCCATGGTTCAAGCTTGTGTAAAAATGAACCCATACCTGATTTACACCTCGTGATTTCCGCTGTTATCCACTAAATTAAATTAGATGAGCCTTGGTTGTTTCTTTCCATCGCCACCATCTCTTTGGCTGATCATATGCTTTCACTTGGTTGTTTATCCTTTCCTGAGGGACCGCAGCAATGAGGGGTTTTATTAGCCAGCCTCTTGACCATTACATGTTTTGAGCAATTCCACCATTGCCGGAACCAGTTGCTACCCTTTATACCACTCGTTCCTCTAGGATGAGTCACCTTTAAGCTCTTTTTTGACTCGTAAAATATGAAAAGATTGCCGAGTATTTTTCCCTTTTTGACTCGTTAAAGAGAATAAAAATGGAGGTCTGCTTTCAGCTCTTTTTTGACTGTCTAAAGATGAAAAGATTGTTGAGTTCCCTCTCGACTCGTTAAACGTAAATAAGAGGTGGTCTTCTTTAAACCCTTTTCCGACCGTGTAAAAAACGAAAAGATCGTCGGACCCTTGTCGTTTCAGGTTCGTTAATGGTTACGAAACGACGTGATGTTGATCGCTTTTTTACTTTTTCAGATCGATGTCACTATAAATGAAAAGTACTCCTCGATCGTAATGGTTGGGCGGTTCTTTCGAGCATTGTTTTATACTTTTTTGGGCTCGAGAGCCACAACTTTACGAAAAAGGACCCCCCTGGAGTTCGCTTTTCTGCTGTCTTTTTAGACTCTCTAAATAAGAAAAGACGCCGAGTTCTTCCTCTGTCAGACTTGTTAAAACTTAATGACATCGGATTCCGTCGTAATGACGCTCACAAGCATATGCTATCCCCGTCAAGCTTGTTAAAAATAACTGGGGTACTCGCCAGAAATGGTGGGGAAAATGGACCCATAATTATTGTCGTGTCGGCAGTATGTCGCTCTTGAACATGGCACTAGTCTGCATTCGTGTCTAGGTGGGAACATCTCATCTTGTTTTACACTAGCCTCTGTGGGTTTGGGTGATCCTATTTGACCCCTCATCTGCTCATTGCCTTGTCACCATGACCTCTGCTCATTTGATGTCAAATACTGCCAAGTCCACTATCGTGTTGCCGATATGTTCAAGAGAAGTTGACCTCTGCAGAATTACAACCTCCCTCTGATACCTCACATAATTCTGAATCAACACAACATCTTTCCTCTGTCTCGTGTCAATGATGTGGGAAACACTATGGCCCACCTTTGACCAAGGTCACTTCCTGTCGACTTCAACTCATTATCCAGGAAGCTGATCTAGAGACTCCCTTCAGTGCCTTGGAGCCTGCATGCCTCAATGGCAGGTTCTTCGTGTTCGACGAGAGGTTTTCATCATTGGCCTCCGATCGAATGACTCTATGGGTGTTCGACGCCAGCTCATTAATTCACACACCGTAGATTGTACCTGTGGTACCTCGAGGGCCATTGTCATTATTGGTGGTACCTCTCGCGTTTGTTAACAGTTTTCATCATTGACTGGTAATCAGACGATGTTCATGCATGTTCGACTTCAACTCCTGTATTCACATGCTTGGACTTGTACTCTGTTCGGGTCGAGATGGAGCGCAAGACCCTGGATTTTGTTTGTTGGAATCCAGGCTGCGATTTGTGGCTTATTATGATCATTACATGACTCATTCACTGGATGGCTGCGACCATGCCTGAGTCTATTTATCGATCCTCTCTGGATGGCTACGTCCATGCCTTGGATCAAGATTGTTATGTACTCTGTTATGGATGGCTGCGCCCATACCACATATATCATGTACTTGAGATATCAGTTGTACTTCTTTACGCAGGTTCTCCGGCGGCCATGTTTTCAATCACGCATGTTCTTGTAAATCATTTCACCCCTCTCTCTCTCGAGCCTCATGCTTTAGGGAGCATCTGTTACACAGCAATTTGTCACCGTTTGTCACCGTCCCTGTTACACCTCACCCGTACAGTGGAGGACTCATTCCGGGACCTGTGAGAAGTGAAATGACCTGAAACCACTTGCATCATATTCCTCTAAGTATGAGTTTCATATGCCCTGAAGACATCTCTTGCAAAATACCCATGAAAATAGCTCTCTTTGCATTAGCGCAGGTCCATAGTTCACTACCCGCGCCAATGAGGGAAATCCTATAAAAAGGGCGCGCCATTGGCGCTCTATCTCAGAGTCGCACTTGCGCCAACCGAATTGAGTAAAGTTTTTAACCAACAAGCTCCTGAAGGTTCTCTTCAACCCATTCACCAACTGAATCTATGTTGAGCTAGGATGGTTTGGCTTCGAATCTCCATAGAGGGAAAGTGGTTTGCCACCTTTCATGGAAGTTTCCAAGTGATAAAGCCAATCCCATGAATAATGTGGTTGATCCTATCTCTTTCTTCTCTATCTATAAAAGCTTGCTTCTATGCCTTGAGCAAGCTAGTCATAGTCATAGTCATAGGCATAGTTACAATAGCTCTAGTTCTAGCATAGTGATAGAGAGTTTGAAGCTGCAAGAGCCTTATTTTCACCCATAAGGCCAAATCTAAGTAAGGAGATCCTTGTCACCCAAAGAGAGAGAGGCTTGTTCCTCATCCCAATAAGCTTTGCAAGACTTGTGTAGCTGACTACCCAACCAAAGGAGGATTTGACGTCAGAACAATGGTTGTATTCTTCTTTGTTACTTATTAATAATAGATGACTATCATTATGGTTCCACTCTCATTGTCCTATGTTTGATGTTGAGTTATATCTTTTCTGACTGATATATAATTGCATCTACCAGATTTTATGCTTGTTTTCGTGTTGTTCTTTGCATGCGTAGGTGTCCAATCATGGAGATCGTGGGGACCGTGACCGGCCAAGGCAAAGGAACGAGGGCGACATCTCTTCTACGAACACTAGCGATGGAATCCAAGTAGGTTCTCACCATCTATTTTGTATTTGCAATTAGGGACTTGCGTGATAGAATTGTGTGATTGTTGCTAGACCTGGTCTGGGCTAGTAGGGATCGTCTCTGTCCGCAGAGAGGATTTACCTCTACAACACCCGTGATTGTATGAATCCAACGAGAGCATCATGTTTATATTGTGCTAAGCTTGATCATGAGATGGAGGATTGCCCTACACTGATAGCGAGGCTATGTGATAAAGGGATACTCCAACCTCCCCCAACTTAGAATTTGAAAATTATTAGGTCTGAGCCACGTGAAGAGGACCCAAATGTAAACATTGTGCTCAGAAGCGGTATCACGGCAGGAGATGAAAAAGGTAGGTAGCCTGAAGAAAGTGCGTGGGTTCACAAGGCTCCTACAAAGGAGCCTGAATTTGATTTAGAGCACATGAAGGAGACATTCATGGAAGCTAAGAAGAGCTTCAAGGAGGCCCCCACTTCAAGTAGTAAGGATCAACTAGAGCCAGAGATGGATCCTTCAATGATCACTACCTTTCTGGAGACATTTATGAAACTGTTGCACGACAGCAAGGCTGTGAAAGGACTGCAGGAACTTATCACTAGGTGCGATGGGTCAAGAGAACCTCCTATAGTCTGGAAGATTGGGAATCATACATCACAAATAGGAAGGGAAATGAGATTGACTGTGCAAATCAGGGAGTATGAAATGGATCAAGTAATTCTAGATCTAGGATCGAACGCGAATGTGCTTCCAAAGTAGACATGGGAGCACATGGGCAAGCTCGCGTTACAGTGGTCTCCTATTCAATTATGAATGGAAAACCAGCAGAAGATCTTACTGATGGGAATATTGTAGGGCATAATGGTAGACATCGAAGGTGTGAGTGCGCTTGTAGATTTCAAGGTCATAGAGATTGTCGATGATAGCAATCCCTATCCTGCGCTATTGTGAATAGATTGGACCACTAATATGAACGGAGTGATAAATCTAAAGAAGCGCAAAATGATATTTGATAAAAAGTCACTACGCGTAGTGGTACCTTTGGACCCTGCGGAAGGATCACGCTACATAGAACCAGTGTGCGACAATGAGAGCGACGATGAGAGCGAAAATGAGCTATATTGTATTTACAAGATAACCGCTCGGGAACAGGACTAGGTAAATCCTACAGCAGATGGCGGAATTTCATGGGAGCGCGAAAGCTTCTGCACATCAGATTCAGATGAGGAAATAGAATGATGGCAGAACCAGTTACATGAGGTAACCACACTTAATTGCAACATGATGGTAAGATCACTATGTTGTGTGACAACAGAGTTAAGAGATATGCATATGTGTGATGGGTTGATGGTGGTGGATGAATTCCTAAACAAATTTGAGAGAAAAGTACCAGAACAATAGTGGTTTGATGCTCTGAAATGGGCACTGCACGCTACGCCCGCAAGGTGGTGGAGTACGCATTAGAGAAGTATTGAGAGCTGGCATGAATGCAGAAGAGGGATGCTTATAAGATTTGGAAAGCCTCAGCTACAGATGAGAGCCGGTTATGAGGGGCGAAACAGCTTGCGCACCCACCTTTCCAGATGGGTACAGGCATATGGTACATAGCCCACATGAATGCACACCGCTATCATGATAGGAAATAGGAACAACAAGCAGAAGCAGGAAAGACAAGTGCGCGAACGACGAAACATGATAAAACCTAGCGCGCCAAAAATCATACATGGGGAAGCCTTTGACAAGGTGTGCGAAGTGTTGAACAGGCTCCACCATGTGAGATGCACCGACTGGGACTTACGCGTGCCAACAGTTGTATGGGCTTATAGGACCATGTGAAAAACTCTGATTACGCAAGCGCTTCCGAAGCTGAAGTATGAAGCAGGGGCTATAGTCCCTGTGGAGCATGTGAAGACGATTTTGCACATAATAGCACCCATAGATACGATGGTATATGCAGACCATAATGAAGAAATCACATAGTTGCACAAAACAAAACATATAGGACTTGAGGAATAAATCTGACGGGGAAACTTTAGACTTCGTGAACTTGAAAAAGACCGGGTATGGCTAAGGGAGAAAAGCGCTTTAATGCATGTAGAGGTCAAGAAGCTGGAAAACAAAATAAAGGAAGCATTTCTCATCGAAAAACCGAGGATGGCAAGGTAAGGTGCATACAGTCATACTGACAAATTGGAAAGCTATCGTCATGAATTGGTTAGTCTGTTGTCATGGCTGAGACAGCATCTCGCCAAACTTAGTGACCAAAGCAGCGTAGTGCAAATAGTAGAGTGTGCGATGCCAATCACTACAATGGAAGATGGGGATTCTCCACGAACCATGGTGGAGGACAAGATGAAGCCCCACACAGGTGGTGTGCCCACCTGACTAGCCATAGGAAGGATAGTCTTAGCGCTCCAGGGAGTTGAAATGGAGCGCAGGACTATAAAATATTCTGCATGGGGGCTACGTGATATGAGAGATGTGCATAGGAGCAGGACGTCATAGGGTTCACGACTGCGCATGGAGGGTTGCGCTGCCATGCGGGTTGGATAGGAAGTGACCGTTGGTGTCACTATTCATGACGGGATGTCCAATTTGAGGCCAAATGGAGTAGGCGACAAGCATTTAAGACGCGAGTTATGGGCAAGATTTGGGAAAATTTACCGCCAAGAAAGCATTAATGGCCCGAAATTGGGGGGAACGGTCGAATTCAAATTCGAAAGGTGCTATAAAACTCATAGGGCTAGGCAATGAACAACACTTAGTCATTTGAGAATCGAGCATTTGAGCAGAGCACAAAGTGTTGAGATCTGAGTGATAATTGAGCTCTTAAGTTTGTGAGAGATAGAAGATAGTCTAGAAATGATGACGGCCACTAAGGATGGGTTAGGAATTGAAGAGGTAACCGCCGGTGAGGCCACGTGGACCCAAATGGTGGGGGATGTCCCAGAAGGTGCTGGGGTGGTAACAGAAATCCCCAAATCACCGTGGAAGTTGCAGTTGAAGAAGGATAAACAGGCAATGAGTCCAGTACGCATGTCCCCGAGGAATCTATGGCACAACAAATTATCAATGGAAGAAAAGGGGAAGGCAATCACAATTGAAACAGATGAGGAAGAAGAATACTTGCATGCCTTGATCACCACCGTAAAAGAAGAATAAGACGTGGAGGAGGATATCCAACCGTTGCACTCTGCAGCAAAACTGCCGCATATATCCCTCCATGAAAAGGAAAGACCAAAGTACCAAAGGATCTGGATGCAACGCAGAGTTCAGTCCAGCCCCGCTCCTCCCTGACAGTATCATATTTGAGGGCACACACCTAGGTCACATACCAACCATGAAATTCGAAGACTAGGACCTTGTTGACAGCGAGAAGTTCTCGCACCTAGAGACTGGGAATTTAATGAAGCATAACACCGAGGGGGCATTGATAACGCTAGAGCCGCGAAAATGGATATGTGGTGTAGAAAAGGCCAGGTTGCTGCACTTGTTATGGATTCCACATTTCCATCGCATGCCCATCACCATTTTCGTCATCAGGCAACTACTCTACCTGGTGCATGATGGGTATCTATGGCTGGAGGAGCCTATTCCCATCATGGCAGACCTCATCCATTATATTTCTCGGCTTCCCTGTAAGGGAAAGGACCCCGCGACTATAACCATACAAAGTAGCGATTTGGCTCTTGCAGAAGCCATGAAAGCAAAATATAAACTAGAGAAAAAGAAGAGGGGTTACGCCATCTCCAGCATCAAGGACAAGGGGGTGTGCGTTGCAACTCAACTCCTGGCCGGTAAAGTGATGAGAAAATGTCACGCTGATGAGGTACCAGTGCCGATGGTCACGTTGGCTGAGCAGTGCATAGAGGGGGTCTAGTTCAACTGAGCTGAATTCCTCTGTGAGGAATTTTTGTTAAACTGTCGCGAAGCCCAAGAGCAGGATAAGACCTTCCACTACGCGTGGTTTCTCTTATCCATCTTGCTAGTAGCGAGGGAACTGTCGGAGGATAGTCAGTTTCCCAACATTGACCAAGACTTACCAGAGGCCGCGAAGTACACTTCTCTCTGGGCCACCAAGGATGTGAAACGCATTTGCGATACAAAAAAAAAATTGGGTGTTCACAGAGGTGAGCATCCAAATGTGGATCAACAAGAGGCCGCGCCTGTCGCCTACAGTGCATAATAGTCTACAAAGTTTTGTAGACTTCAAGGTGGACATGCACAACATTTATATCAGGGAAAAAAAGGACCCAGCAAAGTAGTGGACAAAGCTACCATTTGTCACCACTGACGATGCAATCTTCACTGTATTGGAGACATGGACTCCTGAGTGGTGCACCCTAGATTTGGCAAAACTGGAGAAAGCAACAGCACAGAAAAAGAAGGATTATCCCAAGCTGCACGTCACCCAACTGGTCGTGAGAAGGTGGAATGAAAAAGTGACAGCTAAGGTAAGGTCAGTATGCGAAGTGGCATAGGAAGCCATGAAGCAGAAGAAGGCCACAGAAGCAGCAGCAGAGGCAGCAACGATACAGGCAGAGGAGGGCCAAGCAACGTCCTCAGGGTAGGAGGCAAAGGACATAGAAATAGCATAAGGGAGTGTGGACCTAGGGACCGCATCCACAAAACTCAAATGGCTGCACATCATAGAGAGATTGGGTCCAAGGAAGAAGGTTAAGGCTTCGAAGCTAGCCATTGACCCGATCACCTTAACCGAAGGTGATCTCCATAACATTAGTGAGATGGTTCGTAATGTCACCAGTGAAGCACTTCAATATTTTATGACAAAGCACCAGACTCTGTTGGGGGCCCTCAAGGTGCAGCTGTAGGAGTTATAGGTGTGACCCCCTCAGGAAGCTACCTTATCTACCCACGTCATAGCAAGAACTTCAGTAGAAAAACAGATGTTGCGCACAAGGATGGAAAACATAATAGTGTTGCCAAAGGGAGATCTAGTGTCGCCAAATGCAATGGATCAGATGTCGCTTAACATGATGAAAGAAATTGGCCTTAACCTAGCTGCCCTTCCCTAGGAAATGATATATCAGTTACAGGACAAGATAACGGCAGAGCTGCGGGCCAGGGATAGTCGTGTGATCCAAGTTCTTAGTGACCAGAAAAGTAACATAGAACAGCTCATCTTGCAGTGCGACGAGTTGGTGTCGCAGAATAAATAGTTGGTGAATATGGTAGACGATGCTTACCGATGCATCCCAGATCTAGCCATCACAATGTATCTATTGGTAGAAGTGTGGATCCACAGTTTGGCAATTGGAGTCCGTGACGCAAGAGAAGAGACGACAATGGTGAAACTAGAGCTGAATCTCCAAATCGTTGAGTTGCGGTTGAAGGCGCAGCCTTCCACTCCCTCGGAAATCAAAGAACAGTGCACCATCACTATTGCAGCAGGGTTGGAAGATATTGGAGGTGCAATGCGCAACTGTACGACTATGTTGGAACAGGCACTAGAGGTCCTCACGACTTTGCAGGAGGATCCCAACATCCAGTGGCTAGAGATAGAGGCTCGCAAACTCCAGCAGTAGTATGACAGCATCAAAGGGACTGCGCAGACAGTAGTCCTCACTCAGCGGCTTGCGAGGATGCAACAAACCAAGGCATTAAAGGAGCAAGAGGACACGGAGCGCCACAAGGAAGCATTTCTCAAAGTGCATGTCCAACCATGGATTGACGAAGCCTTCACAATCACGTCAAATATTGAAGGAAATCTCATGCAAATTAAGGGGGTGCATGCACAGATACAAGGTAGTATGCTAGAAACAGAGGCCACAGAAGAGAGAATGCATCAAGTTTAGCAAGCAGCAGCTCAATGCACTGTAGACATCAAGACTGTTTGGGACCAGTTGGAGGGACTCCGTGCCAAGATCATCGTGCCAACAGAGTGACTTGAGGGCAAGTCATGATGTTTTTTTTGGGGGCCTGTTGGGCATGGAATCCCCCCACAGCATGTTTTGGGGCACAAAGCCCAAGTTTTGAGTAATATTATTGTAAAGCTCCACGAATTGTAGGCGTGAATTGTATGTTAGATTCATAGAGTTGTCCGCCCTAAGTTTTGAATGTAGTGTCGGCCTACCCATGGTCCGTGGACCATGGGATTGTATAAATAGAGTGAGGCTCTAAGTTGTAAAAAAACCAATGAAGAGATGGAATCTGATGAATAGAATAAGATAGCGAGCACAGAGCAAGAGTCTAAGTATATTGGGTCGTAGTAGTAGGAAGAGGCTCTGCAGCTAAGTGTGCAGAGGCCTAGTAGAGTCCGCAGCTGAGTGCGCAGACCCCTGCAGCTAAGTGTGCAGGGTGGAGTCAATTTTGTAACCGAGGAGGAAGAATAATAAAGAGAAATTTTATCTAAATTTCGTGTATTTGTTCTTGTGTTATTACATGTTTGATATCAATTACAATTATATTGCTTATGTACTACACGCATTTGTACGAATGGTGAATATTGTTAAGTATAACTCAAAGCATACAGATAAGCTAAGTTAATCAACTAATATCGGGTTACTAATAAGGACTTGGGTAATAACATTGTTCATCCCCCGAGTAGGGTTGTGCGAAGACAAGATCACGGGCTGCAAGGTACTGATAAGTGTGCATAGCGACGTGAGCACAGGGTCAAACCGCGAACCACTTTGAACCCATTAGACATCCCCAAGGTGTGGAAACTTGGTTCTAGCACCCTCCCATACTACTTCCGGTGAGACCTCAATCCGCGCTCCACAGATTGTTGCTGAAAGGGCCACTAGTATCGAGATTTGTTTGGCTAAATCATCTCTGAACTTGGGTCAGGCTCCAACAAGCCAACTGTGTTCATGTGTGTTTCTTATGTGTGATGGTTTGTTATGTTATTACTTCACATGGTTACTGTTTATATGGTTAATGAAGTACTGATGCACTAATTAAAGATCAACATATGATGAACTAACTAAATCATAAGTTTGTTGGATATACGTTGGTTGCCTTAAATACAGCTGCATGTACAGGCAAGTTACCTTCATTGAAGTAGCATATAGCAATCAAAGTATGAAAAGAAAAAGTTATTGATTTGACTAATACTTATTCACCCCCCCCTCTTAGTATCATTTCCAACAATTGGTATCAAAGCAGGTCCTTTGACAGAAGCTTGATCACTTAAAGGAGATCCGTAGAAATAATGGGAAAGAAGTTGAAGAAGAAAGCACCTTAAAATAAGAAGACATCTCAAAGGAACAGTGACAGCAAGAGAGACAATTAGCGGTTAGTTGGAAGCAAGTATTCAGATTCAAAATCACCTCAAATTGAAGATGAACAAGCAAAAGAAGTATCAGGTACAAATTTTTGGTCTTCTAGTGATACTTTTCTCTGTTCAAACAATGTTGAAGATATTGAAAGTGATCATGAAAGAAACATAGAGGAAGAAGTTAAAAGACTCGCAAATAAAATCAGAGATCAACAAGATCTATTTGTTGTTGGGAAAAGTATCCAATACGGAATGACCCTATCCCACTCTAAGGGTGATAGTACCTCAGCAACAACCGAATGCAAAGCTATTCAAGATTACTTCTTTATGAGATGTAAGAGAGAGGAGAAAGAGATCCACTAACCGTTGTCTTCCGCTAATGATTGATCCAATCTTCTCTCGTTGCTGCTTGCTCCTAGCTCCTTAATCTTTCACTGGCCCAGCTACACAAAGATCCTGCAAAAGGGAAAGAAAGGAAAACTACAAGCAACATACATTCATAACTGATTCAAGGATTAGAATAAATCAAATACACAAGTATAACAATTCACCATTGAGACACATGCATATAGAAGAACCTCAAGTGCTTTATTAATGGAAGAAGTAAAGTTCTGAGAGTGTTACAACCATAAGAGGCCCAATCCAGCAACACCTCCCAGCAGAAAGAAATCTCCTCTTCACCTCCTTCAAGAAAATCACCCAATAGTTCTATACTCAAACCAACAGCACTTCCTTACATTCACAACATTCCAGCCTCCCTAGACCTCATGAGAGAGCTCTATATATAGGAGTTTTGGAGAAAGGATGAGTCAGCTTGAGGTTGGCATGAAGCTGACTAGTGTCCTCTCCCACTTCAGTTATTCTTCAGTTCTTGAGTCCACTTGGAGTTTCTTGCTTCCACTTGGAGATCTAGATCCTCTTACTCATCACAAGGCGAATTTCCTGATCCAAGTGTCATTTTGGAAGCTTCCTGGGCATTTGACACCTTGAGGAATGACTGTGCCACTTGGCCAATCTCGCCCAGCGTAGGTAGCCTTCATTGCTTTTGACATTCAGCGCATGTACAGAGTGGAGCAGTTGACATTCAGCACAGATGCTCAGTGGAGCAGTTGACATGACCCAGAATTAGCTTGTTTTTTAGTGTTTCCAGGTGGAGAACTGATATTTAGTGCTGTGGTTTGCTGACCTTGTTCCTCTAGGGGTAGGAACAACATGTTTAGGGACTTTGGATCCCTTAGATTATTGACATTTCATGCTTCATGCTGTAAGGCACAAAAATGTCTATAACAGTTGCCCCCTAAAGTATGAGGTCGTTTATCGGGTGAAATGCTTTGTCAGAAGGATCCGAAGTTCATTCAATCGCTGAGAGGTGACCTGTAATAAATACAATACAATACATTATTTTTCATTCTACTTTCATGATCTAGCTGAGGCGGGAATTCCCATGCTCAGCTTTATAAATTCATTTTGGTACATAGAACAGACGATCGTCTGATAGTAGACTGATAATTCTCTACTGAAATTATCATCCTTTGAGTAGGATGATCATCTGCTGCAATGATGTACATGTCAAATGTCTTTATATTTCCTGAATATATATCGCAACCCGGATGGATGAAACTAGATCCGGGGTCTTCAAACTCGTTCAATATTCACTCTAAGTACAAGTCGATCCATGTGAGAATTACGCTGAAGTCGAACATGGAAAGACATCGCTTGATTACCGGTCAATAATGTAAACCGTTAACAAGCGCGAGAGGAATCACCGATAATGATAATGACCCTCAAGGTACTGCAGTACAATTCACGTGGTGTGAATAAAGGACTTGGCATCGAACACCACGAAAAATCTTCTGGTCGAAGGTCATTGATGTATACCTGTCGCCGGAAGTGAGAAACTTGCCATTGAGGCATGCAAGCTTCAAAGTACTGGGGGGGGTGTTCCTAGATCAACTTCTTGGATAACGAGCTGAAGTCGACAAGAAGCGATCCGTCAAAGGAGGGCCTTAATGAATCCCACATCAGTGACACGGAACGGAGCTAATGATTTTAGTGGAGGTGAAAACAATCTGTGAGATATGATTCAGGGTGGCGATCATGGGTGGATGAAGGATAATGTATGGCAGTGGATGGGAGACGGTTGACTCTTTCTGAACAACATCTCTTGAACATATAACGACACTGATGTGATGGATCGGTAGCATTACCCCAAAAGTGGATGGTTTGGCGAGGACCATGGTGATGAGACCGGTGAATGAAACAACCCAACCCGATGTTATACGGAGGACAAAGTGTCATGTTCAAGAGCGACTTGCTACCATTAAAGCTTTGAGGTTCTCCCAATTTTTCCCCAGTCATTTCTGACCAGTACCTCTTTATTTTTGTCAAGCTTGAGGAGGATAACATATGCTTGTTCTATAACCTGCCCTTCGGGCAAGCCCATCGCTATGTTTTAACGAGCTTAGCGATAGGGAAACTCGTTCTCGTCTAAAGACAAGTTTGTCGCTATTTAATCATTTTAACGAGTCTAACGACAAGGAAAACTCGGTCCTTTTCATTTTTAGAGAGTCTGAAAACGTACAGAAAGTTAACTCCAAAATTCCTTTTTCGTCATCTAATCCCTTAAGTCCGAAAAACTATAAAACAATACAGAAGGGATGAGTTTTCGATAACTTTAACGAGCCGAATAAAACAAGCGCTCGACCTTTTTGTGTAATAATCCCTCAGGTCCAAAAAGATTAAAATCTAGAGGAGGGATAGCTCTTCCGGTCACTTTAACGAGTTGGAAGGCCAAAACTCGGCAAACTTTTCATATTTTACGAGTCAGATGAAAAGAGCTCAAAGAAGACTCGTCTTTTGAGGAACGAGTGATAAACAGGGATAGCAACAGATTCCAGGTACAGGTTGGAATTTTCCAATCACGGCAGTGTCACAAGGATGGCTAGGTGAAATCACTCTTCGCAGCTGTTCCTCAAAATGGGTAAACAATCATATGGGGGTGAACGATCGGCCAAATGGAATGGAGGTGGCGGGTGCAAACATGACCAAGGCTTTTTATGGCTAATAAATTTATGATCACAATGGTTATTTACCGGAATAGGTTCATTTTTTATTTAAAAATGAGCTTAAACTCTGGGGGAAACATTGCTCACTGCTTTTATTTATTTTTTAACGAGCATGAAGACCACGTTAAAACTGCTCGGATCTTGCGTTTATTTTTTAACGAGCATGAACTTTATGCTAAAACTGCTCGATAATACCAGTCATAAGATAAGAATGTCTCCTGTGAGATCTCTATTTTTTATAGAGCTTCATCTTCACTAAGCTTTGCTCCCTCTCATCCTTTCTTTATGCAAGTTCGGAAACGGCTAATCCCAAAAGCAGATAAATAACCACTCCTAGCTTGCACTCCAAAAGGTTTGCATGCCCCCAGGTATAAAATACAATTTCAAGGCTGCCCCTACTTATCTGATAAAACATTTGTTTTAAAGGGTGAGGCTTGCCTCTTTCTGGTTACCCAAAGATTGTTTTGTTAACACCATCAAACGAAAACATTTCCTCGGCACTATCTACCGAAGTAGACAATGGTGAATGACTCTTGTCAATCAAGTAACCTTGACAAAAGAATCCTGTTCTAGAACAACCCCTCTTCCATCCACGAACGGGATATGGACTAGTCATATTCTTTCGCGGAAATTCTACCTTATACCCAAGGTTTCTTCTACCCGAAGCAGACCAGGATGCATGCCCCCTGGGTTCCAGTCCCATCTTTCCGAATCACTCGCACTCATCGGGAAGGAGGACTAGGGGTGGAGACATTTCTTGAGTGAATAGACCATTGAGGGTTGGTATGTGACTATTTGCGATGCGTGATCCCGGAAATGAAAGTTGGTCTACGAGCTTGACCATTCTTCCTTCGTGTGGAAAACACATTACTCTAAAGAGTGAGGAGACTACAGCTCCCATGCAATATATATAGTCTCGTCCAAGGAGTAGGTTATAATCCAAGGGTCCTTGAACAACCATCACGTTCATTTGAACGGTCTTCCCTTTCAATGTAACAGGCACATTGGGGAGGATCCCTAATGGTCGACTGGTTCCTTTATCAAAACCCGAGAGATTTCTTATCTCAGGAAAAAGCTCCGGGGAACCCAGTGCTTTCCAAGCAATAGAGGAAAGGATACTCACAGATGCCCCTTCATCAATGATAGTTCCAGCCATTACCATTCTATAAATTTGGACTATGATTCTGAATGGTACACCGGCTGGTAACCGGGGTCTGCCTAGTTGGTTCCAATCAAAGGACACAACCAGGTTGCTTGGTGGTGGGACCGAATACACGGCCGGATATGACCCTGACGATATTCCTTCCTGCGATAAAGGAATGGGCGCGTTTCCCTGATGCTCATCAGAGTCGGTGTTGATGAAAAGAATCTGGATGGTGTCATCCTTATTCTCTTCAATGAGGGTGTCATTTGAAGATGAATCTTCAGTGACGGTGTCATTTGAGGATGAAACCTCTGAAGGAAGAACCGGGTCAACTGCCGTATCGACCTTTAGACTTTCGTCTGGTCTGGATTCAGTAGGTTCATTTTCAATGACTGACGCTTCAGCTGACCACTTGAGCGAGCCAGCTGTATTTTCAACCAACGAAGGACTTGGCACGAGTTTTTTGTATCCAGGAGGAAGTCTCAACGGTGAAACCGGACGATCTTCCAAAACTCTCTTCGCTTCGTCTAAGAAGGGACAATGGTGGATGGCGTGATCGCCTTCACACAGTCTATAGGGGAATCTTGTTCCCCCTCTTTGTCTTGAACCTTCATTTTCGCTGGTTGATGGTAAGCATTCAACATGGCTATCAAAGGTTGATGCTCCCGAATTGTGCAAACGAGGGGACCAGTCCCTTAGTATCCGGGGAATACAGGGACAATCTCTATGGAAGTGGTCTCCTCTACATATGACACATGGCGATTTAGGCCCAGTCTGTGCTGTGTGTGGATTTTTGTCAGATGTCTTTTGCTTGCCCCCAATCGCCTTAGGCTCCTTCTTCTTCTTCTCTTTCTTCTTCTTCTCCTTCTTCTCCATGGGAGCTTGGCTTTTGCCGGCTCTACCTTGCGAAGATGAAGGTTTGGAGGAAGAGTTATAGGAATTTGAAGGTTGGTGGGCAGCTCTAGACTCATCTAACTGTTGACTCGACTGTTCAGGAACCATGGTGTTCTGAACTACATTGGTTGAGAATAGCCAAATAGGCAGGCCAATTGTCAGTCCTGGAAGCGACAATGTGGCCATGTGGGGCGCACCAACTTCTCCCCAAGAGGAGAAAGGACTAGGATTTCCATCATGTGGAATTCCTTGGTTGGGGCGTTCCATGTTCTCAACCTAAAGATCAACGCGGGAATAAGAGGTGATTATGTTCCGTTTAAAATAAATTTTATAACGACGCTTTAGACACAACTTGCTTTTTCACTTTTTAAGAGTCGAGAAAAAGCTAAAGATGACTCTAGTCTCCTTCGATGTTTTAACGAGCCCGAAGTGACAAATGCTCGGATGGACTTTTTCAGTTATAGAGTTTGAAAAAGGCCAAAAGAAACTGCTCTGGAGTTCTAGGCAGAGGGTGTGCCAAACTTTTCGCAAAACCACAGAATACGTTTTACGGTACGAGTGGTCGATCTTCGTGAATGCTGTGTTCACTGCATTGCGATCAGTAGGGTGGCCGACACGGTTTCCTATGGATAAAGGCTTTGTTCCTATAGGGGTCTCCCAATATATACGCGACGATACGTGGGAGCACAAGTCCGTATTGATACTTATCGCTTCACCGTGGAGGAATCACCCAACCACTCAACGCTAAGATATCACGTTTAACGACGCCGGAACACGTCTCTAGCTTAGACCTCTATGTGTTTGTGTTATGTTTCAATGCGTTGTTATGTAAATTCAATTTATTTTAAGGTTGATCTTGTTTAGCAGTTTGCCTTTATGGATCACCACGAGATGTATAGTAACACTCCTAAATGCAGTCTAAGATGATAAGCAAGCTTTTCGATCTTTCAACTTTGAAAATCTTAACTACTGGGGGAAAAGAAAGACAACATCTTTTCACACAGATCATAGAGCACACACTAATGCACTTTTTCCCTAAATCAACATACAAACTGTCATAATGCACATGCACAATGCAAGTATTTCTTTTCTCTTTCTTAATGTTGGTGCAATACAAAAAGAAAGCTGTTGTATAATTTCGAATTCAATTTCAAGTGAAAGCAAACAAGCTTGTCCAAAATCAAAAGACACCTTAAGATTTACTTGTTTCGACACTAGAAATATATAAATTCAAACCATATGACGAAAGCAAAAGCTCAATCAGCTATGAACAGCAAATAAACTAACTCTTAGGATCAAAACGACACTTTTTCACAGGTCTAGATCTAAGAGGCCACAGCAAGACTAGTTCACTTTCGTTATGGGAAACTGTAAATGATACAAGAAATACACAAAGAACAAACACAGTTTCTTTATACAACCGAGGTGGAATAGTGGCAAGGAAAGTTGGTTTCAGATAGGTACATTGACTGGTAACAGGCAGCAAAACAAGAGTGAAAACAGGGCAAGAAACAGCAGGAAACCCCAGTAGCACAAGGCAAGACTAGTTCAGCGCAGGTGGGACACAAGCAGTTTGACCTTCAGCGTAGGTAGCCCCTTCGGGAACTGCACTGAAATGTAGACAGCCTTCACACAGCCTGCACTGAAGAACGAAACTTTCGTTTCTCTTGGTTTCCGGGTCACAGATTGCTAAAAAATTCACAGTTTTTGGCCAAATCAGAAGCTATCAGTCAAGTACACACTAAGGGATGACAAGGAGGATGAAAATCTATCACTAAGAGCTTATTAGAGTCCTTGTGGATCAGCTCTTCAAATCATAAACTTGCCCAGAAACTGAGCTAGAGTAGCTACCCTCTACTTTGCATTTGAAAGATCCAAATGCAGTTCAATTCGGTACTCCCTGTGTTTATAAAATGAATAGAAAAAACACAAACAACCAACAAGATACGATCCCCAGCGGAGTCGCCAATTTGTTGTTGGGAAAAGTATCCAATACGGAATGACCCTATCCCACTCTAAGGGTGATAGTACCTCAGCAACAACCGAATGCAAAGCTATTCAAGATTACTTCTTTATGAGATGTAAGAGAGAGGAGAAAGAGATCCACTAACCGTTGTCTTCCGCTAATGATTGATCCAATCTTCTCTCGTTGCTGCTTGCTCCTAGCTCCTTGCTCTTTCACTGGCCCAGCTACACAAAGATCCTGCAAAAGGGCAAGAAAGGAAAACTACAAGCAACATACATTCATAACTGATTCAAGGATTAGAATAAATCAAATACACAAGTATAACAATTCACCATTGATACACATGCATATAGAAGAACCTCAAATGCTTTATTAATGGAAGAAGTAAAGTTCTGAGAGTGTTACAACCATAAGAGGCCCAATCCAGCAACACCTCCCAGCAGAAAGAAATCTCCTCTTCACCTCCTTCAAGCAAATCACCCAATAGTTCTATACTCAAACCAACAACACTTCCTTACATTCACAAGATTCCAGCCTCCCTAGACCTCATGAGAGAGCTCTATATATAGGAGTTTTGGAGAAAGGATGAGTCAGCTTGAGGTTGGCATGAAGCTGACTAGTGTCCTCTCCCACTTCAGTTATTCTTCAGTTCTTGAGTCCACTTGGAGTTTCTTGCTTCCACTTGGAGATCTAGATCCTCTTACTCATCACAAGGCGAATTCCCTGATCCAAGTGTCATTTTGGAAGCTTCCTGGGCATTTGACACCTTGAGGAATGACTGTGCCACTTGGCCAATCTCGCCCAGCGCAGGTAGCCTTCATTGCTTTTGACATTCAGCGCATGTACAGAGTGGAGCAGTTGACATTTAGCGCAGATGCTCAGTGGAGCAGTTGACATGACCCAGAATTAGCTTGTTTTTGAGTGTTTTCAGGTGGAGAACTGATATTTAGTGCTATGGTTTGCTGACCTTGTTCCTCTAGGGGTAGGAACAACATGTTTAGGGACTTTGGATCCCTTAGATTATTGACATTTTATGCTTCATGCTGTAAGGCACAAAAATGTCTATAACACTATTGAACAAAATTGAGTGTGCCTTCAGAGAAGAAGTTACCAAATTAAAAGCTCAGTTGGAGGAAGGAAACAAGGTAAGGAAGTAGTACAAGGAAAAGGGATATCAATTTCAAAAGCTGCAGGATTAAGTAACATCATTAAGAAACAAAGTAAATGAAAAGAGCACAACAATCAAGAGACTTAAAGATAGATCTAGTTATTGTGAAAGTCTTGAAGCTAAGATCCTCTCTCTAAAAGAAGAGCTTGAAAAATCAAATAAGAAAAATGAAGAACTACCTCAAGCAGATGAAGAAAAAGAAAACGAGATTCTCAAATTAAGACAACAAGTGGAAGAAGGAAGAAAGGCTGAATAAATCATGAAGAAGCAATATCTTGAAAAGGAAGAACAAGATCGGGTTGAGGTAAATATCTTGAAAGGTAAATTAGAATAAAAGGATAAATTGTTACGATTTCAAGATAGTACTAAGATTTTGGATAATATTCTTAGTGGTCAAAGGTCTCCTTCCATCAAAACTGGTCTTGGTTTTCATGAATCTATTGAAGGTGGATCTAGCTCTCAAGATAAGGCAAGGAACTCTAATGCAAAGCCTGAAATGCTCAACAAGGAGATGAGAAGTCAACCCCATCAACAACCAAGGAAAGAAAGTATTCAAAGAAAATAATTTACTCCTAACTATGGAATTGATAGTCAGTTATTTCCTCCAATGAATAATGTTGAATGTTTTATATGTCATAATTTTGGACATATTGCAGCGAGATGTAGAAGTAGAATGGTTCAAGACCATCACACAGAAAGATCATCAGTTTCCAGGTACTTTAAGGGATATTGTTTTTCTTGCAATATGTTTGGTCACAAAGCCATTGACTGCTATAGAAGGAGTATGAAACATGTAAGATTTTATGCATTTAACAAGTTTGGACATATAGCAAATAAATGCAGGAGCAAATTTCGGGCACCATACCAAAAGGAGAAAACATCATCACACTTGAAAATATGGAAGAAGGAGGTACAGTTAGAAAGATGTGGCATAGCACAATGTACAGACATAACAGACTCAGGGGGAGCTAAAAGTGTGAAACCTTAGTGTTTAAATTCTCATACGCAATTTTCATGAAGACAAGTCACGTATATACGTGAGTTTGAAGCTACAAAGTTGTGTATATGTTGGTTTCAGGAAAAAGTAGTGGGACAGACTCAGAAAAAGGGGTCTGATATGGTTCAGTCAATTATCAAATATCTGTCATGTTCTAATTGATGATGATTAAAGTCCGTTGATAATATGTAGAAGTTCCCTTGAGTTTTTGATGACTTGATGTATATCTGATTGATGATGATGCCTTAATGATTCTTATTGATATTTGCAATGATCAGATCTGACAGTGAACAGTTGACATGGGTTCAGGGAGAGCATATGCTTCTAACATTGCATTGTTGGAATTATGTTAGAATATCTTGGTACATGAATATGCTTATATTGCTTGATCCACATGGTTGTTTTGATTCAGATGACTCTTTTGATGATGGAAATATATAGGATGTTGATCTTGATGTTGCTGAAAGATGTTGATGGTGCAGTTCATATATGGTGTATGATAGTTGGTGATGACTATCATGGTCTTGTTTAGATTGTTGGTCCTTGTTATAAATGTCATGTATATCATTTGATAAGACCTAATTTGTAACCCCACTATGCATGGGAAGAATGATGTAATAATTTCTATTTTTACTCCTGTATAAACATTTGGTATATCCCCACTTGGTTGGGTGGATGAGTCAAAATTGGTGTACCCCCACTTGATTGGGAGATTGATGTATGTATGAGTCATTGGTGATAGGAAGGTCATACTCACATAGTTGAGTTATAGATTCATGTTATTCTTTTGGAAAATATTTTTGCAAACTCTGCATGTGCTCAAGGGGAGCATGGACGACTTAGTGCATCTGAGCTTGTACAAACAGGGAGCTTAATCAGAAATTTCAGCATGTACTCAGGGGGAGCATGGACAACATAATGTATATCAAATGGGGAGAATATCTTGGTCCGCCCTTTGCCTTTGATGTCAAAGGGGGAGAGTGTCTTGGTGTTGTTGTTTCCATCAAGTCCAAAGGGGGAGATTGTTGGCATTATGATACAGGTGTTGTCCTTGATGGAAAGTCACTCAGATGACAGTTCATAGTGCAGTAGGTTAACAACAAATGGTTACAGATCAGACTCTAGAGATTGAAGAAAGAGAGTGGCTTAATAAGCATACGCTAGCTCACTTTGTCCAAGTAGCGTATACATACAGGTTAATAGAACAAAAGGAGCATATACGTATACACGCACTCCCACAGGAGGAAAAGCGTGTACATGTTGGAAAACCAAGGTTTTGGTCCAAGGTATTTAGTCCAAGGTATTTTGGGTCCAAGGTATTTGGTCCGAGGTATTGACCCTAGGTATTTGGTCTGAGGTATTGACAATTCATGCATATTGTCAGCCAAGAATTGACTAAAATTGAAAATCACAGAGGGCTTGTTGTCCGTGGAAGATGTGGAGAGGAATCCTAAAATGGGCTCATCTACCCATTGATCATAATGGTAGCCTAAAGTGTAAGAAATGATGGAAATAATCTACTTGGCCTGATCGAGTAAAATGGAAGAAGGATATGGAGGATTCTTCTTGGGTAATTGGGCATTCTCTAGCAAGAAAATATCAAAAATTATGGCTCTGGTGGAAAAGTCTAGCTTTTGATAAAGCTAGGTGAGGGCTTCTAGGGAGAAAGGGGTAGCATTTTCCACAATAGGGGCCAGCATCATTTGGTCAATGGATTTGACTGTAATCGTGAAAATAATGTCACTTGTAGGGGAAATTATGGCTCTCTGGGCAGGGACATAGCATGCTTGATATATTCTGGTAAATTCTGGGGCTTGGAATGTCAAGGGAAAAATATAATGGGGGAGGTTTGACTCCTAGAGTTCTATCTCATCAATATTATATGTGTGTTTATCCTTTAACCAACTATACAACTCCAAAAAATCAGAGTCACACAGAATTTCACTTATCTTGTAATCCTTGTCTGCTAATGGTATATGATTCAAATCTATGGAAGGGGGAACTAAAGGAATAATGGTTTTGTTTGTGGTCTTAGTCTTAGGAGGCATGATTGTAAAAGATTTCTAAACAATATGAATATGCGAAGGAAGCTTACCGAGTTTAGAAACGATAATAGTCTGTCAGGTGAAAAAAAAAGGAATGTGAGTGAATGTCACAGTCTGACCGAAGGAATGTTCTGACAGGGATCGTTGTCAGAAATTGTGAATAGCAAAAACAATTAGAAGTGAGAAAGGGAAAGAATGAGGGGCTTGGAGGGATTTTTAAACACTGTGATAGAGTCCCGTTGGAAATGTCGCAGGACCATTACTGTACAGTTACCCGGGAAAAACAAAATAAATTACAAATGGGTATTTGGCTGGGAACACATTTGATTGGGCCAATGGTCGTGACAAGTGGCAGATGGTGAGTGGTGGAGGAAAAGTGGTGGGGCGTGGCAGAAACAAAGGGATAGGTAGTTTCCGAAGGGGGTGGTGGGCATTAAGTGGTATCGGTCGAGGGGGTGCGAAATCACTGTGACGCGCCACATAAGGGGTAGGGCCTGGCGGGAGAAACCACCTTCTGGAACCCCCCCCCCCAAGTAGTAAAGGGAGAATTCTGGGGGGGGGGGGGGCGAAAAATAACAACAGTCGTGGATGGAGTGGGGGATCAGATCCTGAGGCACTCAAAGCCGCTGACCTTTAACCATAAATGACAAACAAAATTTGTCCACTTGCACTTTTTAATATTAGCTATCTGGACTTAGGATAAGGACGGGTGATGAAAAGTATGAAAAATTTTACCCATAGCATGCACCTTGAGCTTTTGAAACTTAGGATAAGGTAAATATAATGAAACATTTTGAAATACATTATCCATAGCATTCACATTTGCCTCTTTTGCTATATTCTCAAAATTAGGATAAAATTTACATAGGCAAATTATTTACCCAATCACCTAATCTACCTACCCTTAGCTAGACTAACATATTTATTTTCTATCTCCAAGGTGCACTTAGACTAGCAAACCCATTTTTATTTTCTTTTATGTAGAATGAAAAACTATCTAATCTATCCCTTATTCCTCTTATTGACCCAGATTAAGCATTTAGATCAATTTCATTTTCTACCTAACTAATGATTTACCCATATTAAAGTATTGGATAAACCTTTATTCTCTATCTATTTTACAGAAATTTAAAGAAATTTAATCATGATTAAATAGTATGATTAAACTAAAACTAGTGATTGTGGAATTTTGAACAAGCTACACACACTTTATTTTACAGAAATGAAGCAAAAGTTGTTTATGAGTAGTGGAATTTAGACTTGCAACACTTTTAGTATTATTCTTTTTTATTTTCTTTCTTTTGGTGGGGTTCAATCTTTCTTCTTTTTCAATATTTTTGTTTTTCTCTTTATTTTTCTTCTTTATACCCTCTTTTCATTTTTTGTTCTATTTTTCTTTTATTTGTAAATCATTGGCAGATTGACAAGTATTTACAAAATTGGATTCCTGAGATATAACACTCAATTACCTTGTGATCCTATAAATTATAGGACCCTGGCAGTGGCTCCAGTTGGGGATGGCACTCTCCCTGTGAGGTGCCAAGAACATGTGATTAGTAGCCTTGAGTTTTTATTTCAGCAACATCCATCTCTTATTTCTTTATTGCATTACTTATGGTAACTCATCAATAGAAGCTTAGGGCCTTCTCTACGGGCTTCAACTTCTATTAATAGGTCACCCAATCCAAACAATAAGGACAATGATATTTACAATGAGAAATGTTAAGAAAATATCTATTTCTCAAAGAAATAATGTTTGAGCATCCTGCCATTGACAGGTCCACCAGGTAATTCTGTCCCATCCAAATTTCTGATAAAAAATGCATTATTCCCTCTGAAAGCATAAATGACATAAGGTCCCATCCATAAGTTGTCAAATTTTCCATGCTTCCCTTTATCCTCTCTTCTTGAATCCCACTTTAAGACTTTATTACCAATGCTGAAATCATCTGCCTTTCTCCTTCTGTCAAAAACCTTCTTAATATTGTTATAACTCCGATACCACTTGTTATAGATCTCACCCAGAAATATAAGATAATATAAATAAACCCAAGAATAACAAGATCTGAATATATAAATGCTTCACTTTATTGATCAAACCCTTAAGGTAGGGCAACATCACACATTCACTCCTTAAGGAAGGAAAACACTCCACAAGCCATATGCCTGTTCATACAATAATCCTTGACATCTCTCAATGTGGAGTCTCTAGTCTCTATATAGGCCTCATACATATACTACCATGGGTCTTTACCATGGTTCCCTCAATACCATCTATCTAATACCATGGGTTTATTACATTATTGCTAACTACTTGTGGTCCCTTACATGATACGGGTTAACCACCTTATTTATTACTATTGCCCATCCCATTATTATTCCATTGGGTACCTCCCTTTGTACCCCATATTATCCCCCCTAGGTATATAACATTCCACCCCCCTTAGCATGTTTCGTCCCCGAAACATGGGAAGAACACAAATAATAAGATCTACTCAAAAGAGTAGTCCACTAGTACCATGCATGTGCATCTAGCCATCCAAGATAAAGGTGAACCCTCGATCTAGCTGGTACCTTGCTCGCTTGAGATGGAAGTTGAATGTGGCAGCTCTTCTGCGTTGATGTGTAGTAGGTGGATCTTCACTCCTCTCTATATGTCCTACGGGGGTTGTTGTCCTTGTGGATAATTGGTTGCCATCTTGTTGGTTGTTGTCTTGCGGGGTGATGTGGATGATGGTATGTTGAAGTTTTAACCCACGGTGTCTTTTTCTTTAATTCACCCCTTACTAGAGCCTGATTGTTATCTGGTGCATGTTGTGGTGCCTGCTGTGGTGTCTTATCTTCCAATATTATTTCAACCACTGAGCCCTCATCTGATGTATCAACACCTGTATCATTTTCTGCTTCAGCCTCTATTTGTGTTTGATTGTCGATCATCAATGGCTCATCATTTGATATGTCAGTCCCTAGAACATCTTCTGCTTCAGCCTCCATAGACTACCTGTTTATTAATGGAAATATCCTGTAATGTAATTTTCTTCTTTTTATACCAGATCTTCAGGAATTTCTTCTGCACGTTAATATTTATAGTACCCACCGATTCCATCCATGGGTATCCCAAAATAACATCCTCATTAGCCATATCTAAAGCATAAAAATCAAAATGCAATATATACTTGTCCATAGAAAACTTCAAATCTTTATAAACTTGCACTTGCTCATTATTAACCTTTGTGTGCTCCATGTGGTTCACTGGTAGTTGTAATTTTTTTGCCAAGTTTACATTTATGAGATTTTGCTGGCAACTCGGATTTATAGACACAATGATCTTCTCCTTCTGAATCAATCCATGAACCTGCAATAAGGAGATACTAGCAGAAAATAACCCTTTAGGTTTCTTGGTTTCCTTCTTTCCTGTACCAATAAAATCTTTGCTAGGTTGTGTGTTGGTCTATGTGAGCTTAGTAAGAGGACCCACAAAATTAGATTTATGTTCAAAGTGGTCGCAAATAGATTTTGCGAACATCTGCCAAGTAGTTGTCCTTGGATGGCATTTTTTATCACACTGCCACCATTGCCATCTTTCGTGGTCCAAGTACATTTTTCCCACACTCAGCTGAGTCTCATCATCTATGATGTAATTCAATTTGAAATATTTCTCCATTTGTGCTAGCTATTTGGCTGCATGAGAGCCATCAAATTTATACAAGTCCCTCAAATTCTGATCTAGACCCGCCATCACAAAAAAAAAAATTGGCGAAAATTTGAAATGGCCACAATTCAGTCAATATTGCTCAGAATCTCTCTTATGACCTATTTTCGGAAATGGAACAACCATTTTGCATCTTCCCAAGTGGTATAAATCCCGATATAGGCACTGGAATTGCTGATCCATGCTGCAACTGTCTCGCCATCACAAAAAATTGCTAAAAAATAGCTAATTTTAAATCAGCGATATCTCCCTCATCCGGGCTCCAATTTGACTGATTTTTTTTTTAAATCAGGTATTTTTTCACAAAGAATCCAGATATGCAATTAGATTCTATATATTTTGCACCAGTACGTCTAGATCTGCACCGTAAACTCGTTGCTCTGAAAAATTGTCTGCAACACCACTGATTTTTAGATCAGCGATATCTCCATCCGGACTCCGATTCAGCCGATTTTTTTTTTTGGAATAGGGTTTTTTTCACAAAGAATCTAGATATACAATTATATTTTGTAGATTTTTCCCCAAAAAGTACATATCTGATCTGCAAACTTGCCGCCCCAGAAAGTTCCTACAAAAAATTTAAAAAATTCTCCACTTTTGCCCAAGAAAATGCTTTGATACCACTTGATATAACTCTGATACCACTTGTTATAGATCTCACCCAGAAATATAAGATAATATAAATAAATCCAAGAATAACAAGATCTGAATATATAAATGCTTCACTTTATTGATCAAACCCTTAAGGTAGGGCAACACCACACATTCACTCCTTAAGGAAGGAAAACACTCCACAATCCATATGCCTGTTCATACAATAATTCTTCACATCTCTCAATGTGGAGTCTTTATCCTCTATATAGGCCTCATATATACAATACCATGGCTCATTACCATGGTTCCCTCAATACCATCTATCTACTACCATGGATTTATTACATTATTGCTAACTACTTGTGGTCCCTTACATGATACTAGTTAACCACCTTATTTATTACTATTGCCCATCCCATTATTTAACCACCTTATTTATTACTATTGCCCATCCCATTATTTAACCACCTTATTTATTACTATTGCCCATCCCATTATTATTCTATTGGGTGCCTCCCTTTGTACCCCATACTATCCCCACTAGGTATATACAAATATTCTCATGAATAACTTGAACCTTATTGAAACTTCTTCCTTGGATTGTTGCAACTGAATTGTTTGATCAATCCTCCTTTGAATGTTATTTGGCTCAATCTCCAATTCTTGAATTAATTTCATGACTAGAACTCCCAAAGAGGATGGAAAAACAACATCCATTCCATAAACCAATTAGTATGGAGACATGCCAATTGATTTCTTTGTAGTGAACCTATCAACCCAAAGTGAATTTATGAGTTTGTTATGCCATGACTTTTAATTGTCTGCTAACAATTTCTTAATAATATTACCAGATTTTTATTTGAAGATTCAGCTAGCCCATTACCTTATGGGTAATAAGCAGTTGAATGCCCCAAAGTAATATGGTATTTATTTCATAAATCTATCATTTTCTTAGACCTAAAGGCTACAACATTGTCTATAATAAGCTTGTTTGGGCAGCCAAATCTGGACAGGATATTGGTTTCTAATAATTTGATGATCACAACATCTGTGGCTAGTCTAGAAGGAGTGGCCTCAATCCATTTGGTAAAGTAGTCAGTAGCAGTAAGGATCCATTTATGTTGAGCAGAGGATGGAGGATGGATTTCTCCAATGAAATCCAATCCCCACTATTGGAAATGGATTTCAACAGATATGGGCTTCAAAGGTAAAGTCAAAATTTTTCTTTTTCCCTCAAAGATTTGACACTTGTGGCAAGAGGTTACCTTCTTATGAACATCTAGAAAAAGTGTAGGCCAATAAAAACTAGCTCTAAGGATCTTATTGGTAGTGGTTTTCCAATAGAGATGGCCACCATAGTCACCTTCATGGAATTCTTGCATTGTTCTTTTTGCATCATCACTCAATAGACACTTTAGTAGGAGACCACCAACATCTTTCCAATATAAAACATTTTCTATGATGCAAAACTTAACTAGCTTCAATGTCAGAAATCTAGCCTTTGTTTTTGTTAGACCAGGAGAAGCATTTAAATTAAATAAAACATAAATAAGGTCTGCATACCAGGGTGAGGTCATGAAAGCCTCATCAAGTTGTGGAGTCGCATGTTCCTCTTGATCATCCAATTCAGCTACAAAGTTAATATCTAAAGCATTAAAATTAGATTTAGCCATTAATTTGGCTAATCCTTGTCCTTTAATGAGCTTGGTTGGCTTGATTTCCATGTCATATTCCATAATGATGGAAATCCACTTGCCTCTATTGCCATCTGGTCCATTCTATGTCAAGATGTCTTTAACTACAACATTTGGTACATAAGCAATTATATGAGAATGAAGGATATATACTATGAAATCTTTAATTTCTTTTATCAGTGCAAAAGCTTGTTTTTCCATTATGTTGTACTTGAGTACAGCATCCCTTAAATCCTGGCTAAAGAAAGCAATAGGTTGTTCATATCCATCAGCATTTTTCTGCAAAAGGATAGCTGCAACAGTATGTTCAGAAGAAAATGAAAAAATTATAAAATCTTTAGTAAAATCTGGACTAATAAGGACTGTGCCTTGGTTAATGGTTGTTTAACCTGGTCAAATGATTGCCTACCTTCAAGGTTCCATCTAATTTCATAATCTCGTTTTAGCATGTTTGTGATATTTTTGAGAAGTTCTTCAAGGTAAGGGATAAATCTACTTAGGAAGTTTATTCTCCCAATGAATGATTGAAGTTCTTTAATATTTCTTGGATGATTTATTTTTAGAATAGCTTCGATCCTTTTAGGATCAATTCTGATACCTTCCTTAGATATAATGTGACCAAGAACTTTTCCTTCTTCAAGGCCAAACATTGTTTTATTAGGATTTAATGAGATCCCAAACTTTCTGCACTTTTCAAAAACTCTTCTTAGGTGCATGAGATGCTCTTCATCAGATTTAGAATATACAGTTCCAGATAGATCAAAATAAATTTTCCAATTTTATCAGCAAAAGAAATATCCATTGCTCTCTGAAATGTGGCTCCAGCATTCATTAATCCAAAAGGCATCTTCACATACATGAAGGTACCCCATGGAGTGGTAAAGGCTATTTTTTCCTGATCCTCTGGATGAACTAAGACTTGATTATAACCTAAGAATCCATCTAATAAGGAAATCCTAGAAGATCCAACTACCTTTTGCAGAATATGATCCATTTTAGGTAAGGGATAGTTGTCTTTTAGGGAAACTTTGTTTAGGTTTCTGAAATCTATACACAACCTGATTTCACCTGTTTTCTTCCTAGTTGGCACAATGTTGGAAACCCACTTAGAGTACCTAAGAGGAACTATGATTTTGGAATCATACATTCTTTTGATTTCTTTCTCAATTAAAGGCATCAGAATCGGATTTATTCTACAAAGTTTTTGTTTAAAGGGTTTCTGATCTTCCTTAATTGGAATTTTGTGTTGTATAATTTCAGTGTCATATGTTTTAAGATCTTCATAGCTCCAGGAAAAAACATCATTAAATTCCTTAAATAAAGCAATATACTTTTGCTTTTCAAATTTTAGGATTGATTTAGACAGTTTTATGATTTTTGGGTCTTTTTCAGTACCTAAATTACAATCTTCAACAATTGTTCCTGAGGCCTTAATCTTAGGTTTTTTAGCCACATCATTGAAATCAAATAATTTCTCTAGTGGAGATAGACCCCTAGGCAAAATATTATCTTTGAGCTGGAATGTTTCAAACTCTTCTTTTTCTGGATCTATTTCAAGCAATTCTATTTTATTCACAACTTTATCTAAGGGAGTATTTACATCTAAATTATCTAGTTGTCTTTCTGGATCATAATGTTCAACAATGTGACTATCTACTTCAAATTCCAAATCAATATTGTCATGTTGAAATTCATCTTTGGATTGTAGAAAACTTTCAATCTGTTTATCATTTCAAAACACCTGCCAATATCTCATGTTATTAGGCACAACTGGTCGACTTTTTACCTCCAGTACATATTCTTGATTAGGATAAGGCATTTTGCAAGAACTAGTTGAAAAAGCCATATTGTTTGGAATGATGTTTTGTTTTCTAGGAATTGCAGAAAGGTCATATTCAGGAAAACTCTCTAGGAAGTCAAGCACATCATTTCTGTATGCCCTCATCCTAGGATGTTTAGCTGAATATTCCCCTTTAATTTGTTTAATAATTAATTCAGCATCCCCTTGAATAGAGATTATTTTTTCACTTAACTTTTTTAACAATTGCAATCCTAGAATAAGGGCTTCATACTCTACTATGTTATTAGGGCATTGAAAATTAAGCGTGTATGAATGATCCTCGGCATGATTATTTCCAAATTCCTATATTAACCACCCAAATTCCTGCTCCAACACCATCTTTGTTGCAAGAGCCATCGAAACTCATGTTCCAAAGAGGTTCAGAAGGAGTTTTCAGTTCTGTTATTTGTGTTTGGGTTGGGTATGATTTAGAAATTTTCATTTTAGCATTGATTACTTGATTTTTAATATCCCCATCATTGTAAGGAATAAACGAATCTAAATCTGAATGAACAGAATAAAGTGGATAACTTTGAGGTTTGTCATGAGTACTCACCATAAATTTCATTAAGGTCTCCCTATACAGTTTTCTTTGCTGCCCAAAAACTGGTATGGTAGCAAAGGTCATGTCCATTTGTAGGGTTCCTTGTAATTTTTCTCCCCATGAGTGTGACAACATCATGCCATACTTAGGGGGAATGTCTACAACCACTATGTCCATTACTAGAATTTTAGCATGGATTTGGGCTAAAGTAACACATAGGTCTTTGATAAGACCTAGGCATCTAAATTTGCTGGAATCAAAGGAGTACAAGTCTTTGTAGGGTCTAGTAATGTCAAGTCCTAATTTCTCCATCACAGCTTTAGGCATTAAATTGTGGGATGCACCTGAATCTAACATAGCATTATGGAGAATCTTGTCATGAATATTCAAGCTAACATAGAATTGAGGAACTCCTCCTTCCTGTGGTTTGCCTTCAACTTCTGGTCCAGATAAGAGTTCAGGTTGGTCATCATTCAGATTTACAAAGACAGTGTTTTCCCCAATGTTTAAGGCTTTCATTACTTGGGGTCTTGTTGAGGGCCAAAGATGTCTGCCTCAACATTGGAGGATAACCACTTGGTCCGGACCTTAAATCCGCTCCTTTTTCGTTTGGAGTAGTGGCTCCGACTGGTTTAACTAAGTCCAGTTACCTTTTCCCTATCGCTATTGGTTTAAGATGTATCTTTAACTACCAATAGACAGGGATATTAGATTAATTCTTCTTTCTGATCGAGAAAGAGAATGACCCTTAAGTTGATTTGGGTTCATCCAAGCCATAATTTAAAGTTTTGCCATTTTTTAGAAAAGGACTTAAAAGGATATAGAACTTAATCTAAATGTAAATTTACTCTATAATGCAAGAAAAAGGAACTAATCCTAATCCTATCTTAATTAGGATGATACAGATCTAACCCAACTAAGAGTAATATAATTAAATGATTGGGATTCAAATATGTCTGGCTTTTAATGAATATCAAGCTAACGAAATAGTTCAATTAACTGGTCCATTAGTTAATACTGAAACACATCTTATTGAGACCTCTTAATTGAAATAATCAATCAACAACACTTAGGAAGTAGTTCACAAAAATGAATTTTATTGTTTGTGGAAAAACCTATGAACGGTTTTTGAAACCAAAGTCTCAGACTAGCTTAGTGAGTCCATCATCAGGGCAATGTGCTTTGCATTTTGAGAAGAGAGAGCGTGAAATTATGAAGCTATTAATAGTTAATTGAAAAAATATTTGATGTCTTCTTTTATTCTTGGCTTACAAATGACTAACTAATTAATCTATCTATATATATATATATATATATATATATATATATATATATATATATATATATATATGAATTATTATTATTATTATTTTATTATATTTAAATTTTTATTTTTTTTTAATAGAAATCTATGTTAAATATTTAAGTTCTTTGCTATGTATTAAATGTTTTACTAGTAATGTATATAATTTTAAAGTAATAGTTTGAAGGTTTTTTTTTTCTTCACTCAAATTCCCACCACCATCCGAAGAAAAAAATCGGTGTCATCAAAACCCTAGCTACCAGAGCTTCTAGAATCTCTGACCCTGAACATTTAGAAGAAGAACTTAACCATCTCTACAAGGTCTTTATAAATAATGGCTATCAGAAAAACATTATCCAAAAAATAATTAAAGAATCCACAACCAATACCCAAAAAAGGAAAACTCTTGAAAACCCTAGAATCTCCTTACCCTATATAAAAGGAACCACAGACAAAATTGCCAGAATTCTCACCAAGCATAACATCATGGTTGCCTTCACGCCCCCTAACACCATCAAAAACATGCTTGATTCTGCTAAGGACCTAATAGACCCAAAAAATCACAGAGTATACTCAGTTCCCTGCTCATGTGGAAAAGTATATATAGGTGAAACAGGGAGATCCTTTGGCATAAGGTTAAAAGAACACATTAATGATATTTCAAGAAACAGGTTGGAAAAATCAGGTCTGGCAGAGCATGCATGTTCTTCCTCACACTATATTTGTATGGAACAAGCAAAATTAATTCACAAGGAAGACCATTATTTAAAAAGAAGGGTGAAAGAGGCAATTGAAATCGAAAAATCCTCCAACAACATGAATAGAGACGATGGACTAAAATTAAGTAACACCTGGAAACCCTTGTTAAATAAAATAAAAAAGCAGTAAACACAAATATACAAACATTCATTAAAAATAATAATAATAATAATAATAATAATAATAATAAATATAACCAATCAAAGCTAGCACCCTATCTAACTCTCCTTTTCTTTAAAAAAAAAAAAAAAACCTCCAAACTATTACTTTAAAATTATATACATTACTAGTAAAACATTTAATACATAGCAAAGAACTTAAATATTTAACATAGATTTCTATTATATATATATATATATATATATATATAAGTTAATCATTTGTAAGCCGACAATAAAAGAAGACATCAAATATTTTTTCAATTAACTATTAATAGCTTCATAATTTCACACTCTCTCTTCTCAAAATACAAATCACATTGCCCTGATGATGGACTCACTAAGCTAGTCCGAAACGTTGGTTTCAAAAATTGTTCTCAGGTTTTTCCACAAACAATAAAAATTCTACCAACCTGTATGGACTCTCTCTTTAACACAAAAATGATATTGATTGTCAAATCAGTAAATCTAATAATTAAAAAATAATATGTGGAAGTAGTTCTCAACACATCACTATTTAATAAATCAGTTTTATAAGACTGATTTCTGAGGAAATATTTATTCAGAAATCAGAATTTAATCTATAAGAGCATAGATAAATAATAACAGAGACAAATTACTCATATCAACAATAGTGCACAAACATGAATAAAATGACACATTCCTGTCATTATTAAATAAAACTAGTATTTGAAACAATGGCGTTAGAAATACCAATTTATTGAATCCATTTTTCTGGCTCTGCTCTCCAATAGTCCTTTACATTGCTTGAACTTTTGCCTTCAAAACTAGAGCTACAATAGTGCAAACTCTGCCTATCATACATAATTCAAGATGCAAAAGAGAAATCCTCAATAATCCCCGGATCTAAGATTTTCTCTCCTCCCTCCTACAACTCTAAATTCCTATTACATAAATGCTTTTAGAAGTCCAGAATTGCAGAGGAGAAAATCCTTTATTACATTCTGCAATCTACGATTTATAATATTTACAAAGGAATTCTTAACAAGAAATTTTGTTCAAGAGGAAGTCTACCCAATCAATTTTTATTTGCTCAAAATTCCAATTTTTAATTGCTAAAGCATTCTCATTGATTGAGATCTTTTTTTCCTCATCTCTTCTACTGTTTTCATGTAAAAACAAATCAAAACAAAATTAAGATGCAACAACAAAGTCAAAATGTCATATCTGGCATTAAAACAAATCCAATCAAATGCAATTAAATAATTAATTGAAAAGGAAATCTGAGCTTTCTGTTAATTCATGTGATGATTTAATTGACCAAGAATATTATTGACGAATGGATCTACACTTAGAAGAGGCTTTGGGCAAATGAAAATGAAGAAAATAAAACTCAGATGATTTTGTTTAAAATTTCAGAGATTGATCTTCTGCCTGATTTTAGACCCAATAAATGATCGAATCTGTTAATGAAACCTCCTCAAAAATGTTCTTCATGATTTTATCTTTCCAATTAGCCATCCTGGACTTCATTTGGCCAAGTGAAACTCAATCTATGGGCCTCCAAAGTTGATAAGTCAAAACTGCCAAATTCTAGAAATTCTGTTGCATGAGCTAAAAATCAGAATTTTTAATTAAACTCTAATCCTAAATTAAATTTTAATTATTTAATAATTAATGCTAATTAATTGTTAATTATAAACTACAGAAGACAGGAAATTAATAACTGATTAAAATTAATTATATTATAATTTAAATTATATTAAAATTATAATTATAATTATAATTATAATTATAATTATAAGTATAATTATATTATAATATTAATATAATAATTAATTATTATTTAAACTAATGTTTTGGTGCCAAATGGTGTCATGGAGTTATAAGGGATGAAGGAGTTAGTAGAGGGTGAAGTGGAGGGTTACGTGAGGTTATGGAGTGATAAGGAGTGGAAGGTGAGGTGGAGGAATAAGGAGTGAGGGTGAAGTGGGGATGAGGTCACAGTGTTGGGAGTAATAAGGGGTGAATAAACAAAACTTTATAATAAAATTTCTTTTACCTCTTGCATAATCTCGTATCGCAAGTTTTAATGTGTGATATTTAACGTGCTTTCAAAATTTGCGATATGCGATATTGTAATATCGCATCGCAAATTTTATCGCACAATTTATTTCGGTAATTTTATTTCGGGATTTTTAAATTGAGAAGTTTTGGAAGGAAAAAGGTAATGTGAAGTGAGTCCCATGTGGGATTAACAATCCTACAAATTGGTCATCAGCTATTTTACAATTTTGATATTTTGGACTTGGCAATTTATTTTTAAATAATAAATTAGAGTAAATTACCAAGATTCTGAAGCATGTTTTTATCCATTGTATAATTTAGCTGGGTCATTTTGTAGGACCGTTAGTGGAAAAATTGAAAAATGTTAGTAATTACAAATTGAGAGTTAATATTTACAATAAATACATTATTTAACCCAGGCAACACAATTGATTAAACTTCAAAGGAGTGCCATTTACAAACCAGTTGACCAAATGATTAAAATTCAAAGGAGTGCCATTTACAAACCAGTTGACCAAATGAGGTAAAACAAGTATCGATGGAAAGCTTATAAAAAATCGATTTCAACAAAGTAATCAAAACAAGAACCTGAAGAAAATGAAAAATTAACAAAATTTTAGAATAATTAACTTAATAAAAATCCTAAAAGGCGTTTAGCCAAAAACTTTGTAGAAAGGGTCCCCATTATTTGAAGTAAACAAGTCAAAAATGGGGGGTTGTGTTTTACCACAATAGGTCTATACATATTTTTGCTCATTAACTCTGTGAAAGGAATGGGGATTTTCAATTTTTCCAGTTCATTCTCAATGTTAAATGATGTTTGAAACTTAATTGAATTGGGGAGTTCAGATTTTTTTGTGCTTTGCTTTGTCATAGGCTCTTTTTTTTTACAGATGGTTGAGGCATCTGTTTGAGTATTTTTAGAAACACTGTCAACAACCTTTTTGACAGGGATTTCTACCTTTTTCTTACCAGAATTATCCACAATTTTCTTAGGAAGACCCTCTGTGGTTTTCCTAAGTCCATTTTCATATGACTTTTTAGCAGGTTTTCTGAGATTTTGGCATTTAGAGTGTCTGGATTCTTTTTGCTTCTAAGGTTGTATTGCCTATGGACTTCCATTATGGCATTTTCAAACCCTTGTTTGTATTCATCTGACTCTTTAGAATCCAATTCAATTTGGGCTATGAGAAAAATTTCTTGCTCCTCTTGAGTGAGGAAAATTGTTTCATCATCATTTATCCCCAGAAAATTTATTTGATTATCCTCCAAATCTTCCACAATATTCCCCTCATCATCTATGTTATTTTCCCGAAAAGGAGGCTAGACTTGCTAGTCTGAACCCTTTTGTTCTCTTTGTTTAATTTGGGGAACATTCCTTCTAAAGTTTTGGTTTCTATTTTGAGGGGCATTTTGGTTTTCTCTTACTTGAGTTTGGTCATTAATGTTCACTCTTTGCATCATTTGATTCAATACTTTTACTAAGTTATCAATCTTATGATCAATAGTAGAAGTAGAAGGTTATTCTTTTATGGTAACTCTGCGTTCAGACTTCAGTTTGGATTTTTTGGCCAGGATGTTAGCTTCAACTTTAATTGCATTTGTTTTCATTTCTTCCAAAGTTTCTGGGTCTCTCTCTCTAAGTTGATATTCCACGTCTACATCAAAACCATATAGAAAATAAATCAGAGCTAGGCCAAGGGAGGGCTTGATGTCTTTTGGAATGGCGTTGTAAACAGTAGTAAACCATTCATAATATTCTTCCACCCTTTGATTTGGTTTTCTTTTCAGTCTTTTATATTCATTTAGGATTTGAATTGGATTCTTCTTGATCTCCCATCTAGCTAAGAAAGTTTGATGGAAAGCATCAAGATTGGCTATACTTCCTCCAGGGAAACCCCTAAACCATTTTTTGACATCACCTCTTAAAATTTGGGCAAACAATATCATTTTAACATCAGCTTCATCAACTTATTGAAGGTCGAATACATCGTTCATCCAATCCACGTGTTGCGGACTAGTATAAGCACCAATGTTATCAAAGGTCATAACTTTAGATTGATAATCTCTAGACATAGCATTCAGTTGGTCGGGCAACACCAAAGGTGCATACCTTCCTGCCATAACTATTCTGGAAGATTTACTTGAAGAAGGACCAAATGGAGGTGTAGTTTTGATAACTACAGAGATAGTAGGAGTTTGAGAAATCAAAGGTGAGGAAGTTGATACTATGGAATGAGTAGGACTGGAAGGTTGTAGATGAAACAATTGGAAGGATTGACTAGACAAAGAGGCTACTGCAACTGTTAAAGAAGAAAATTCAACAGATTGTTGAATAAAGGCTTCTTCAATAGCTTGATCCAACACTGAAACTAGACCTTGTAATTTGTCAAATTGTTATAAATATTCAAGATCAGGATCTGTTTCAAGGAGTTTGGTTTGGGGTATGTATGGTTGTAGTAGTGCTTTATCAAAGACAGTTTGATCTACAAAAGCCTCAGTGTTTGATCTAAACAAACTTTGCTGGAAAGGCGAATCAAACTCTATATCCTGAATAGTTTCAAATTTCTCTGGGAGAGAATTAGACCTTGATAAAGGACTATTCTTAGGGAGAGAATTGAATCTAGATAGAGGATTGTTACTACCTTGACTCTGTAAATATTTTCTTTCTCACCAATTTCTCAGGGTTATTTATAATTTCAGTAGGGTTGCGGTCAGGGTGAGATCTAGTGTAAATTATTTTGGGAGTCAGGGCTATGAAAATCATCATGCAAATAAAAATCAGACTTAATGAAACAGTAAATATATACAAAAATAACAACCTTAGATCGGGTATTTCATAATGATATAACAATTGCTTATTGAAATACTGATTAAAAACCAGGGAATAATAATGTTTTAGATTGAAAGGTATTCTTCCCCAGTATGGTCGCCACTATGTTGTCGTTCTATTTTTTTGTGTTTGAGGGAGTAAACACATAGAACAACATCAAAACCACTTTGGAAGCTGGGATCTAGCCCTCCCATCTTCAGAGAGGGATCTCTCTATTTAATTTAGCTTTGTATTTTTGTGATTTTTAGGCTAGTTATGATTGTACTTGTTTATATTGTTTGATTGGTTTGGTTGATTTGAGTGTTATAATTCCATTGGGCTATGGAGTCTATAAAATAAACTGGAGTTTTGCATCAACTTTTAGAGGAGTTCTCACAAGGAAAGCTAGGTTGTATTAAATGGATCTTTTCAAGATTTAAATGGATGGTGGAAGAGCATAAATGTAAGGCTCAATAGAGACCAAAGAGAAATTAATAATTTTTTGATCTGACTTCAGTGGAAAACATTAAAATTAACAACAGCCAAAATAGGGCGCTCTAGGTAACGAATCCTATTTATCACAGTTTTTGTTTATTAATTCAGAAATTCAAAATAACAGAGAAAGGAAAAACAATGTTTAAATAAATAGATAGAAGAGACACATCACCACTTAACACACCACATGAATCCTCTGAAAGGTCCCTGTATTATTGATGCTCCAGTACTTTGAAAATTACAATATGCAAAAGAAATTACATTCATAAATCAACCCTTAATACTTCAAACAGTGAAGTATTTATAATAAAAATTACAAAATCATTTTCAACTGACAGTGTAATATTAGCCTACTTACAAATTAATATCATCTAATCTTGTCAAAAGAATAGGCCACATAGGCTCTTGAAGAGAACGGTGGCCCTACTTGGATGGTTTGGGTTGCTGAGTCATCCTCAAATAGTGTACAATGTTGAACTGACTCTCGTGCTGGCTGCTACGCTGGCAAAATCATTTTACTGCTCCTGAGTTATTTCTTAATCCAGTAAATCAACTAACTCCTCCCATCTCTTTTCATCTGGCATTGTAACCTTTGTTACCCTATGGTAGATTTCATCTACCTTTGTATATTTAGAAAAATTTGGTTTCACGGTAAAAATATGTTTTACCTCATTCTGCACATGGAAATGAATTGACATGGTCTCTAGAAATTCCTTTGTTGTCATACTCCCTTTAATTCCATTGAATTTAATGTTGCTTTTAGCCACCTATTTCATCTTCAATTGCTATATGTCTGGCCTAGAACTGTGTATGTAGGGAGTGTTCTTTTTCTCCACTTTGAGCTTTGAGATGATGTCACAGGGGTCATAAAACAATGTGAAGCTCAAGCTGAAATTCATCTCCTTCAGTATTTTATCTTTCTCCTCACCTGTTGTCCTTGTGTTGCACACAAATAGGCCTACATGTGTATTTATCCTGAATTTTGTCATCTTCTTGGCCACTACAAATTGGATTTCATCTAATTTCAACATCTTCTAGATATACTCTAGTGAAAATATCCTCATTGGGAGGTACTTGGGGAGTTTATAGGGGCCAATGCACAACCATAGACTCTAATCTTTCTGTAGTTTTGATATAGGTACCAATCACCAGTCTTTGCTTGGTCTGACAAATGTAAAATTCTTTTGATCTCCTCATTGATTTTGGGTTGCACTTCACTATTGAGAATGTTCATAGCTAGATGAACAAAGTCTTTAATGAATTGCTTGTATGTGAATTCTTGCTGATCTTTCATGACCAGTGAGGTCCAAAATATCACTGATCGCTGGCCCCTACATCATCCAACTTTTGCAATGCAAAACTGAACTTTTTTTCTTGATAGTAAATGAACATGTAAATCAAAACAAATGTGTAATTGAACACCTACTCTGTAGGAAACTTAATACATTTCTCATGGATATTGTTAGCCAAGAATTGACAGAAATTGAAAATCAGAGAGGGGTTGTTGTCTATGGAAAATGTGGAGAGGAATCCTAAAATGGGCTCATCTACCCACTGATCATAATGGTAGCCTAAAATGTAAAAAATGATGGAAATAATATGCTTGGCCTGATTAGGGAAAATGGAAGAAGGATATGGAGGATTCTTCTTGGGTAATTGGGCATTCTCTGGCAAGAAAAACTCAAAAATTCTAGCTCTAGTGGGAAAGTCCAACTTTTGATAAAGTTGGATGAGGGCTTCTAAGGAGAAAGAGGTAGCATTTTCCACCATAGGGGCCAACATAATTTGGTCAATGGATTTGGCTGTAATGGTGAAAATAATGTCACCGGTAGGGGCAATTATGACTCTCTAGGCGGGGACATAACATGCTTGACATCTTTTGGTAAATTCTAGGGCATGGAATGTCAAGGGAAAAATATAATGGGGGAGGTTTGACTCCCATAGTCCTATCTCATCAATCTTATCTGTGTGTTTATCCTCCAACCAGCAATACAACTCGAGAAAATCACAATCACACAGAGTTTCACTTATACTTTAATCCATGTCTGCTAATGGTATATGGTCCAAATCTATGGAAGGGGGAACTAAAGGATTAATGATTTTTTTTGTGGTCTTAGTCTTAGGAGGCATGATTGTAAAAGATTTCTGAATAGTATGAATATGCGAAGGAGGCTTACCGAGTTCAAAAATGATAACAGTCTGTCAGTCAAAAAAGAAAAAAGAATGTGAGTGAATGTCATAGTCTGGCCACAGGAATGTTTTGACGGGGATCGTTGTCGGAAACTGTGAACAGCAGAAACAATTACAATTGAGAAATGGAAAGAATGAGGGGCTCAGAGGGATTTTTAAAGACTGTGACAGAGTCCCGTTAGAAATGGCATGGGATCATTACTAAATGATTACCCGGGAAAAAAAAAAATAAAAAATTATGAATGGGTATTTGCCCGGGAGCGCATTTAATTGGCCCAACGGTTATGACAAGTGGCGGATGGTGAGTGGTAGAGGAAAAGTGGTGGGGCATGGTAGAAACGGATAAGGGATAGGCATTTTCCATAGGGGGTGGTGGGAAGTAATCGGTATCGATTGGGGGGTGCGAAATCACCGCGACGTGCCACGTAAGGGGTAGGGCCCGACAGGAAAAACCACCTTTCGGACCCCCGCCCCCCACCCCCCTACCCCCACGGCAGTAAAGCAAGAATGTTAAGTGGGGGGGGCCAAAAAATAACAAGGGCCATGGATGGAGTGGTGGATCAGATCCCTAGGTGCTCAAATCCGCTGGCCTTTAACCATAAATGACAAGAAGAAGTTGTCCACTTGCGCTTTTTAATATTAGCTATCTGGACTTAGGATAAGGACGGGTGATGAAAAGTGTGAAATATTTTACCCATAGCGCACACTTTGAGCTTTTGAAACTTAGGATAAGGTAAATATAATGAAACATTTTGAAATACATTATCCATAGCATGCACATTTGCCTATTTTGCTATATTCTCAAACTTAGGATAAAATTTACATAGGCAAATTATTTACCCAATCACCTAATCTACCTACCCTTAGCTAGACTAACATTTTTATTTTCTATCTCCAGGGTGCACTTAGACTAGAAAACCCATTTTTATTTTCTTTTATGCAAAATGAAAAACTATCTAACCTATCCCTTATTTCTCCTATTGACCCAAATTAAACAGTTGGATAAATGTCATTTTCTACCTAACTAATGATTTACCTAGATTAAATTGTTGGATAAACCTTTATTCTCTATCTAATTTACAAAAATTTAAAGAAATTTAATCATGATTAAACAGTATGATTAAACTAAAACTAGTGATTGTGGCATTTTGAACAAGCTGCACACAACTTTATTTTACAGAAATGAAGCAAAAGCTATCTATGAGTAGTGGCATTTAGACTTGCAACACTTTCAGTATTATTCTTTTTTATTTTATTTCTTTTGGTGGGGTTCAATCTTTCTTCTTTTTTAATATTTTTGTTTTTCTCTTTATTTTTCTTCTTTATACCCTCTTTTCATTTTTTATTCTATTTTTTCTTTTATTTGGAAATCATTGGCAGATTGACAAGTATTTACAAAATTGGATTCCTGAGATATAACACTCAATTACCTTGAGATCCTATAAATTATAGGACCCTAACACCATGGATCCATGGGACAATTCACTAGCCCGAGGAGGACCCTTGGAGCTACTTCTATAATGCCTCTAGTCTCAATGAGTCGGTCAGCTTAGAAGGAACTTGGAAATATTCTATGCAGATAGGAGAAACTCCAAAAGCAACAAGAACAACAGCAGTAGGCAGAAATCCAATGCAAGACAAGGGAAAGAGGAAGATTGTTGAGAACCTAGAGGCAGAGAAAAGCTACAAGGTGAGGGAAGATACTATCTTGGAGAAGGAAGCTTTGGCAAAAAAAGCAAAGAGGGAGAAACAAATGAAGAGAGAAGAGCTAAGGAAGAGAGAAAAGCAGAGTCTACAAGAAGCAGAACTGAAGCTGCAGGAGATGGAGAAGAAGTTGAAGGAAGAATAGGAGTTAAGGAGGATAGAAAGAGAAGAGTAGAAGTAGGAAGAAGGAAAAAGGTAAGGCACGATGACAAAGCAAATAGTGCCAATACAGGTTGATGATTCAGAACAACCAAAAGTTGAGGAAGAGGGTGAACATATGCAGGATCGGGAGTTTTCTCAACAAATTGAGAAATTGATCGAAGTGATAGACATGGATTTGGAACAAGAGCCACAGAATGAAGAAACTGATATGATACCAAGAGCACCACATAACCCAAGAACCAAGTCTTGCTGGAGATTGATGAGTACCACATAGCATCAGTTCCCTCACTGATGCTAAACCTAAGAAAATCACGAACCAACCCCGACCAGACAAGGAGATGTTGTTCTCCTTGATGATGATTCGTTCATGGATGTGTACAATCTATCATTTGACGAGTTTCATAAGAATATTATACAGGCACAAAGGAAGCACTTTCTGGATGATCACGCATCACTTGAATTCATCAAGAAAAGGGTGATAGTGTTAGACACTAGGAAGCATCCAAACGCCCTTGCTGAAGCCATATTTGTCTATGTAGGAGCAACAATCTCAAATATTAAGTACATGATAGATGAGAATGAACAACTAGTAAAGAACTTGCAGGCTTCCAGACAAGAGGTAGAAAAACTTTGAGCATCAACGCAAAATGCAGTTTTTGCATTGGGGGGATGAAGACAGTGATACTTATTGAATTATCAACACTTGGTGATACCACGCCGAAGCTCTATGATGGATTTGTTACTGTGCATAAAGTAGTTGTCCATGTACGTGGCTTACAACAGTGGAGCAAAGAGTTTTTTCAAACTCTCAAGAACATAGATGCTTCCATCGCCCATGTATAAGAGTGGAAAATGCATTACAAAGGAGCCCCACTTGATTTAGTAAATAATATGAAGCCACAGGAAGAGTTAGAGAAAGCGAAGGTCTGAGTGTTGTTCCAGAACTATAAGCAGCTTGCCCCATTCATAAGTAGCATACAGGGCTCATATGCATGGTTATACAATAGTTTGGATGTCATGGTAATAACACACAGGATCCCATCAATCAGTTCCCTCACTGATGCTAAACCCAAGAACCAAGTCTGGCTGGAGATTGATGAGTACTTGGAGCAGCTAAGATGAGAGGCCACCAGAGAAGACTTGGATTTGAGTGCACACAACATGCAGAAGTACATCGGTGGTCCTGTCATGGTCAAGACCATGTTGCACATGCTTCAAAATGAGTTGGATACAGGTTCCAAGACCATATACCTAGATTCCATGGAGGCAAGAGTCTTCTTTCATAAATACACCATCAAATAGTTTGGGGACACCATCACACAGTACCAATATTGGCAATAATATGTGACTGAGAAGCACCAAGTGGAGGTTACAGAGTTGGTATTTACCCAAACTTCGGAATCATAGTGTTTTATGTTGTTAGGTTGTCTCTAGCCTATTTTGTCTTACATGGGTACATGTGGAAAATGTAATATTATTTGTAAATATGTTGTAAGTGAAATTCCAAGTGTCATTAGTGGAATGTGAAAAGTCATCATGTTATGTAATTAGTTACTTGTAAAGAAGTTGAAGAGTCATGAGGAGAGTCAAAGAATCACAAAGGGGAATTTCAAGGGTCACCACACCCTTTATTATAAATATAACCTTATAACTCATAGAAGAGGCTTTTGGGAGCCAAGCTTTTGGCTAGGAATAGGCTTAGAAAAGGCTTGGGAGTATTGTGAAGAGCCTTAGCTTCTCTATAGCGTAGAGTGAGTATAATTCTTTGGAGGAGAAGGTGTTCTTGACTATAATGTTACACTATTGGGGCTAGTGGTCTTCAATGGTGTATGTATGGATGGAACTTTCACTTATAATAATAATATTAGAGCCAGCACACTTTTCATGTATATGGTGTTAATGTAGTTGGACTATTCTAGTTGCGTTGGCAATGTATGTTGTTTAACTTACGCATTTGGTTATAAACTAATTTGTATGCATTTGTATGAATATTTTTTAATGTGTTTTTTGGATTAACTCATCACTTTAACTTGTGGAATATTTTGCATTTTATCTTGTGATGTCGTTCCACTCATGTGTTCCTTTCAACCTGCGTACTATTACAAGCTTATAAGGGGCACACTTCATTTTCCCCTCCATGTGTTAGAACCTTCATGCATCGCACTTGACTCTCTACAAGGTCACACACTTGCTCTCACCCAAAGTTATCATACTTACCTCTGTGTGCTTTCACGGTCAAGGAATTAAAGTACCAACCACTGTTGGGACTCTTAATCCAAATGGTGTGAGGTCTAGTTGGGACATCATATCAGGGAGATCCCCTGAAAGTTGGCAGGTCCAGCACCGTCAACATTTTTGGCACTATAAGGAGGGCTAGATGACAAGCTGAGCCCTTGAAGTCTGTTTTTAATTTCTACATATATTTCATGACTTGGGTCCAAATCAAAACCCTGACATGTTTTTCTAACTATGCTTATTTTGAAGTGTCAGCAAGCATCCTAGATGTCTTGTCCATATATAAGTTTAATGGCGAGGGTGGAATGACCTTGTTCAAGCACACATTCACTTTTGTTGGCTTCTGTGACATGCATGATGTCTCGTCTGATGATATTGCCTGTGGGTTGTTCACCTTCACGTTTGAAGGGCGTGCAAAGAAATGGTGTCACACCTTTCCAGCAACCTCTATACACTATTTTGATCACTTTTTTAGAGAATTATGTCGTGATTTCATTCTTTATGACCGTAAAGTGCTTAATCAAAAAAAAAATGTGAAAATCACCTAACGAATCCCTTCAATAGTTTCACGATAATTTTCTTCACTACTGCTTTGAATTTCTAGAAGATGAAGTTGACTGGGAATTTTTGGATCAAATATTTCAATATCTTGTTCACATTTCTGAGAATCCGCATGAGTTAGAATATTTTGAACCTCTCCCAACATACCTCGGTGTTAGAGCTTCTAAATCTGAGATAGACAAGGTTGTTGTCCCAAGTGACCCTTTGTCCCCTTCCCATTAAACAGCTTTATCTCCACAGGTTGAGGTGGGAGAACTTGGGAATCCACCTGTTGATCTATCACCATCTCCTCCTACCCCACCTACTCAGAATTTCTGCACAGATTTGGATTGTAACTCTGATGGTTGTCATGTGGTCTTATCTCCTCATCCTTCATCCTTCAATCCCTTTGATCCTCCAGATTTTGGTGTGTTGTGTTCATCCGTCTCGTATCTCAGGTGATGTTCATGAGGATAAAACTATGGATGGAGTTGGTGTTGAACAACCAACCTATGATATCTTTTTTTATGAGTATGTGTGGGAATCTAAACAAGAATCTAGGGTGAAGTATGACCTCCTTATATCTGCAACTCATCTGCTTTATCCTGACATCTTCCATGATTCTTCCATTTTTGTTCCATCTTTTGAAAATTCATTTCTAGATGTTTCTATTTCCGATCATTCACAGAACATGTGGAGTGCCATTTTTTCATTGGATTACGGAGAGGAAAAATCTATCTTTCTTAATCCTCCCAATCTCTCATATTACCTTTCCAGAAACATAGAGGATGTGTTGGCTTGTTGGGGCCTGACCCAGGTTCAAAGGTGATTTAGCAAACAAATCCTGGTACTACTGGCCCTTTCAGCAACAGTCCGCGGAGCACGGACTGAGGTCTCACCTGAAGTAGTATGGGAGGGTGATAGATCCAAGTTTCTGCACCCAAGAGATGTCTGATGAGTTCAAGTGGTCTGCGATTCGACCCTGCGCGCACGTTGCTACACGCACTTACCCATACCTCATAGCCTGAGATGTTGCCTTCGCACAGCCCTACTCGAGGGCCGAACATTGTTATTACCCAAGCCTTTACTATTATTCCACTGTTAGTTGATTAACTTAGCCTACTTGTATGCGTTAAGTTATACTTAGCAATATAAATCATTCATACAAGTGCGCACAGTAAATAAATAGTATAATTGCAATTTATCTCAAACAGGTACTAACCCAAGAATAGATATACGGAATTAAGATAAAACTTCTCTTTATTATTCTCTTCGTTGGTTACAGACTCGACTCCATCCTACGCACTTAGTTGTAGGGCTTCATTCACTCAGCTAGGACAACTAGGCCTCTGTGCACTAAGCTGCAGAGCCTTATCCTACCCCACAACACCAGACACACTTAAACTCTTGCTCTGTGCTTCTACTTCGCTTCTACTTTTCCATCTATTACTTCACTATATTTTACACTTAGAGCCTCGCTCGTCTGCAGACAATGGGTAGGTTGACATTACATTACAAGACTAGGGAGGACAACCCTGTTACTCTATCATACATTTCACGCTTTGCGCCCGCAATTCACGGATTCTTTACAACAAGATTGGGTCAAAACTCGGGCTTTGAGCCCCAAAACATGCCTTGGGGGATTCCATGCCCAACACACCCCCAACACAAACATCATGACTTGCCCACGAGTCACTTGGTCAGTGCAGCAATCTTGGCATGAAATCCCTCCCGCTGTTCTCAAACTATACTGAGGTCCGTAGTGCACTGAGTTGCTGCTTGCTGAATCTATTGTATCCATTGTTCTAAGACCTCTGTGTCTGAATTGTTTCCATACATCTATACCAATATATGTTGTATGTGTTTATAATCCCATGCCTTTTGAATTCGAATTCGACTGTTCCCCCCAATTTCGGTCCATTAATGCTTTCTTGGCGACAGATTTTCCCAAATCTTGCCATAAATCACGTCTTAAATGCCCGCCACCCACTCCATTTGGCCTCAAGTCGCACATCCCATCATGAATAGTGACCTCAACAGTCACTTTCTGGCCAATCCATGCGGCAGCACAACCCTCCATGCGCGGATGCGGACCCTGTGACGCTCAGCCTCTGCACGCATCCCCAATATCGTACAGATCCCCGGAAAAATAGTTTAAAGTCCCACGCTTCTTTTCAACTGCCTAGAGCACTAAGACTATCCTTCCCGTAGCTAGTCAAGTGGTCGCACCACCCGTGTGGGGCTCCATCCCATCCTCCACCATGGTTTGTGGAGAATCCCCACCTTCCATTGTTGTGGTTGGCATCGCACACTTTACTACTTGCAACATGCTACCCTAGTCACTACGTTTGGCGATATGTGGTCCAAGCCAAGGCAGCAGACTAACCAATTCATGATGATAGTGCTTAAAATTTTCAGTATGATCATACGCACCTTGCCTTACCATCCTAGGTTCTTCGACGAAAAATTCTTCCTTTATCTCGTCCTCCAGCTTCTTAACCTCTGCGTCCATCATAGCATTTTTCTTCCTTAATCATACCATTTATTTTTCAAGTTCGCGGAGTCTAAAGTTTCCCGTCAGATTTCTTCCTCAAGTCCTATGTGTTTTGTTTCTCACGGCTGTGTGATTCCTTCATTCCAGGCTTCGTGGACCATCGTATCTACGGGTGCTGCTATGTGCGGACTAGGCTTCGCATGCTCCATAGGGATTCGCGGAGTCTTTACAACAATATTGGTTCAAAACTCGGGCTTTGAGCCCCAAAACATGCCTTGGGGGGATTCCATGCCCAAAATGCCCCCAACACAAACATCGTGACTCGCCTCGAGTCACTCAGTTGGCGCGGAAATCTTGGTGCGAAGTCCCTCCAGCTGTTCTCGAACTGTACTGAGGTCCGTAGTGCACTAAGTTGTTGCTTGCTGAATCTGTTGTATCCATTGTTCTAAGACCTTTGTGTCTGAATTGTTTCCATACATCTATACTAGTATCTATTGTATGTGTTTATAGTCCCACGCCTTTTGAATTCGAATTCGACCATTCCCCCCAATTCTGGTCCGTTAATGCTTTCTTGGTGATAGATTTTCCCAAATCTTGCCCATAAATCGCGTCTTAAATGCCCGCCTCCTACTCCATTTGGCCTCAAGTCGCACATCCCATCATGAATAGTGACCTCAATGGTCACTTTCTAGCCAATCCGTGCAGTAGCACAGCCCTCCATGTTTGGACGTAGACCCTGTGATGCTCTGCCTCTGCGCGCATCCCCAATATCACGCAGCTCCCGGCAGAATAGTTTAAAGTCCCGTGCTTCCTTTCAACTACCTGGAGCACTAAGATTGTCCTTCCCGTAGCTAGTCAAGTGGTCACACCACCCGTGTGGGGCTCCATCCCGTCCTCCACCATGTTTTGTGGAGAATCCCCACCTTCCATTGTTGTGGTTAGCATCGTGCACTTTACTACTTGCAACGCTCTACCCTGGTCACTACGTTTCGCAATATGTGGTCCAAGCCAAGGCAGCAGACTAACCAATTCACAGCTATAGTGTTTAACTTGTCAGTATGATCGTACACACCTTACCTTACCATCCTAGGTTCTTTGATGAAAAATGCTTCCTTTATCTCATCCTCCAGCTTCTTGACCTCTGCGTCCATCACAGTGTTTTTCTTCCTTAATCATACCCTTCTTTTTCAAGTTCGTAGAGTAAATTTTCCCTGTCGAATTTCTTCCTCAAGTCCTATGTGTTCTGTTTTTCGCGGCTGCGTGATTCCTTCTTCCAGGCTTTGCAGACCATCATATCTATAGGTGTTGCTATGTTCAGACTAGACTTCTCATGCTCCATAGGGATTATAGCCCCTGCTTCATACTTCGGCTTCAGAAGTCCTTGTGTGGTCAGGATTTTTCACATGGTCCTATAAGCCTATAGAACCACTGGTACGCGTAGGTCCCAGTCAGTGCATCTCACATGGTGGACCATGTTTATAATTTCGCACACCTTGTCAAAGGCTTCCCCGTAGATAATATTTTGTGTGCTTGATCTTATCATACTTCATCGTTCGCGCCCTCATCTTGCCCACTCCTGCTTATTTTTCCTATTTCCTATCGTGAGGACGGTGTGCATTCGTACAGGTTGCGTACCATACCCTATACCCATCTGGAGGGGTGGTTGCGCAAGCTATTTCTTCCATCATACCCAGCTTCCATTCGTAGCTAAGGCTTTCCAAACCATATAAGCATCACCCTTCTGCATTCATGCCAGTCCTTAAAATTCCGTTGGTGCGTACCCCACCATCTTGCGAGTGTAGCTCGCAGTACCCATGTTAGAGCATTGAAACACTGTTGTTCTGGCACTTATATCTCAAACTTGTTCAAGAAATCATCCACCGCTGTCAACCCATCATACATAAGTAGATTTCTTACCTCTATTGTCACACAGCATAGTGATCTTACTATCATGTTTCAATTGAGCATGGTTACCTGTGTAACCGCTTCTGCCATCATTTTATTTCCTCATCCAAATCTGAGGTGCAAGAGCTTTTGCGCTCCCACAAAATTCTGCCATGAGCTGTAGAATTCACCCAGTACTACTCCTGAGTGGTTATCTTGTAGATACAGTCTAGATCATGTTGCTCTCATCATCGCGCACTAGCTCTGTGTAGCGCGAGCCTTCTGCGGGATCTAAAGGTACCACTATGCGTAGTGACTTTTCTCAAAAATCATCTTGCGCTTCTTTAGATTTATCACTCCATTCATGTCAGTGGCCCAATATATTCCTAGTAGCAAGGGATAGGGATTGTTGTCATCGATAATCTCTATCACCTCGAAATCTGCAAATGTGCTCACACCTTCGATATCTACCGTTATTCCCTGCAATCTTCCCATCGGTAAGATCTTTTGTTGGTTCACTATTCGCAATTGAATAGGAGACTATTGCAATGCAGGACTACCCATGTTCTCCCATGTTTGCTTTGGCAGTACATTCTCGTCTGATCCTAAATCCAGAATCACTTGATCCATTTCATATTCCCCGATTTGCGCAGTCAATCTCATCTCCCTTCCATTTTGCATTGTGTGCTTCCCGAGCTTCCGGACTAAGTGCAGTTCTCCTAACCCAGCGCACCTAGTGATGAGTTCTTACAATCCCTTTACTACTTTGCTATCATGCAGCAGCTTCATGCATGTCTCTAGAAAGGTAGTAAGCATTGATGGGTCCATCTCTGGTTCTATTTTGTCTTTACTACCTGAGGTGGAGGCCTCTGTGAAGCTCTTCTTAGCTTCCATGAATGTCTCCTTCGTGTGCTCCAAATCGAACTCTGGTTCCTTTGTTAGAGCCTTTCAAACCCAAGCACTCTCCTCGGGTTGCTTGCCCTTGTCATCTCCTATCGTGATATCGCTTTGGAGCATGATGTTTACATTCGAGTCCTCCTCACGCGGCTCAAACCTCAATATTTGCAGGTTCTGAGTCGGGGGAGGTTGGAGCGTTCCTTTATCGCACAACCTTGCTATCAGTGTAGGGCAGTCCTCCATCTCATGATCAAAGTAGGTACAATTTAAACATGATGCCCTTGTCAAATTTGTACAATCGCGGGCATAATGCCCTAGCCCTCCACAATTGTAACAAATCAGATGTTTGCGACCCCTTCCTAGTCCCATTCCACCTCAACCTCATCTGCAGCCCTGCAATCTAGTGCATGCCATCCCTACATTTTTATCGAGAGCTCGTGTTTTGGTCTGAACTCTATAGGTAGGAGTTCGGTCCATCATTAGTTCATAACTTCTACAAGTATGCTCATCATGGCCTACTGATTTGCAGAAGTTACATAACAACTACTGAGACGTCTGTGTATACTTCTGTAATGGGTGGCAGTTATCTGTAGCATGCTCCCCTCCTATTTGACAAATCGTGCACCATAGTGTAGGCGTTGCGCTCAGTCCTGCTTGTACCTCTAGTCTAGATGGCATTGGCCCTCCTCTCGCCAGGTAGTTCGTGAAAAGTGGACAATGGTCCTTGTCATGTCCCTGGCTTTTGCACTTAATGCACCATAC